>OZ035835.1:17349771-17741287 GCA_964034765.1 Knipowitschia caucasica
TTTTTTTTAGGAGAGATTGTTTTCGGCACAGGTCACAGTGTCGGACATGGACTGAGCGTGCCCGACACTGTCTATGATTACGGTGATCAGGGCATTCACACACAAGTGGATCGGTGTCAGCTCAGAGCGTGCTGCTGTCGTGTCCTTGAAGAAGACGCTGTAGAAGTGGTGTTTGGTGATTGGAAGTAATGGGACTGACAAACTGACAAACTGGTCTAGAACGGTGGCTTCACTTCATGTCACTCTACCCGATCTGAGTATGAAGAGGGGATCAGTGGATCAAGCCCAATTGATGTATGTCATTTTCTGTTTGTGTATTTGAGCAGAAAAGTGAACGAGATTTGTCCATGTAAAAAATATTTACTTATAAAGCACGTTTTCACAGACCAGAGACCTCGTGGAAAAACGCCAGATTTACCCACAAAGCCCTCCATCTGTAGTCTCAGCTTGATGTCACAGCCATCAACAAACAAACAGAGAAACAGGTAATAAAAGCCACACACAGACAGAAAAAGCAGATTAGTAAAGATTAAGATTAAGATTGAGGAATCCTTCACTTGTAGCACTGTGGGGAAATATCCGTGTTGCATCACCGGTTACAGAACAGTAGGAATGACGAGCACACAATAATGACTCTATACTGAAAATAATCACACTATAAACTTGTTTGCATCTTAAAAAAGCAAAATAATGTATATTCTAGTGGAAGAAATATTGAGTTGTGTTTATACATCTGTACATGTTAGCGGCACGGGGGTCTGGGACACAGTCAGTCTATCAAAGTGACTCAGTATAAGATGGCAGTGGACACGTGTGGTTCTATATTGCACGTTCTGACAGCGGTAAAACCAAGTTAACAGCTGAATTCCAAAAAGTTCTGGTCTTGAGGCACAGCACGGCTATATTGGTGCAGCTGCAGTTGGCTGGATGACGCTGTGAAAGTTCCTCATTGGCCGCATAACATGACACAGCTGGACGCATTTGAGTTTGGAAATTGTTTAGACAGAAAGTGATTGAGTCAATGAAAATGTATCAACAATAGATATTAACATAGACTGCAAACAGATTCAGATTTCCACATGACATTCCTGACATGCCATCATTATCTTGTTGCTTCAAACGCTAAAGAGTAATATTTCAATAAATTTATGTTCTGTATTTCACCCCAATAATAAGTATAGGTTTGTCACTAACTTCTTGAAATACAAAGTCATGGAGTTACAAATGCACGATTTAAATCTGTGTCTCTGTACACTGCAAAAATAAATAGATAGATTTGAGCCCACCGTAAGACCTACTTCACGACTCCCACTGATGACTTCTGCCGTTGTGTCCTTGGGCAAGACACTTAACCCCACTTTGCCTGAAGCCCCCGCTGAATGATCAAGGCTCCTGTGGACTCACCACCTGCAGGAGGATCAGTGAGGGGCTGGTGCTCTGTGAACTGGGTGCAGCTCTGACTGCCACCCCCTCCCCGACCAAGAAATGGATTAAGGGGAAGAAGATGGATGGATGGAGCACATTAATCAACATAACACAATGTAAAAGTGCCCGAGTTGGTTAAATCATGCTAATTTTCATCGGAAGTCCCGTGGGCAGAAGTTAAGGCCAGCCGAAAAAGAAAAAAAGAATTAAATGTATCTAAATTTGGTCAAATGTATTTTATTTGAGCATTTTTTGGCCTTTATCACCTCATATTTCATCCTTTTTTGCAGTGTGGTGAAACACTGGGGCCATGGGTCTGAATATGTCCTGATGCACAAGAGCTCGTGTGTGTTGACAAATGTTTGGCATTTCCAGGTGTCCGTGTTTCAGCGCGAGGTCAGGGGATAATTGCACCAAAGGCACATTAACGTCCACTCATGCACTTTACCTCAGCTCCGTTTGGTCCAAGATGAAAATCACAGACTTCTTTGATCAGACTTTGCTTTGTTTAAAAGACACTGTGCACAAATGGACTGGAGACGGATCAAAACAAAACAAAAGACCCTAATCATAACTTTAAGAGGCTTTTTGTGGATTACATTTTTTCTTGCATTTCTTACTGACGCTAGAACTTCCAGAGCAGTCAATTTGGTCAGGGGGAGTCGAGGGGGAGGGGTCAGAGGTCACAGGAAGAATGCTGCTTTCTCATCTTCACCCAGGTGCAGCGTCTCACAGCATTCACATGACGGTCACTACTGTGTACATGTGTGTGTGTGTGTGTTTGTGTGTACTTGTGTGTACTTATGTGTACCTGTGTGTACTTGTGTGTACTTGTGCACTTGTGTGTACTTGTGTACTTGCGTGTACCTGTGTGCACTTGTGTGTACTTGTGTGTACCTGTGTGTACCTGTGTGTACTTGTGTGTACTGCTCGGTGTGTACTGCTCGGTGCTCTATCATTCAAACGTCTCTTATCAACATTGTTTTCCAAGAGGTTGCAAAGTGAAACGAGAATAAAGAGTTAGACGTTGATGAGTCGACACAGATGTTCCTCCAGGCGCTCCGAGGACGTTAAAGACCGTTTTAGAGCTTCTCTGATCAGAACAGCACGTGACATCATCGCTCAAGGGTTTTCGAATCATCCATTAACCCTTTGACACAGATGGACTGTTGGAGAGATGCAAGTGATGAAGTCATGGAAGTGTAAAAAAATACCATTTCTGAGAGACTTTTTTTGGTTAGATCAGTGCTTAACACAAGGACTGCCAGAGCAGACAATTTGACTGCTGTACTTTTGGAAGCGTGATTACTCAGCTCATCTTCATTTGTGGTCTTCATAAATTTGTGTAGAGTTTATTTCAACGTCATTCTTTTATGAAATTATCTTTTATTATGTGAGTAGTTACCTTTAACTCACGAACGTGAAAGTAAAATCCAAATGTAGGTATTTTGGTTGCTTGGTAACCAACCAGGAAGTAAAATACCTTTTCTCAAAGGTGTTTGCTTTTGACTGGTTCTGAACTGGATCTGGTTCGGTGAAATGTCAGCTTGTTTTCCCACACAGACGAGCGAAATACTTGCTTTTTAAAAAACTGGCGAAAAACAAAGCTTTTTTTCGGGGGAACTTCCCTAATCCCTCTGATTTGAATGGGAACAGTCAAAATGACGGCTTCGGGAGTTATAGTAAGAATCCTAACGTTAATGAACACACCTGAACTATTGTACATGTTTTTAGTGGTAAGGAAAACCGGAGCACCCAGAGGAAACCTACACAGACACAGGGAGAACATGCAAACTCCACACAGAAAGGCCCTGTCTCCAGATGGACCTTCTTGCTGTGAGAGAGACTAGATCATGTTTAAGCGTGTTTTCCTGACAAAGCAATGAAGTTGGACCCAAAAGGCAATTAGTAATAATTAAATAAAAGGATTAAAGGGACCATGCCTCTCACAGTGGTCCCTTGGGTCCAGTTTTGCGTCTTCATATGAAACTGCACCAGGGGCTCATGGGAAGGGCTGACACCTGAGCAGTTTAGTGACAGCACTCATAGCCAATTAGCTTGTGCTCATGCAGAGTGATAAAATACTTTCTCTCTGTCAAGAAATGAAGACAAGGCACACTGAAAAAAAAGGGATTTAAAATTGATTACATTCTGATTTTTGAGAAAATAAAGCAACAGTTTAGTCAGAATCTACTCAAGTTAAGGTTAAAAAACACTTGATTAAAGCAACTATTAGCATTATTTTATGATTTTTTGCAGTGCAGCAGTGATCGTACCTGTAACCCGGTTTATTTTCGAGTCCCTTCAGATTGAATAAAAGGAGAAAAAGCTTTTTTTGTGATTTGTATCTATGTGCAAGAGACGTCATCACGCAGGTGCCACAGTGGGGCGGCTGCGGCTGTAAAGTGCCAAACTGCCATTGTGTCCTTAGGCAAGACACTTCACCCCCATTGCCTAGAATGAGTCTGGTGTGTGTGTGAATGGCTGGTGATGGTCGGAGGGGCTGATGGCACATATTGGTAGCCTTGCTTCTGTCAGTGTGCCCCAGGGCAGCTGTGGCTACAGCAGTAATTTATCACCACCGTGTATGGAGTGAAAGAATAATGACATGTGAAGCGTCTTTGAGTGTCCAAAAAAGGGCTGTATAAAACCAATGCATTATTATTATTATCAAATCAGAATCACAAACTTCAAATGCATTTCAAGCATTTTGATCAAAGTATTATAGGTATGTTTTAAAATCTCAACTCATTTTTAAATAAATGACTTGATATGAAACCCTTCCTCCCATTGAAATTAACTTTAACTTGAATTTAGATCAAACTACTGTCATGCATGTGATACTATAGAAAATATTAGTTATAAACAAATAACAGAGAAATATTCAATAAAAGAAAATCAACAACAATGTTTGAATGAATGCTGAATAATGATGTCTTTCAGTTTATTCAGTTTTGGGTTGTATTGTCTGGATAAGAACCAGGAAGTACGATCACATTAGTCCAGTTCTCAGGTCTCTGCACTGGCTTCTGTGGCAGCTCTGTGTGTGTACAAGTCTCTCCATGACCTCGCACCAAACTACATCTGTGACATGTTAGTGCCATATGAACCAACTCTGATTCTGAGACGCACAGGGACTGACCTCCTGCTGGTGCCAGAGTCAGGACTAAAAACATGAGGAGGAAGCATTTTAGATTTATGCTGCAAAAAATCTGCCCCAGACTTCCTGAAAAAATGAGTGATAACTATATATGATAATTTCTCACATTTAAGAAGACAATCTCTGACAATGTTCAAATCCAGGTTATAAACAGTTAATTTTACCTGCGCAAACAACTATTTTTTTATCTTATCTAATGCCTTATGTTTTTATCTATCTTATCTTGGGGCGACAGTAGCTCAGTTGGTAGAGCATTGGCCACTAATGTAGCAGCCATCTTCCTGGGGACCCACCCCCTGCAGAGGATCAGCGAGGGACTGGTGCTATATGCATTGGGTGGAATCTCTCATTGCCACCCCGACCCAGAAATGGACGAATAAAGGGGTAGAAAATGAATGAATGAATGAACTTGAATAAATCCAAGTCCCATGTTCCTCCATTGTGCCTCGGAAAGCGCCTTGGCTTTGTTAGTTCTGCAGCACTTTATCGTCCAAACGACAATAAAAACACGTCTCTTCACCATTATCCAAAAGGGCCGTGTGCTTTTCTTATAAACGTCGTGTCCATGTTTTATCTTCTCCTCATCTCGCATTCTTCTCCCAGGCAACCAAAAACCCCTCAGCACTCCCAACGCCGCCGCGCCGCTTTGTCGGATGGAAATTGCAAAAAACGGAATGCAAATGAGAGAGGGAATAACCGTGATCTCCCTTATTGCCCTGTCATCTCTGATTCACTTTCTCCAGCATTTTTTGGCAAATCAAAATGGCCGCCGCCGCCGTTGCCGTTGCCGGAGCAGATTGCGCGGGTTCCCAGGTGAGATGGAGCTGGAGGTGTCCGTCTTCACGCCTGCCCTGAGCTGTCTGACACCACCGCCATGTTTATTTATAGACTCAGGAGTTTAAGAGGAGCAGGTGTGTGGCCGAGAGAGAGAGTACAGAGGCAAATAAATAGGTTTAATTGGGATGACGAGCGCTTTTTTTTTGCGGTAAAAACGGTGATGATTTGGTCCGTCAGCGTCGTGGATAAAGCTTGGATGATCAGGTTCGAGCGCATTTCTCTGTTTGAACTTTTGTGTGCAATAAAAGCATGGGAGAATTTACTGAGCGTATTTCTGCATGCAGCATGTGGCAGAGCAGACAAAAATACATTTCCTTTGACAAATGGGAGAATACACTGCAAAATGTGAAGAGAGAATGTTTTTGATTCAAGTAGTTTTTATCTTCATTTGAGTACATTCTGATTCATTCCAAGGGAGACATTTCTTAGATTATTGTTCTTGTTCCATTGGAAAATCTTGTTGTGCTCAAGTTAAGATACATTTTGCCAAATTATGGACATATTTTTAAACAGCTTTTGCAGTGTTATGGGCAAATGTAGAGCTAAGACAAGATACTGATTGTGGTTCATTCTTCTGCCACCTTTACACAGTCTTAGTATTTTCTCTTACTCCGCTTTTCTTTTTCTTTCTTTGAACAATCACTCACAATTGTCTTTTGAAAGAGACACTGCTGCACTTTAGAATTTTATTTCCCTCTTTGGTGTTGATTTGGGTCACTACTTTGGGTATTTAAACTCCTCCTTAGTTCTTGATGGGTGGTTTTTTTTAAATGTGGTTTACTTTGGTTCCATTCGGCTGTTTACTTTAGTTGCCCTAGTTATTTGTTATATATTTTTAGATTTTTTTCAAATTATATTCTTTCTTAATTACATTTTTGAGATAATTTAGAAAACAATTTAAAACATTTTTCTATAAACATATCTTTATATAGATATGCTACACTGATTATGTTGCAATTATTAGCAAAATATAATGCTTTTTTTTATTTACTTTATAGACCAAATAGCCACATCTCTGCTAGGCTAAGGGGGATGCCTTCAATAAACATAGACATTAAAAAGTATCGACAAATGACAGACTGCGGCGGGTTCAGACAGTTTTTCCAGGCAGAACAAAAACAGGGCATGCAATTTATACGACAATCTTCGTCACATCACGGTGCATCGAAAGATCCCAAGTGTTAGTTAGTCACAACAACAGAGGCAAAACTGAAGTCGCTATGACCTGATCACTTCATGTTATGTCTTTTGCACACCCTGAGTGATCCTCTCTGTGCCAAGTGCCAAGTGTGACATGTAAAATGATCCATTGTGAGACCAAAAATATCTTACAGTACCTTATTCAGTACAGTGCAACAGGTTATAAAAAAGTAAAAGATAGATACAAAGGCATGCAAACCAAATCTTGATAATCCTAAATACCTTCCCCCGAGCCGCCGCTGGAAGTACATTTTCTGCTGGACCTTCTGTAGATGAGGAGCTGAGGTCCTGGTGATGGTGGAGCCCAGGAAGCCGAAATAAAATATTTAAAAATGAGCGGGATAACAGTTTACTTCCACCACTTTTATCAATGTGCTGTTCCATAGGAGCCAGTCTTCACATTTCTCCAGTCGCACTGTGCCAGAGTGAGAATAGTGTGTTCAGAGACATGTGGAGTTTCTATTTGGAGTGTGTGATTTACAAGAAAGGTGTCAGTCTCCATCTCTGTCAGAAACGTCAACTGTAACACAGACGTACAACAGTCTGCAGTGAACAAGCCCGAGTTTAGACAATGTCTGAAGTTTTATGGATTAGGTCACTCATCATGCGTTACATCGTTTTACAAAAATAAAAGTTGGTTCTTCGTTAATTGCGGGGTTATGTTCTAAAAATAAAACGCAATAAGCAAAATCTGTGAAGTTGCAGCTTTAAGGCTGTAAAACCTTCACACATTTTACTAACCACCTGAGCTCACCACTGCTGTGTGCACCTGCTTTCTTTTGTTATTAAATCTTATGTTTCTGAATCCGACCGTGTGAGTACCTATATCCAGATTATTCTATTCTCACAATATTATCTCATTATTATTCTTATGTTCAGATTGTTACAAAAGTGTTATTTTTATTGTGAAATACTATGCGAGCAACTGTGACAACGCAATTTCCCTTGTGGATCAGTAAAGTCTGTCGAAGTCTAAGTTTATAATATATGGTGAGAAATGTCTAGAAACAATGTTGGTGATGTTAAAACTAATCAGATGTCACTGTTATTTTTGATAATCTAGGATGGTATTTAAAGATGGGGACCTCAACATGCTGTTTTTTATGCATTACACTTTGCATGCGTGAAAAGAGCCCAGTGAGTCACTATTTGACACTTTGGGCCTAGGATGGATGAAGGACGTGTCCTTTCACCTCTTCTTTTTGTCCTCTACACAAACAGTTGTCGATCCTCAGAGGAGAACAAACTTCTGCTCACATTTTCAGACGACACAGTGCTGGTGTCACTGCCGGCTCAGAGACGGGCCATGGTCCTGCACCAGCACAATTTGTCTCCTGGTGTGAAAACCATTGCTTGTACTTAAATGTTGCCAAGATCAAGGACATGATCATTGATTTCAGAAGCGTCACATCCAATGACACCAGCGTCATCCACGGAGGGAATGTAGAAATCGTGGACAGTTACAAGTATCTTGGAACAAGGATAGACAACAAACTGAAGTTTGACATAAACACTGAGTCTATCATTAAACGGTCGCAGCAGAGAATGTTCCTGTTGAGGAAATTGAACTCTTTACTTTTAATGTAAACGGGACAATTCTTAATAATTTGTATTGTTCTTTTATTGAAAGCCTTCTCAGCTTTTCTTTTATCTGTTGGTTCTAAAGCCTGACGCTGAAGGACAGAAACAGTGTCATGGTGTGGATTTTTATTTCTGTATTTGGTTTTATTTTGACATTAGTTATCTGGTTTCATTTCAGTTTTACTTCATGTCCTGTTCCTCTCTTGATTGTCTGCCCCGCCCTGATGTGTTTCACCTGTGTCTGTGTCTATATGTACCCTGTGCTTCTCTCCCCTTGTTGCTGCTGCGTTGTCTTGTCTAGTTTTGTCCTGGTCACGTTGGATTTTTGGAGTTGTTCTTTGCCTTGGACTTTGTTTTATTAAAAGCTTTATTTTGGCATTCCTGCGTTTTGAGTCTTCCTCATTTTCACCTCGTGACAAACAGGTTACAGAGTGTTGTGAGAACTTGCTCTAAAATCACTGGAGGAAAACTCAGAGACCTTCACTCTCCGTGGGAGGACCAGGAGCTGAATAAAGCTAAATGTATTCTGGCTCAGCCCAAACATCCTCTGATCGCTGACTTTGTAATGATGCCTTCATGGCGTCGTTTTAACGCTCCAGCACGGAAAACAAACCATTTTTAAATTCTTTTGTGCCCTCTGCCATAAAACTGTTGAACTCTGGTGTAGGTGTTTGACTTTTGGGAATTGTGTCGTTCATTGTTGTTTTTGAACTTACAGAATATCATGTAACCTGCTGCTGTGTGAACTGTGAGTGTGTTTGTGTAGAGTCTGTGTGTTCTGCTTTGAGATTATGCTGCAAATGAATTGCCCTTTGGATCAATACAGTTTTCTGAATCTGAATCTGAGTTGATGTTGACTATTTTTTTTAAAAATACTCTTCAAAAAATATGATAAAAAAACTATACATGAATGTGTGAACTAGTGAAAGAACCAAACTTTGAAAGCAAGGAACTAGTTTGACATATTTGAACGTTAGGTAACCCAGCTTTAATATCTTCATAATTTTCACTGAAGTTTGGTGAAAAAGTTAAAACCAACAAAAAATCCCTGTCATCAATTACATACAGAGAGGTTTTATTCATTTCAGTCTCTCTCTAAATATGCTCCAATTCAATTTTTGCCACGACAGACTTGCAAATAACGGCTCCGATTCCTCTCAATATTGGCACTAATCCGAGGGGGAAATAAAGGAGAGAGAATGAAAGATTGGATAAATTATGGAGACTCCCCTCTTGAGAGAAGAGTGAGACAAAAAGCCGTACCGTTTTACCAATCTCTCCTTAGCTCCGTAACCTACAGCTGAAACAACAAGACATTGGTGGTATGGAACGGTGGGAAAAGAAATGAACTTTTTTACATCTTTGCTCCAGTGACATGTGTGTAATGGATGAGTGGATGGGAAGGATAATGGAGTAGTTGGGGCTGGAAGGTGATGAAGAGGAGGTGATGAAGATGGCTGAGAGGCACATTTGTCGTCTGTCCGGACAAATGGCTCGATGTGGTTTTTTTAGTCATTGCATTTCTTCTGTTTGAACTGTTTGATTCTTTGATCTGTGTAGGCAAATTTGACGGTTTTGTAAATTCCTCTGAGATAACTACTGTTGTGACTTAGGTCAATAAAGAAATAAATTAAATAAATTTGACACGTCCAGTTGTGCTCGAAAGTTTACACACACTTTTTTGGCCATGACATCATGACCATTTCCTCTGTTGAAATCTATGCGTGACCATAGACTGTATATATTAACGGACGTAGTCACGCCTATCTCCGCCGTTCTAACTAATGGGCCAAAAATTTGGCTTTCATGGAGTGATTCAAAATGGCTGCGGGGGCTGGAAAATGTGAAAAAAAAAACCGCATCTGCGCATGCGTCAGCCGGCACGAACTCCATTCATTTGAACGAGTGCCTTCAAAAATTCACAGCAAGTAAACTAGAGTTTACCAAAAAAATTCACCCCCCTCAGCATTGACACATGTGGAACGGAGCTTTGGGCAAGAGCTAACTTTTGGACCATCCTGTAAAGACGTTTGAGAGGTAAGAAGATGCTATATGTTAGCATTGGCTAATTCTTATGTGGATACGTTAGCCGACACGAGCCTGGACACATGACGTTCATTTTACGAGGGAAATAAGGTGTTGTAAGAATTCTGTGGTTAATTCTGTTTCCTGGTACGCCACGCAAAGAGTCAGATTCCAAGCATGTAAGCGCGTGTGCTCGTGGAACTTTTCGAGCTGAGACCCGCCCACATTGATCACGACCAAACAGCAGCGATTGTGGACCGAACCAATCATAACGTTGCGATTTTCCATGAAGGGAACTAAACCAGTCAGATGCTCGGGCTCGCCAGTGATAAGCCTGGTCCTGGTTACACAAATGTCGTACACTGCAAAAACTGATAACATATGGGGTAAAAAAAAATGCTTATTTCAAGGGAGACAGTTCTTGTATCTTTTTAAAACAAGAAAATGTTCCTATGTCCCATTCGCAAATCTTGTTTCACGGCAGTCAGAATGTGCTCAAATTAAGATACATGTGGCCAAATGTAATCAATTTTGGACTTATTTTTCATCACTCTCATGTACACCTGCATTATTTCACTGCTGGTGTGAATCTTCAGGCTCATTACAACAAAAAGCTTTTGGATGAAACTTATGCAAATACATTCACGCAGCTGAAGAGAACAGGTGTAAATTGGGGGTGAGAAGGTGAGACATAACTTTGGAACTTTGGAAAGCTCATCAGAGTGAGATCTCTACGTTAAGATCTTGATTAACTTTTATCTTGGCACCATTGAAAGTTGTTGCTTGTTGGTTCATCACAGCCACAGAAAGGTGAGCTCTAAACCAGGTGCTTCGCTCTGAAAGAGGACTGTGAGCTGTTTGTTCTGGAGGTTCTTTTTGAATCCAGACTCTTAAACCAAGAATAATCCATGACTCTTCTTGCCCCTGAAAAAGCCATGTTCCATATTGTTTGTTGAGACGCTGGACATCTTTTCAGTTTGCTGTTATTAGTTTGAACAAAGCACTTTAACGATCTTGCACTTGTATTGAAACTGATTTCATTGATCATTTCCTGTTTGTTTTTCTTAGCTTGTTTTATACTTTTTAGCTGTAATGTACTTGTCTGGTGCACACTGGGGACTTTTGCACATGTATTCCAATGTGGTTTTACTACACTCACATTTTCCTGGGCCTTGTCTGTGAATGTTTAATTTACTAAAAACGTCCATGTAATTGAATGTAATGAAAACACCAGAGGGTAATTAAGTTAAATACCTGCTCCTTACGGCACCTGATGAAAGGCCCAGGCCCCGGGTCTCCAAGATGTCTGCCATTCAACTCCATGGCCTGTGCTCATTGGTGCTCACAACATGGACGGCCCAAACATTCGCAGAAGTGACGTATTTCAACCAGCGCTGGTTCTCCTGGTCTTAGAATAACTCAAAATGTATGAAAGCATCCATCAGGAACAGAATATGTGTTTACCCCTCGTCCATTATCCGTGTCACCGGTGGCTGAAAGATTTGCAACATAATTACAGTCATTCTGCAGGTAGTAAATAAACGCAACTAGAAGCACAAGTGAAGCGTGAGACATAATGTGATTTGAATCGTCGGCTCCTTGTTCTGTTTCTGCTGGAGGCCTGTGTCTCTCAGGTCGCCTCAGAATGCCTCAGGATTACCTCAGATGAGTTTGAAGAAGTTTATGTGGGAAGATGGAGTGTCTCTGCTCAGACAGCAGGCTCATGAGCCGCCACAGATAAACTGGACGAGAACGGATGACAAAACATTTAACATGTTATTTTTGAGTCAAATGTATCGTATTAAGGGTCAAATGTGTTAAATATTTGATCAGTATCATATAATCTATGATTCTATAGAACATTTACGAATCGTAAGAGTCTCCCTCAGCTCCAAATACAGTAGTATTTCCTCTATCTCCTGAATATCTCCAAGCAGCAGCAGACACACATCTGACAGTGTGAGTAGTTTGTTGTGTAATATGTGGTAGGCGCACCTGAGTGATGAGTCTGCCTGTGGAGAGAGCTCCTATCAGCCCAGCCCCTGCTGCTGCTGCTGCTGCTGCTGCAGAGGAATGTACTTAATGGAAGTCAGTCCCCCCCATTCTCTTGTAAACTGTACCATATGGTGCCCATACGTCAGGCTTTGGGTCCAACTATATTTACAAGAACATGTCCCACAAGACGGATCACTCGGTGATGGCATCGAGGACGATGCAATAGGAGCCGAGTGTCAGAGTTTCAAAATATCTGATGTTTTCATATTATTTCACAAAAATCCAGCACGGTGGCTAGCACTCTCGCCTCTCAGCAAGAAGGTTCGAATCCTGGTCGGAACAGGGGCTTTCTGAGTGGAATTTGCATGTTCTCACTGTGTCTGCGTAGGTTTCCTCTGGGATTCTCCGGTTTCCCCTACCACTAAAAACATGTGCAATAGTTCAGGGTGAATGAGTGTGTGTTTGTGAGTGTGAATATGGGACAACAGATGATGTGTTCATTAACATGTACTGTCCCAACCAAATAAACAATACATAAATAAATAAAATAGATACAATAAGATAAGATAAATAAAGATAGAGAAAGATAAAGATTGTAAACGTAAAATGTTCTGAACAAAATGCCGCTTATAGATAGATAGATAATTTATTGATCCCTGTAAGAGAAATTTGAAACTCCAGTCACAAGCAATAGCAATAGCATTAAAATGCAACAGCAGCAGAGGTGAAGTAGCCGCTTGGTTTGGACCATTCTGAACTTATTTTTCAGTCGCTTTGATGCTGCCCCTGACACCTCTCCCTCCCCCACCCCCCACTACTCTAACGACCCACCCATCAGCCCTGCCCCCAGCCTAACAATAGCCGCTAAAGAGATTAAACAACTCTTCTTGAGGATGCACCCCCGCAAAGCTCCTGGCCCGGACCACGTGTCTCCGGCCACTCTGAGACACTGCGCCAGTGAGCTTACTCCTGTGTTCACTGACATTTTCAACACCTCTCTGCAGTCCTGCCATGTCCCGGCCTGCTTCAAATCCTCCATCATTGTCCCCGTCCCAAAGAAGCCCAGGATCACAGGACTCAATGACTACAGACCTGTAGCACTTACGTCTGTCGTCATGAAGTCATTTGAACGCCTGGTTCTCTCCCATCTCAAGTCCCTCACCTCCCCCCTCCTGGACCCCCTGCAGTTCGCCTACAGAGCCAACAGATCTGTAGACGACGCCATTAACCTGGCCCTCCACCACATCCTACAGCACCTGGACTCCCTGGGGACCTACGCCAGGGTCCTGTTTGTGGACTTCAGCTCTGCCTTCAACACAATCCTGCCATCCCTGCTCCAGGACAAGCTCTCCCAGCTCAACGTGCCCGATTCCACCTGCAGGTGGATCACTGACTTCCTGACGGACAGGAAGCAGCGAGCGCGTCTGGGGAAGAATGTCTCGGACTCTCGGATTATAAATACAGGAGCCCCACAGGGCTGTGTTCTTTCTCCCCTGCTCTTCTCCCTGTACACCAACCACTGCACCTCCAGCCACGACTCCGTGAAGCTGATCAAGTTCGCGGACGACACCACCCTCATTGGACTCATCTCCAACAACGATGAGTCCGCCTACAGGAGGGAGGTGGACCGGCTGGTGTCCTGGTGCAGTGGTAACAACCTGGAGCTGAACGCCCAGAAGACAGTGGAGATGATTGTGGACTTCAGGAAGAGCACTGTCCCCCCGCCCCCACCCTCAGTGATGGACTCCCCCATCACCTCTGTGGAGTCCTTCCGTTTCCTGGGCACCACCATCACCCAGGACCTCAAGTGGGAGCCGACCATCAGCTCCCTCATCAAGAAGGCCCAGCAGAGGATGTACTTCCTGCGGCAGCTCAGGAAAGCCAAGCTGCCTGCACAGATGTTGGTGCAGTTCTACACGGCCATCATCGAGTCCATCCTCACCTCCTCCATCACCGTGTGGTTCGCTGGAGCCACAGTCAGGGACAAACAGAGACTACAGCGCATTGTGCGCTCTGCAGAGGAAGTGATCGGCCGCAGCCTTCCATCGCTGCAGGACCTGTACGTCGCCCGAGCTCGAGGCCGGGCTGGTCGTATCACAGCCGACCCCTCTCACCCTGCACATGGACTATTCCAACCACTCCCCTCAGGCAGGAGGCTGCGGTCCATCAGGACTAGAACCTCCCGCCACAAGAACAGTTTCTTCCCCTCTGCTGTTGGACTCTTGAACACTTCTTAACCTGTCCCCCCGCCCTTTATAAGTCACTTTACTGCCCATCATACGTCACTTTACTTCACTGTACTGCTGTCACCTTACATTGTGTGCACCATGTGCACTTGTATATTGTAAATAGTAACTGTAACTCTATTTTAAATTTAAATTTATTCTTTAGAAGTGTTTTTTATTCTTATTTTTATTATCTCTTTTTGACTGTTGCACTGAGCCAAAGCAATTTCCTAGTCTGTGACCTCCTGTTACTTACGTGGCAATAAAAATGATTCTGATTCTGATTCTGATTCTGAAGAGAAATTTGAAACTCCAGTCACAAGCAATAGCAATAGTATTAAAATGCAACAGCAGCAGAGGTGAAGTAGCCGCTTGGTTTGGACCATTTTCTCTGCTCTAGTCCAATCTTTTTTCATAAAGTTAGCATTCCTTCAGTGGATCTTCGCCTGATCCGCTTGGTTCGGACCATGAATCCTCTCTGCTCTGGTCTGGACCAGTGTAAAACCATGAACACTGTACTGCAGCAACATCTCAGGTAGAAAAAAAAGCATAAAAAATAACAATTATAAAGCACAAAAACAACAACTGTTTCAGAGACACTTTGGACATGCTGCCGTTTCCAGCGCATTCTTATCTTTATTAAAACATTTTTCTTTTGCAGAAAAAAGAGCCCTGTGAATCACTATTTGGGCTGAGGGCTGATTAGCTGAGAGAGGATGGTTCTCTCCTTTTCTCTGTTCTGTCTGAAAAAGGTTTGAGATAAACATTTAGATGAATTGATGACATATAAACATGTTTGTGTTTTCAAAGTTGGATCCCCAAGCTTTAACAGAAAATAAATACTTTGACAGCGTTTTTTAGTAAAGCAGCAGGACATGGAAGCAAAATAGATGTGTACATGTGCAGATGTAGCCTGGCCTTAGCCATTCGTAAACTCTGGTCAATTATCATTTCCTACATGTACTTCTGGGTCTGCTCCCAGTGGCTGCAGTTTCCTCGGTTGAATACCTTCCGACCATTCAGCGAGCGGAGGAGGCGGGTGTTGTAGGTAGATGTCGTGACGTCAAGAGTTTGCGCCGAATTTCCTGCTTGTAGTTTGGCAATGGCGGAGAATGCGATAGTAAAGTAATCTATTCTGGTTCAGCTCAAGCAAGAGAAACGTTTTGCAGATTTCATTGCTGGCACAAGATGTTGTGGTTCTACTCCACAGGCTCTGTTAGTGGCAAAGGAGATGGCTAAAGCTAGGCTAAATGCTAAATGCCTCACATACTCGGACACATTACAGACGTCACGTGAACTCAGTTAATGGTGAATGAGTTGTTCCGGATAAACATGGATGTAATCTTCTCTTTTGTGATTACTCAAACCAAAAGTCATTTCTCTTTTGAAGTGTTCTCAAAACAACTTATGCCAAAATTGCTTTCATTTGTTGGAGGTGTTTTCCTGCTGTGACAGAAAGCCCTTCACTGAGCTGTGGTCTGACGCAACCCCATCACTGCCTGAACAATAGTATGCATCTATTGTCAAAACATAAACTCAGGGTTATTTTTGGATGCAATTGACAAGTTGAGTGACGCGGTGGCTGCGTGGGAGCGAAATTAAACTGTATTGACAAACATCAATTATGATTCTGTCCCAGAACTTACTGTATTCAATTCAGCTTAATCTTTCTATAGCCCTAAATCACATCAGCAGGCATCTCAGAGGACTTACAAAACTGTTGAAGTTGTCAACACAGATAGGAGAATCAACAGTTAAAACACATACAAAATAAACATATATACATAGAACACATAGGTACTGGTCCATAGGGAGTTGATAAATGTCCATACATTTTAAAGAATGTTAAAGTGTCCTGGATCATCACAGTCCTAGTTAGACACTAACTGTCCAACAGACCCTCCTGCATCAAGAAGGAAAAACTCTAAAACCCAGTGGGAAAAAAGTGAGAAACCTCAGGGAGACCCACATTGAGAGAGGGATCCGCTTTGACACGGATGAACAGACTAAGATCCAGGACCTAAGCTACAGAACGGGGACCAGGGCCACGCAGCGGATGCAGAACGTGGACAGGTCCGGTGCAGGACTGAAGCAACTCCAGGCGGGTCGGGCAGGGCAGTCCGCAGGTGTTGATGGAGAGGGCTGGGTTCAGAGGTCCCATCGTCACACCATGAAACAGACAATGGGACAACGGGTGAATAACAATGAACAGACTACAGTCAAAATTTAATGCTAAACAGATAAGGTAGGAAAGAGGAGAGGATAGTGCTCAAGTTACCATACTTCTCCCAGCAAACTGACTCCCTACGCTGCATGACTGATATTCTAAGAGGTTTAATGTTTAATCCACGATAATAAGTTAAGTGAGCACTGGCTTTACGTTAGAGTTTGAAACAAAGGTTGAAAGATGCAGCGGTTCGCCGGACCGGGTCACATACAAGCAGACTCCGAGAGCAGACAAACAACCTAGCTATACGCTAAATTGAAGAGGACTGTTTTAAGCCTGGCCTCGAATGTGGAGACCGTGTCTGCTTCCTTAACATAAATGGGAAGCTGATTCCACAGTAAAGGAGCTTGGTAGCAAAATGCTCTGCCGCCGACAGTGCTTTTTGAGACCTTAGGAACTTCCAGACGTCTAGCGTTTTGTGAGCGCAGTGCAAACAGTATGTGTTGTGTGTGTGTTGTATGGGCCTGTTAAGAGACCAGAGAGAAACCAAAGAGAGAGACCAGAGAGAGAGGCCAGAGAGAGATCAGAGAGAGACCAGAGAGAGAGGCCAGAGAGAGAGACCAGTGAGAGAGGCCAGAGAGAGATCAGAGAGAGAGATCAGAGAGAGACCAGAGAGAGCGAGATACAAGAGAGACCAGAGAAATAGAGAAACCACTTACATCACAACCAGAGCTGTTTTCTGCCTTAAAATAAAGTATTGCACCTCATTTAGTTTGGCTAATTCATCAGCCTGCTCCCTGCCTCTACAGCCTGCTAGTGTTATTAAAAAAAAACATGTTACACTTCTGCAGTCTACTGATCTGCTTTGGGGTTCTATCTGCTATCAATCTTTGTTACGTGACTATTTACTACATAAATACATGAACACCTGCATTTCCTGGTACACAATCAAGTTTAAATGCCCTCTGTGACAATATACAGTATAACCAACTGTTTGGAGTCAGAACTAAACATGGGGTTTAGCATGTCAAGATTCACGCAGCTAAAGAATGTGAGACAGGGTTTCATCTCTGACAATGTTCAAATCCAGGTTGAAAAAAGTGTATCTGTGCCTACAACTGAGGGACTGTATCTTTGACTCTTTTTAATGTACTGTGATTATTCATAATTTTTATTCCCTGTGTGATTGTTCCTATTGTTACTTTGAGTTGGCTTGTTTATGAGCTGTACTATACAAATAAACTTGCCTTACCTTGATATGTAACAGTAACGTACCTATTTAACTACCTTTGAATTGATGCCATATTGATCTAATTCAGAGGCCCTTCAACAAAACAAACACACAGCACATTAGACCTCATACCTGTCCTGGGCCCTCACCTTGATTACACTACAACAATAGCCATTTCCCCCACGGTGAGACCAGACTCTACCTTCAGTGTTTGTATAGGCCGGTCCGGTTAGTTTTGGGTGTGGACCTGGGTTTGTGTGTCTGGAAGGTTGTTAACACTCTGCTGTTGACGTGTGACCGATGGGGGTCTGTAGAATGTCCAGCCGAGCCAGGAATGTGCCCGGACAGAGCCTATGGGCACGGAACAGGCCTGGGAGATCAGCCTCTGCAACATATGGCACTGAGGGAACACTGCAAGACAATCGTGGGGTTTTTGTCACGTGTCGAAACAGTTGTTGACCCGTGACGGCGCTGAGTGTTTTAGACCCGTCTTGGTTTTTTCACTGGATTCAATGTGTCAGAAATTAAAGAGTCAAAACAAACTTTAAATAGGTGTTATTATCATTGATGGACATTGGTCATCTGCCAGTTATGGACCAATGGCTCTATGTCTGTTGTATGCTTGTGTTTGATTCTCTGATCTGTATTGGAAAATCTTTACTAAGCTCTCTAAAACGACTGCTGTTGAGGTTGATACAAAAATACATGTACTGTATACACAGGGCTGAGGGAGTTTATTAAAAAAAAAGAAATAGGAAAAAAAGAAGCATGTGCAAAAGACCAAACTTTGACAATAAGAATTTGTAAATTTCATGACACTTTGATAGCAACTGTGGTTAAAGTTAAACTCACCATTCTAACAATATGCACAAGGCAGTTCTTTTCCACTATTTGTTTTGGTTATCTCAAGGTTGCATTTTGCCACTGGCACGTTGGCGAATGCTGATTGGACGGTCTATGATTCTTTAGGTATAATATCACTTGCATTCTGTAAATTCCTTTGTTCGTGCCTGTCTCTACCATCGACACTGATATGTCTTCTGTCCGTCGACACGATCCGAGATGATTGTCATTTTCTTCACTCCACTCAACACAGCATGCTTTGACAAAAAGACTCAGTCGCAAGGATTGATTAAAGAAAATGTTTTTTCTTTTTGCTCAAGAGGCTTTTTGAAGAGGCTATTGAAGTGAACAGGAATAGTATCGGTGTAAAGTATTCAGGGAGATTTGGGGTGAGACTTCCGGCAAAATCTCACCTTTTTCTCTTTTGATCCTCTCCTGTCTTTCTCCTGTCGGTCCTCTGTCTTTAACATCTTCTCTGTCTTTAACATCTTCTCAGTGACCCACACGGACGTTATTTGCAGCGCATCAAAACACTGAAATTTACTGCAGCTGTCATAATACATTTTATAAAAGTCAATTAAGAAAAATAGGATGCAAATTGGAGCAAAGCAAACAGAAAAAGCATAATTTCCAAAGCATGGATTTGCCACTCACCACAATTTTGCAAAACCTTTTGTCTAAGTATATCAAGAGTTTTCCATCGTTTTAGTTGAAAAGTAGAGAATATGTCACTTTGCATGTGATGAGTCAATATTGGTTTCACAGTTTAAGTTGCACTACTGAAAATGAATTCTAATTTTCCGAGGTTCACGCGTACAAATGGAGTCCAATCACCAAAGAAATTCATGATTTTGATAGCATCTTCTATTGCCAATCTCATTTACACTGTATCTAGATATTCCCCTGAAAAATCAAAATCCTCAATTTTGTTTGTTTACCCATGTTGTCCTCTCTCGTTTTTTGCTTCCTAATCCCTCTAACACCAAATGGGTCCTTTTTCCGGCTCAAAAGCTCCAAAACAAAGCCGGTGTTGGGAGGTGACAAGAGCTAACGACGGCAGCCACACCATCTGAGGACCCGTGCAGCCTCCGGGGGTCTACCGCTGTGATTTATGACCGTCCCTGCGATGGCCCTGTCTATCTTTAGCTCTGCCCTGCTCTTTTATGACGACTGGGGGGGGGTTCTGTTGTCTAAGCCGGCTGCAGACATTCACAGAAATACCACCGATCCCTCCTCTAGCTACAGTGACATAACATGACCACCCCCCGTAGGTCAGAAGCCACGCAGAGATGTGTTCAAAGGCATTCAATGATTCTTCTGCTTCTCATCACGTCGTAAAACCGGTTTAACAATAGGTTATGATGTAATGTCGGTGGAGTTCAAAGAAATAGAGAGGGACTGGTTACAGGTTGAGTGCAATATTCAAGAGAGGTGCGCTGAAATCAGAAGGGTTTGAAAACCTTTTGGGGATGTTTCGCCGAGACCCTTTTATCTGAATTTGAGCTGTGAGCTTTTTAATAGCTTGTCCCTGCCTGTGTGAAACAGCTAAGAATCAATTGCAATATGATTTTTCTATTACAAAAGTATTCATGACCGTTCAAGTCAATTCAATTTATTCTTCAATAGCCCTAAATCACAACAGCAGTTATGTCGGCGGACCTTACAAAGTTGTGAATTCGCCAACACAGATCAGAGAATCAAACAGGAAATGCAATCATAACAAACACACATGTAGGAGCCATTTGTCTATTTGGAGCAGGATGACCACTGTCCATAAACGTGAAAATAGAAGTGTCTCTGATCATCAATGTCCGTAGAACCTCCAGCATCGGTAGGGATCGACTCAAAATCCCGACTCATTGAGAGAGGGATCCGCTCCCCTAAGTAGAAAAAACAGGGTGAAACAAGAATGCAGGGTAAAAATGCTTTCCACCTGTAACTCTCTATACTACCACCAGAGGGAAGAGTAGATTTTTTTTTGTTTTTTTTGTTCTCAACTTTGAAAATGACCAGATGCAAACCTTGTCATGTGATTGTAAAGAATGTAATTTAATGAGAAAGTGCCAAAACTAATTTATGAAATATAGTGGTACAATGACATCATACTATTACAGGACTGAGTTATTTATTTGAGATTCAAACATTTCATTCGTCAACTAATTCTTTAATGAACCAAAATATACAATTCCTCATCCCTGATTATGGAGCGGGGGAGGCGAGTTATTGGTGGTGGGAGCACAGGGAATGGAGGGAGTTTAGTTCTTCAGTGGACTGGACCTGGCCCGTGGTATGTCTCCTCCCTGAAGGCCTTAATGTGACGAGACTGATGTAGGTCCCTGGTCTTTCTGACGGCTTTGTGAGAGAGGCGGGCGGAGTAGATCGACGGGTCACTCTCTCGACAGCAGCACCGTTGATCGTCAGACGCTGGACCTGCGTCTTAGAGAGACTGTCTGTGTCTCTGTTTCTGATGAGTCCCAATACTGTTGTGTCATCAGCAAACTTGATGAAGAGGTTTGAGTCATAGTTTGGAGTCATGTGTCAGCAGTGTGGACAGGAGTGGGCTCAGAACACATCCTTGGGAAAACCTGTGAATCGCAGGGGAGTTTGTTGTGCCAGAAGTTCCTGACATTAGCCTGGAGAGCTCTATAAATAACTCCAGGTCTGTTTTTGATGAGGAAACAATGTTGTAGGTCCTGGTTCTAAAGCCTGCCTGCGGATTCCTCTCTCAATATTGGCATCCCGGAGGTTTTACACTTTTTAGTTTGACGCCTGCAGGAGGGTCTAAGGACAGTGATGATCCCAGGACATAACATTTATGGACAGTGGTCATGGTCATCCCGCTCCCTATGCACCAATGGCTCCCATGTGTTTGCTAAAATGACATTTCCTGTTTTCAAACCGTTTGACTCTCTGATCTGCAACTTTGTAAAATCTTCCGAGATGACTGCTGTTATGATTTAGGCCTATACAGAAATAACATTAAATGAATTGAATTGCAACATGGTTGAAAGCAGTATAAGCTTGATAAAAGGGGGAAATATGCCTATTGAGCAGGATGGAGCTGTTTCACTTTGTCAAAAATAGCTCCAAGACCTTGCTCTTACTCATTGCAATAAACCTTTTCCTCCCATTTCAAATGAAAATCATGTAAAAGACAAACCAGGCCATGCTTTACATTTCAGACGGTCCTGATAAAATGTTGTGCGGGCCCAATACCATTGAGAGTGGCTGTCTAAAACTCACCGTTATTGAATAGATCCGGGAGCGACTGAAGCAACTTGGCCTTTTCTTTGTTGAGACGCCGCTTTGATGTCAAGGAAGAGGGAAGGCGGCCACTCGCCTCTGCTTTCTACTATTTTCATAACAAACGCGCTATAATAAAAAATTGTATCAGCGAGAATGGGGTCTTATCTTCACCACTGCTTCTTTCTTGCCTTCTTTTTCTTTGTCTTGGTGTTTGTGGCAGTTGCCTAGTAGCCAGTGACGACCTCTTCATTTCCAATCGGCATCACTTGGCCCCAGAGGCGACCGAGCTGAATAAGCAGGCAGGGTTCCCGAGGGCTCCACTCCTGCTCACTCATGTCTTAGAATGTGCAGGACTAGGGCTGGTACTGTTGGTATTATTGTGACACCAAGATGCAGGATTCAGAAAGGCTCAGATAAAGACGGGCTACTGTTGCGTAACGTGTAATATCATTGCACAGTTGAGCAGTGTATGGCTTGGCCCGTGGCTAAAATCACAATCATAAAGGCCCCAAAGTCATGCAGTGGTTAATATGTTGTCCACCGAAGCTTGTTGGAGTCAAACTCATTTATATTCTAAGCTATTAAAGTGAGCACACATTTCCCCACGTTTAATAAGCATCATCGCAACGTCCATTTCACAGTATTTGCTTTCCGGCACATTTAATTCAATCATAAAATGCGACTCGGTCTTTGTAATAATAGAACGTTAAATTTATGGATTGGGTGAGATTTTGTAAGACTACTGGTTTACAAAAGTCTCACACGCTTTTTCCTCCGTGTACTTCTTCAGTACTTTTACTTTTGTAATCTGCTTTTTCAATGCAATCCGGAAAAGATCTGTTAATCAATTTCCAAAGAGTATCGCCACACACTGAGAAACAAATTGATATATAGTAGTTTCAAATTTAAAGGTATATAGCAGAATTTTGAACTTCCGGGTGGATCATCAAGACTATGGGTCCTCCCAATTGTCAATCATTCTGGTGATACGTGCTCGTCAAATAAGACCAGAGAGATTTGCTCAAAAAGTGGAGAAGGAAGTTCTTTCCTAAAATTTGGGACAATCTTCCTATATAGTGAGTATTCACGTATGTGCCATTTATCCAAAGTCCCATCACATGTACCACCAACTTCTTCTGGAGGTATTTTGCTTGTATATATAAAAAAATATATTGTTTCTACTTTTCAAAAGGTGTATTTTGCTAGTCTGGGAATCCCTATGCATCTGTGTAAGCTCGACTCATTCAGAACTGCACAACAGCCGGGACACTCTGGACTATATTTTTGCATGGATTTGGGGAACAATCACAGAACAGGGAGGAACGGAAAGATGACAATGACACGCTATTGGTCAGACGGAAGCTTGAAGTTTTCCATCCGAAGCTGTCTTTTCTCATGTGTAACTTGCACAAACGGCAGTAATCGTTTGACACATTTATTCTTAACAAAATATTCATTTTGTTTTTGCGCATGATAGACTTTCCAATAAATGGCTGCGGTTCATTCATTACATAATTTGAACAAACTAACGCAAAAGTCATAGAAGAGTAATGCCATAACTTCCTCTGCAGACAACATGCACTGGTTCTCGTGCCCTGAGGACTTTCACTTCAAGCTTCGTCTCCATGATTTCTTCTATTTCCTCCATTTGCACAGTTCACAAAGCATGCACTCACCATTATTGACCTTTTAAGCGCCTGTATACGTACAGTACAGAATCATCTGACTCAGTGTATGTGTGTGTTACTATATCCGACTAACATTGTTTGACATAAGGCCGTTTTCTGCCTCTTTACAGCGAGAATGGAGGTTTATATTCCCACGGGTCTGAGCGGTTCTCGACGGCCGCTCCATAAATCAGCTTTTACAACAGCGGAAGATGAAAGTGGGGCTGTTCCCTGTTTCCCAAACACAGTCCAAGAGAAAGAGAGAGAGAGTGAGAGAAATCCCGAAAAGAAGCAGTGGGAGTCAATATGACACATTGTGGGCAGGAGTGATGCTAAATGGATTTTCCCTAATCTGAGCCTGAGGAGTCACCTTGGCTAATTTAGAATCAGACAGGGTCCAGGGGTGCCAGACAAGGTGCATGTGTGACTGACGGCGAAGGAATGTGAAAAGAATGTGAGCAGAATGAATATGTAGTATAATATTATATTGGTATGAATTAAAATAATGCATTGGTTTTATAAAGCACTTTCCAGGACACTCAAAGACACGATGGTGATAAACTAGTACTGTAGTCATGGCTGCCATGGGGCATACTGACAGAAGCAAGGCAATCAGTTTGAACCATCGGGTGCTCCAACTACCGTCAGCCAATCACACACACACTAGATGTAAGTGCAATGTGAGTTTGGCACTTTACAGCCACAACAGCCCCACTGCAGCATCTGGTGTTCCCAGAGGTCTCCCATCACAGCCCGAACTAGGCTCTGCCCTACTTATCTTCAGAGGACTGGCAGGATCTGGCTTCCCATTGCAAGTATGGCCACATAATAATGTATATTTTTTCCATCCCACATATATACATCTGTGAATTTAAAAATATGTTGAAGTTTAATAGACAAAAATGTGAAATGTCACTTTGAATGAACAAGTCACTTTTGATAAATAATCTGGTTTACTCAGTCCCGGCGTCTCCTGCTCGGGGCTGACCTTCTATGGCACTACTTGTCTTTGTTAAGATCCATCAGACTGAGGGAGCGGCGAGCGCTGAGTGAAAAATGAATGATGGGCACAGAGAAGGAGACGCGTCGTATTTCATCACTTTTATAAGACACAGATTAGCTCCGTATGAGATCTATTGAGATAAAGTACTTTCACTTTCACATTAGCTTCCATTCCAGAAGCGTTCAAGTGTTTATCATGATGAAAGACGTCTGCCTCATACTGTACGTGTTGGACCCACACCCAGAGACGGCCATGACAGCTGTGCAGTTTCTGTACTATATATACCCAGACTTAAAGCTGGGTACCTAACTTTGAAACTACAAAAGTACAATATACTAATAAAATCCATTGCTTCCTCTCTGGTTCTACCATTAATTTCTATGCATGTATTTTTGGCCTCTGTCACATCTTTAGATCACCACTTGAAAATCCCTGAGGATATTGATAAAAAGAAATTGATGATTTTGCAGTATATTGTTCTGCAAATGTTTAAATGGTGTTTCTTCCTGCAGTAGTTTTTCAGAAAAGACCAGGAAGGAAACGTACCCTTGCCCTTCCATATATGGTCATCCCCCATGTTTCAGACATACTCTAAAGCAAATGGACTGAAAACGATGCATTCAAATTGGACTCTAACATTTCCTCTTGTTCCCTAATCCCAGAGCACATGTTAGTGATCGTTACAAAACTCAAACTCCTAAATGTCAAAGTCCTGGAGCCTAAAAGTCACACTGTCATTTGGATCAAAGGGACAGGGCCTTCTGAGGACTGCTCTGTGTGGACACGGCCCGGGGGCAGAGGCGGGTCCACAACACGGCCACCCAGACCACTACCAGCTGGAACTCTGCCTTTTCACATGGTTAGAATGACAGGTTGCCATGGTTATAGAGTTGTAAATATAGCTGGCAAAAATAGACAAACAAAATAAATAACTGTTTTTTAACTGTCCTCAAATATTTTATTAACTACTTTTTTCTTAGTAAGCCTTTAGTGTTGGGAAAGGCCTCTACGAATTCAAACGTGTTATTATTATTATTTATATATTTTATTATTATTGTGCCCAGATGCCTCAGGAATAAACATGGGGGGGGGGGGCAGCCTTTCAGTTTTATTCTGCTAAAATCTTGAATAGTCTTCCTGAAAATGTGAGACTGGCTTCTTCTCTGGTGTATGAAATTTACTATACAAATAAACTTGCCTATTATTATAGAACAAAATGTCAACTATCCATTCAGTTTTGCACAGACGATCCATTGGAAAGATAGAAGTTCTTTAATATGGGCATGTGAGGACTATCTGTTGAACAATTGAAATAGATTGTTCAAATTGCATCTGAAAGCTGGGTGCCAAATTCTACAGCTCCCTCTGGTGGTAGCACAGTGATAGTGCAGGACAACATTGTTTTCCTCTTACTTGTTTCTCTATATTTTCTACAGAACATATCATTTCACATTTGAAAACATTGTACCACAAAAAACACATTTTTTTATTGAGAAAATAATGCATAATATGTGTTCTTTAATCCAGTGTTCCCCAACCTTTCTGGGCCGTGGCAGACCTCTCTCATTCTAAACATGAACAAAAAGTAATTCTCATCAAGGTGCAATATATAGAAAATCAAACAAACACAGAAAAGTCTTTTGGTCAAACTTTAGTTGAGCCATCACTAATTAACAGATAATTAAGTGGTAATAATTTATGTTGAAATAGCTCTTATTTGGTATTTATTAAGCAGTTATCAGTCCCTATTTTACATGGACATACTCAACATCTAAGTAACTACTAACTGACACTTTCCCATGTGGGTTAGGGATTGGGTATACACTAATTAGTACTTAATTAGTTCAAGATTCAATAATTTATTTGCCATTTGCAGTTGTTTATTAGTGAGGGCTAATGTAATGTCTTTATAACCTTCTCTCACAATATTTTCTTTCCATAATATTTGGACCAATGAGGTGATATTGGGTTGTTTCCAAAAGGCTGTTTTTGAAAAGTGCTATACAAATAAATATGTATTACTATTATTATTACAGTCATGGAGTGATTGAGTAATGACATGTGAATGCGTCTTGAGTGTCCCAAAAAGGTCCCATGTAAAACCAATGCATTATAAAATTTGCCAATCTATTTCATATATCTCGCTGTCCAGGAACCAACCTCCGGAACCGACGGCCGGAACCGACGGCCAGAACACACGCGGCGGCGGCGGCTCCATGCACACCACGCCACCATAATTGGCCGTGTTGTGGATCAGCTCAGCCAGTCACAGCAGGCGCCAAAAACTCAAACGCTTTCATAAGAATCAAATGGGTTTTAGACATGATTTTTCAGTCCAATTACTCAGGGATTGTCTATGTATAAAAAAAAAAAAAAAACAATGAAATACATGTTTTTGGCTTAGGTTTGCTTCTTTACCTGATAAGGATAAAGCCAGCAGCAAACAGGAACCATATCTGTTCTTAAACAATGGTCAGAAAATAGCAGCGGGGAAGCAGTAGTTTACTCTGCATGAGTGAGGCTGGCAGAAACACCAGCTGGGTTTGTTGTCTGTGATAGATGAGTTAATCTAAGAACAAAAAAACACAGCAAATTACGGAGCAAAAGCAAAAAAAAGTTTGATGCACCAAGTTTGATTCATAATGAGAATAGAACAGGTCGGCTTTTTGGGAACAATGGAAGATTTATAATAATGATAATAATTATAGATTATATGTACAGTATAGGGAGGCGTTCTGGACACTCGCCTAACCAAAAGTACAAAGCAAAAAACAGTTAAAAGCATATTTCAAAACGGACAGTGAGATGTGCGACAGTGAATAGGTGTTTCTTGGTTATTAGTATATAAGTAAGTAAGTAAAGTTTATTTGTAGAGCGCCTTTTCTACACACAGGGCAACACAAACCTCACATAAGACAAACACCATAATCACCATTAAAAACATAATCAAAGCCACACATGTCATTAAAACCATTAGTATTTGTATGTTCTGTACTGCAGGGTTTGTTTGACACTGACACAACCGTAATATTTTATTTTCAAAGTGATGTTACATTTGTTGTTTATATTTTTTAAATAACGGCTAAGTAAATCAAATCAAATGTATTATTTGTTTTATACATTTTTCCCAACTGCTCAAAGTATTGTTTATATCACCCCTCAAACAAATAATGATTTGAATTTTCTTTGAGCGGTACCTTTTCAAGTTCATTTACAATATTTTTCAAATGACTGATATGATAAATCCATTCCATGCTTGCACATTATTGGCTTCGGTGACACGCTGGCTGAGTGGTTAGCGCTCTTTACCAGACAGAAGCCAGTATGGGATAAATTGTTTTGGCAGTGCAGGGCCTCTTCTGTGTGGACTTTGCATGTTCACGCCAGGTCTGCGAAGGTTTCCTCCAGGTGCTTCGGTTTCCCCTACTGCTAAAACATGTACAATAGGCTCCTCCCCATATAGAACCCGGACTGGAAATCTCAGTCAATAGAAAAATATGGGCTAATCTAGTTTTAAGACAGTCAGTGCCGAAATTAAGACAAAAACCACTTGATTGAAGAATATATTACCTCATATTTGAGTATTTTTTGCAGTGTCCAGCCCTCGGTGTCCTTGTTTGTGGCCCTCTGCTTTTCTAACTCGAAGTAGCCATTTAATGTCTTTTCTCCTGTGTATGTGACAGAGCGGTTATCTCTGAGTGCTGCGGTCGGATCAGTGAGGTCAGAAAACCAGCCTTTTCTCGTCTCAAAACTTGTCTCCTAAACTGTGGAATAGTTTAGAATCACAATCAGAAATAATTTTATTGCCGTTGTAAGTAACAAGAAGTCACAAACAAGGACGTTGCTTACCTCTGTACATCGGAGCAGCTCAAAATTGAGTTTAAAAAAAACACATCTGTGCCTTGGCTTTTCACACCATCTGAGTTCTACTGTTTTACTTTTTGCATGTATTTGAGAGAGTTTAATGCTGTTTACATTTTTTCTTTTGTGCCTGTGAAGCACTTTGGGCAGCTGGTGTTGTTGTAAATGTTCTATACAAATAAATCTGACATTGACTTTGACATTTATTTGGGAACATTGTGTATGCAGCAGATGAGAAAGTTGACATTCAGTGAACTCTCTGTCAGCGTGAATCAACACAAACATGAACAGAATCCAGTCAAGAGTTTTACAATCCAGACTCCCGGTATCTGGGCCTTGAACAAGTCCGGTGAACTAAACTGGGCCATCCATCCATCCATCCATTTTCTTCCGCTTTATCCGTTGCCGGGTCGCGGGGGCAGCAGTCTAAGCAGAGACGCCCAGACTTCCCTATCCACACACACTTCCTCCAGCTCGTCCGGGGGGACCCCAAGGCGTTCCCAGGCCAGCTGAGAGACATAGTCCCTCCAGCGTGTCCTGGGTCTTCCGCGGGGCCTCCTCCCGGTGGGACGTGCCCGGAACACCTCCCCAGGGAGGCGTCTAGGAGGCATCCGGAACAGATGCCCGAGCCACCTCAACTGGTTCCTCTCGACGTGGAGAAGCAGCGGTTCTACTCCGAGCTCCTCCCGTGTGACTGAGCTCCTCACCCTATCTCTAAGGGAGCGCCCAGCCACTCTGCGGAGGAAGCTCATTTCGACCGCTTGTATCCGCGATCTCGTTCTTTCGGTCATTACCCAAAGCTCATGACCATAGGTGAGGGAGGGAACGAAGATTGACCGGTAAATCGAGAGCTTTGCCTTTCGGCTCAGCTCCCTCTTCACCAATACAGCGACCGCATAACTGCGCACGCTGCACCGATCCGCCTGTCAATCTCACGCTCCATTCTTCCCTCACTCGTGAACAAGACCCCGAGATACTTGAACTCCTCCACTTGAGGAAGGGACCTCTCCACCCACCTGCAGAGGGCAAGGCACCTTTTTCCGGTCGAGCACCATGGCCTCGGATTTGGAGGTGCTGATTCTCATCCCAGCCGCTTCACACTCGGCTGCAAACCGTCCCAGTGCATGCTGCAGGTCCTGGTTCGTTGGAGCCAACAGGACAACATCGTCCGCAAACAGCAGAGATGAAATCCTGTGGTCTCCGAACCGGACCCCCTCCGACCCCTGGCTGCGCCTAGATATTCTGTCCATAAATACAGTGAACAGAACCGGTGACAAAGGGCAGCCCTGTCGGAGGCCAACATTCACCGGGAACAGGTCTGACTTACTGCCGGCAATGCGAACACAGCTCTGGCTCCGGTCATACAGGGATCGGATGGCCCTCAGCAGAGGACCTCCGACCCCGTACTCCCGGAGAACCCCCCAAAGGACACCCCGGGGAACACAGTCGAACGCCTTCTCCAAATCCACAAAGCACATGTGGACAGGTTGGGCGAACTCCCATGAACCCTCGAGTATCCGATGGAGAGTATAGAGCTGGTCCAGTGTTCCGCGACCGGGACGAAAACCACACTGCTCCTCCTGGATCCGAGATTCGACCATCGGCCGTAACCTCCTCTCCAGTACCTTGGAGTAGACCTTACCGGGGAGGCTGAGGAGTGTGATCCCACGATAATTGGAACACACCCTCCGGTCCCCCTTCTTGTAGAGAGGGACCACCACCCCGGTCTGCCACTCCATTGGCACTGCCCCCGATCGCCACGCGATGTTGCAGAGACGTGTCAGCCAAGACAGTCCTACAACATCCAGAGACTTTAGATAATCAGGGCGGATCTCATCCACACCCGGAGCCTTGCCACCATGGAGGCTACCAACCACCTTGGTGACCTCAGCCAGGGAGATGGATGTACCCGCCCCAACATCCTCAGCCTCTGCCTCTGTAACAAAGGACGTGACGGGGGGATTGAGGAGAACCTCAAAGTATTCCTTCCACCGCCCGACAATATCCCCAGTCGAGGTCAGCAGCCCTCCACCCGCACCGTACATGGTGTTGGCAAAGAACTGCTTCCCCCTCCTGAGGCGCCGGATGGTTTGCCAGAATCTCTTCGAGGCCGACCGATAGTCATGCTCCATGGACTCTCCGAACTCCTCCCAGTCCCGGGTTTTTGCCTCTGCAACAGCCCGGGCCGCGGCACGCTTGGCCTGCCGGTACTGGACAGCTGCCTCAGGAGTCCCCCGAACCATCATGGCTCGATAGGACTCCTTCTTCAGCCTGACAGCATCCCTTACTGCCGGTGTCCACCACCGGGTTCGGGGGTTGCCGCCGGGGCCAGCACCAGAGACCTTGCGACCACAGCTACGAGCCGCCGCATCGGCGATTGAGGCAGAGAACATGGTCCACTCGGACTCCATGTCCCCCTCCTCCGCCGGGACCTGGGAGAAACTCTCCCGGAGGTGTGAGTTGAAAGTCCGTCTGACAGGGGGCTCAGCGAGACGTTCCCAGCAGACCCTCACTATACGCTTGGGTCTGCCAGGTCTGACCGGCTTCTTCCCCTGCCAGCGGATCCAACTCACGACCAGGTGATGATCGGTTGACAGCTCCGCCCCTCTCTTTACCCGAGTGTCCGAGACACGCGGTCGAAGGTCAGATGATACGACAACAAAGTCGATCATCGACCTCCGGCCTAGGGTGTCCTGGTGCCACGTGCACTGGTGGACACCCTTGTGCTCGAACATGGTGTTCGTGATGGACAAACCGTGACTGGCACAGAAGTCCAACAACTGAGCACCGCTCGGGTTCAGATCAGGGGGGCCGTTCTTCCCGATCACCCCTCTCCAAGTGTCACTGGCGTTTCCCACATGGGCGTTGAAGTCCCCCAGGAGAATAACGGAGTCCCCGGGCGGTGCACCGTCCAGTACCCCTCCCAAGGACTCCAAGAAGGCCGGGTACTCTACACTGCTGTTAGGCCCGTAGGCCGTCACAACAATGAGAGACTTGTCCCCCACCCGGAGGCGGAGGGACGCGACCCTCTCATTCACCGGGGGAAACTCCAACACGTGGCGGCTGAGATGGGGGGCAATGAGAATGGCCACCCCAGCTCGCCGCCTCTCCCCGCGGGGAACTCCAGAAAAGTGGAGCGTCCAACCCCTCTCAAGGAGTTGGGTTCCAGAGCCCAAGCTGTGTGTGGAGGTGAGGCCGACTATCTCTAGTCGGTACCTCTCGACCTCCCCCACGAGCTCGGGCTCCTTCCCCCCCAGTGAGGTGACGTTCCACGTCCCAAGAGCCAGATGTTGTGTGTGCGGACTGGGTCGCCGAGGTCTCCGCCTTCGACTGCCGCCCAGTCCTCTAAACTGGGCTTGTTGCTTAAAACTTTGGACACCCTGATCATATGTTTTTCCCTCTGAAATAACGAGAGGTCCCAGTCATTCTGACAGGTCCCATTCAAATCAGTGGTATTCTGAAAATCTCAAAAGTTGTTTTAGTTTTTACCACGTTTTATTAAAAGTTTTTGCCTTTACTCACTTTTACTGAGCGCTAAAACTGGTGAATCAAACTTTAAATACAACAAATAAACAGTTTACGGCTGCAAGTAAACGTGTGTTGCTATGGTAACTAGCACTGGCTCTGCTCTGGTGGAAAACCAAGCTGAACCAGACCCAGTCCAGGACCAGCACCGAGGAGAGACGGGGCTATACCTGCCATGGAATGATGATTGACAAGGGATTGAAAATGGCTAAATTTAAATTGTCCTTCACTTAAAAACTTAAACTTCAAAACGTGTCAGTTAAATTGATTGCTCTGTGAGTTCTAATGTTAATACAAATGTTTTCCTCTTTAATTTGTAAAAACAATTATCAATCAATTAATCAATCAAATCAATATTTGTAGAGCACATTTAAAGCCTAGGCTTTCCAAAGTGCTGCACAGACAGTGAGAAAAAAAACACACACATACAAGTTTTACTTTTTAATGCGCTGGAAAAAGTAGCTCTGAAACAGTTGTTGTTTAGTGCTTTGTAATTTTTATTTTTATTGCTTTTTTCTACCTGAGATGTTGCTGCAGTACAGTGTTCATGGTTTTACACGGGTCCAGACCAGAGCTGAGAGGATTCATGTTTCGAACCAAGTGGATCAGGTGAAAAACCACTGGAGGAATGCTAACTTTTTGAAAAAATGAAGCATTTAGGATTTTACTTTGGACTAGAGCAGAGAAAATGGTCTGAACCAAGCGTCCTGCTCCACCTTTTGACCTGTCCTGCTCCATCCAGAGGCTACTCCACCTCTGCTCCACCCAAAGACCACTCCATCTTTGCTGCTGTGACCTGAAGGGCTGTGGCTGATTAATACTATTATTAACTTTGTAGAATGATACATTTTATTTTTACTGGACACCTGAATTTCACCTACGGGGATGAATAAAGTATCTATCTCTACAAATACAGAAATTCATATACACATAAAAACCGGTTAAAATGATTACTGTTTATGGATTGGTGAAGTGAAAATGTCACTGGAACTAGCAACAATCTGGAACCAGGGTCTTTGCTTCAGCAATTCACTATCACTAGTTGTAATGTATTTTTTTATTGAGACTTTATTAAGGACTCATATACAGGCACAGAATCCAGAATCATGAAAGAAAAGTTATAAAACACATCAGATTCTCACATTAGCAAGTGGTGCATTGCCCTGTGCCCAGCGGCAGATAAGGCTCATGGGAAAGCAGGCAGAGCAGACCTCCACGGCCTCTCGTGGTATGTTCGTTTTGGGGCGAGTGGCACATGAAAAATGACGTTGCCATTAATTATAAGAAGACAGAATGTGACCGCAGAGCTGGAGGAAACAGGAGGCTATTTTTAGAGAATATTCCCCTAAATGTGATGAAGGTCTTAAGGCGGCTCCAGACACTGGTTCTTTGTTCATGAGCAGCATGGGTGGGTGATATATACATACATACATACATGAGAAATGTCAATGTTATCTAGATACGTAATAATAAAATTCAGGACAGAAATGAAAAAATTCATGACTGTGGACAAGAAAAGTCCGATCAGTTTAATTGAGCTCCCATGTAAGAAACAGTTTCTTGTCATATTAAAGACGCAGTAAGCGATTTTGTTAGCTTAGCCGTAGCACCGACTCGAAACCACTCCCCCCTCCCCTCTCCTCTCCACCAAACCAAACATCCAGCATTTTCTTTTCTTTGTCACAACAGGGAGAGTGGGTGGCACACGTGAAATTGGCATTTTCTGTTCAGCCATTTTAGGTTTTAGAAAATCCGATAACTCAGGTGCACGCACTCGCAAGAAACAGGAAGAGGGTGAAGGGGGTAAACGCATCCCATTGGTTTATTTTTATCGGTCCGCTCCAAAATATTTGTATTCATTTTTTGAGACTACAGACATCTGGTCATTTCCATTACTATTTGAAAACACATGATGAATTGACTACTTTTAGGGTTTAGGGACGTTTTCCCACAATATTTAAAAAAATGCGCCTGGAAAAAAATCACAACTGCATCTTTAAAGGGTCCAGGTGTTATATTAATGGTCTAAAATGTAACGTTAGCTGTGAAGTAATGTTAATTCATATAGCACATTTTTTACAGACCAAAGTCACCCAAGGCGCTTTACAGTTGTTGAGAGTTCAGATATTTTTCCATTCGGATGATGGTGATTATGGAAGCGATGCAATTGAGTTTTATTGAGTTTATATAAAAAGGGTACAAACACAGTCTAATACGCATAACTGCTTATTTTTGTATCTCATGTAAACATGTGTGGTACTATTTGTTTGTTTGGGTTATTGAGGGAAAAAAAGATGAGAGCCAAAAACAGCTGAATGTCACCTGACAAACTGGCAACCCAAATGAGACACTCTTTCTGCGGTGATCAGGAAGACTGCAAACTGCATTATGGTTATTATGTTTGTTGTGTTTTTAATTGAGAATAACTTGTTCAGAAATGGTCGGTTTGGTTTGTACATGTGACCTGTTATCTCCCGTCACACATGAAGTCAATTAACTTAAAAATATTACATACAGTACCTTTAACTTCGCTGGTTTGTCAAACTGTATGAAAAGATAAATACTGGAATTTGCTTTTCAGGACTACTTTCATTCCTTATTCTTACAATGTTTGAAACACAATCATATTTTCCCTGTGCTAAAGGTCTCCAGAATTTTTAATCATCCCTATTAACAAAAAGAGATATAATTTGTGTATTTGAAGTGTAAACATTCTAAAATACGTTACAATAATACAGTTTATGCTCTGATTGGCTGATTTGCGGTCTGATATTTTCCCATCTCGGACCGTTACCATGACAATTGGTCCGCAGCGCGTATCAGATTTGATATCTTACCTCGGTAAAAAAAGAAATACAGTAATGAGCGACGACTGGGAGCGATCTCCAGTGAATTCTATTTTCCGGACGAGTTGGAAGAGCCAGAGGAAGTAATAACAGCAAATAACGACGAAAACACAACTCCTAACAGTCAAGAAGAGATTGACAACTTCATTACAGACCAGAAAGGTAAAAACACGATTAGGAAAACCTTGGACATGAACTTACTTAACAAATATCTAAAAAGCATTAAAGACACAGAAGAGATTGAGAACTCACCAGCGGGCGACCTCAATCATCTGATAAGCAAGTTCTTCATGTCACAGTTTGACAGTTTGGTTACATGTGTTTTTGCTAGTTGAAACCGATCAATATTTGCACAAATTAAAAATAGTCATATAATAATAAAACATTTATTAACCTCGCTTAAGGACCTTGGTCTTTTTGCACAGACCTCCCCACGGCTCGGTCTGTACCAAAAGGCCGCGGTCTAATATTTCTCTGTACAGACCTCGCGCTCGTTTAATAAGCCGATAATATACAGTCGCCTTTAGTGCTTTCCTGGACTCTAAGAAGACGCTAATAATCTCAGTCTCGCTAAACTGGAGAGTGCTCCGCCGGCTGCTGCGTTCTTATATAACCGGCCCTTTTTGAACTTTTGCACTAAAGTCTCACATTGTCAGACACATTGTCAGTCCCTTCTCCTGCTGCAGTGAGTGAGAGATCTCGGTCTGTGGTCCCTGCTCTGACCTGTGGCCTCATGTCCAGACGATACAGAGAACCTCCTGCAAAGTGAGGCCATTACCACAGACTCAGGCGACAGAGGAGGAGGATGCGATGAGGCCATTTTGAATTTTAAATGAGCTTGGATTGTTCCATTGGAAATTGTTTGGTTTTTTGCCATAATTGGTTTATTTTTCACACACACATTTAACAAATCAAGTACACACCCAAATAAAGATACAATAGACATAATATACAAGAATTTATTTGCCATTTGCAGTAAAACCACATTGGAAAAACTGTGCAAGACGATTCCCCAGTGTGCACCAGCGACATAATTCAATGTTATAGTTTCTGTGTATTTCAACTTTTAACAGAGAAACTCTTTTCTACATTTTCTCCACCCCACTCCCCCCCTCCTCCCACACCCAGGCAGAAAAAGCATCGATATGGATATTCCACTGTATTCAATGAAAAAGCACGTTTGAATATTTTTGTGTTTGTGTAGAGGTTTTTTGTGGAAACAGACACCCCCTCTATTTTTTTGTATTTTTAGAAGTGTTTCATTTTGCGTAACATACCCACTCCAACCAGTAGATGGTGCTGTAGACTAAAGGGACAGCGGAGGCGCAGCTCTCAGTAGTAAAGAAGCTGTGGCCTGATAAACACGTGTCCTCTCTGTCTATCCACAGGTATGGTTCAAAAGTTGTTTTTATTAACTTTAAACTTGGTCACCATATGCTATGTATTTTTTCATGTGCACAAATTGTACAGTTAAGTAGTTTTGAGGGTCTAGCAAACGTTAGGAACGCATTTCTATACTATGTTCTGTAGTCCCGTTTCTAACGTTTGTATGTCATGTTTGAGTCAAGTAAAGTAGTAGTAGTGATGTGTTTCAAGTCCTATCCAAGCAGTTAATATGCTAACGTGTGGTGTATGTATAAGTGTTATTACCTAGTTTGTGTTTGTGAGTGCAGACAGTTTTAAGATTAAAGTGCTAATAGTTTTTTTCTAGCCGTTAAACCAGAGACTTTTTCCCGCCGTTGGAGGCACATTCCGTTAAAATGGCCAACCTGCTTGTGTGTGTGTGAGGCAGGGAGAGATAGTAGTAGTAGTAGTAATCTTTATTTATATACCGCCTTTTCACTGCAGATCTGAGTCTCAAAGCGGTTTACAATTGTTAATTATGGGCATTTGTCTCTCACTCCACACAGAGATGGGAGCAGGGTCGCCAGTACAGGAGGCGCATGCCAGACATGTCTATTGGACATATTTTTTTGTGGTAGGGGAAACCGGAGTACCCGGAGGAAACCTACGCAGACACGGGGAGAACATGCAAACTCCACTCAGAAAGGCCCTGGTCCGACCGGGATTCGAACCCAGGACCTTCTTGCTGAGAGGCGAGAGTGCTATCGACTCAGCCACCGTGCCGCCCAGATAGAGAGAGACTAAAGCCTGGTTCACACGGCAGGATATTTAGGCCGATTTAGACCCGATTTACCCCTTACGACAATCTTAAGAAACGCTCCGATTTCCGTAACAAAATCTTACAGATTATCCTGCCGTGTGTGGTGTGTTAAGACTGCACTCGTCGCTCGGAAGGACATCGGGACTGCTCCCGATCTCAAATCGGGGATATCCAACATGTTGGATTGTTTTGGCCCGATTTCTTGTCGTGTGTGGTGTCCTCCGAGGACAAGCGAGCGCGTTGCCATGACTACGGCGTGTAGCCAATAAGAAGACGAGGTGACAAGCCGGTGAGGAAACACCGGAAAAAAACCAAAACACAGCAGCATGGCTTTGACCATTGCCTTTTCTTTGGATTACGTCTCTTCTCTGTTAACAACAAACTGCACACTATCGCCACTGCATCCTCTTCGTCCGCCATGACTGTTTACTCTGAAGTCACGCTTGATCTCGAGAGATTTTGTGAGATTTCCGTCTGACCTGGGAATGCTCGGGGGGGGGTGTCGGTTCGTGTGTGATGTTTGTGGCTTGCGTGATCTTGCCGTGTGGCTACGCACCACACACTGCATGACCAAAGTGGTTAGACGCAGGATTTTTAATCTCCCCGTGTGGGGTCTAACACGGAGAAAAATCGGCCGACAATTTTAAAATCGTCTCGTGTGAACCAGGCTTAAGAGAGACAGACAGGAATTATAAGTGAAATGTCTATTTTTATGCATTTTTCTGTACTGAAGTAGCTGTTGTGTGGTATGGAGTGAATGTATAAATGTATGTTTTATTATTTTATGTAATTGTATGTATTTTCAGTTGCACTTTTTGGGTTATTTTAGAATGTATTATTTTTGTATTTTTGTCAATTTATATTTTGTTTTTGTGGTCCAATTGTGTATTTTTGGACGTCGGAACTATTTTCTGAGAGGGGGGGCGGGTTTTTGTTGGGAGAGTCGAGGGAGAGACTCATACTTGGATTACACTGGATAATAACATACCATCTTAATTGTTAAGAAAAACAAAATAAACAATATATATCAAGCAAGTCACTTATCAAACTGAACTTTTTTTTTTTCAATACGCATTCATGCGTCAGTCTCTCCGGTGGCTTCATTGTGTTGTGTAGCCCAGTGACGTGCGGTCAGATGAGGCAGGCAAGGCCCTCACCTAAGATCATAGAAAGAAAAGTAATAAAATGGATACAATAATGTTTGGTCACTTTATCAAGTGATTTGTGCTGTGCCTTATTTCATTTATTTATACCTTGAAATCGCAGATTTGACAGAGCGGTGCTGTGAGGCGAGCCTCTCTTGGGAGACGTAAAAAGCAACAGTTCACAGGGAGAGTCCTGTGAGGTGCTATCAAACTGTTTTCTCTGTTTATCACAGTTTAAAAAGTTCAAAAATATTTAATTTACAATCAACATGTTTACATTTAAGAGGATGGCTCATAAATTGTGTTTTTGAAGCAAATATGGGTCTTAATCGCGCTCAACCACAGCTTGTAAGTGAGGAAAGCCTCAAGGGGGCGCTTGTGAGCCCAAACTTTGGCTGCATCCAATTCCATCAGAAAGCTCCTTTCTTGTTCTTCTTCTGCTAAGGGCAGCTACAGGTTTGGCTAACATACCTATAATACATTTTAAGATAATTTAAAATGCACTTAGAGTAATGTTTTGCTTCCAATGATGATATGAATCATAAGAAAAGGAGGTGAAGGGTAAGGTTGAATTTAGAAATTGGATTTACCCGGGAGTCGGCTGCAGCAAAACTCGGAGTTTACGGAGGAGACACCCGTTTTTTTTACTTTTTAAAACTCATTGAACTTATTTCCAAATGGAGGATTACATGTCTGTGCCCAAACTATTATCTGGACTTAAACATGAAACTGGTCCTAACTGAAGTGGTCTGTGCTGTTCATTAATACCTAAGGTAAGGCCCATAACACACTTTGTACTATTTACAAACGTTTGCGTTTTGTATGAGAAAACAATGCAGACATTAAATCATATTCTGCTGTAGCCAAACAAATTGTGTATAAGCCGCTCCTGTTCCTGTAGGTCCTGTTGGTTTATATGATGTATAATCATATGAACACATGATTGATCCCCCACCGCACGTCACTGGTGTAGCCAGGTCTCTAATCTGAGGCTGAGAAAGAGCGCTCAGAGGCTGCGACAGATATTAGCCAGACAGAGCTTCATAAGCTTCTCCGACAACATGGAGCGGGTTTTGGGCTGCAAGGAACGCAGGATAGTGATAACTTCTCGCTCCCGGCACACGCGGAGGGGGTGCGGGCCGCACCCCCCGCACCCCTAGTTCCGACGTCTATGCATTAATGTTGATTTGAAATGACTCAGTAGTAAAGAAGCTGTGGCCTGATAAACACGTCTCCTCTCTGTCTATCCACAGCTCCAGTTGAATAGGCTTCACAGAGAAGTCATCTGTGTGCGCACTTGTTACTGCCCAGCTTCCCCTAGGGCTGGTGCCGGTAACATTTGCATTTCAGTCTTGAGAAATTCAGTTTACAAATGTCAATGTGATTCAAATTTCAAAATGACATATTTGCCTTTATAATATTCAATATGTTTATTTTCAAGCCTCAAATTCAATGCACTGTGAAATTCAATAAAAAGACGGATTATTTGTTCCACCAGAAATTGAATTTTGAATGGACCTGAATTCATATATTTTAATTTTTTTACATCTTGAATATCATGTTTTTTATTTCAAAATAAAAAAAATTCAATATGTATTTTTTCAAGCGTCTAAATTCAACAAGAAAAATACAATGGCAATAAAACAGTCAGAGATTTGATTTATTTTGAACTCCAAACTAAACCATCCACCCATAACCCACAGGGGAATATGATACATTTAATCATTCTAAACGCATCTGAGAGTAAATGGGAAAAGTTAAAAGTGCATTTAGGTCGATTACATCTTCTGAAAACTTAAGTGGAATGAAAATGGTTATAAAGTTTCTCAAACCCACACAGTACACACAGAGTTTATCAGTGCAACATGCTTTATGAGAACAAGGTGAAGAGAAAATCAATAATACATCTTTAGGACAGACCCGAGCACACGGCAGACCACGATAATGTCCTGATGAAGACGACGGTGATGAAGAGGAGTCTCCACAGCTCTAATAACAGCTCTAATAACAGTGAAGAGAGAGACAAGTGTTTGAGAGACCAGTTGTCGTTATAAAGCTGCTGTGGTCTGCTGTAGCGTCTGAGGTGATGACAGTTGGTGCTTCTTGAATATATCTGGACTTATATCGATCTGTGTTTTTATAATTGCTCGTGTGAAGCTCTTTGAAATACCTTCCACACGATTTGTGCCATACAGATAAATGTTGATTTATGGATTTGTGCTGAGATGCTCTGATGCTGAAGTAGCTGTTAGACGTGTGGCTCATAATACAACAGGAGTCTCCAACCTGTGGCTCGCCCCTCTCAGGTAGCTCCCCAAAGGATTTAGAATTTAACAAATGATCTTGAATGAACCCATGGTTTGTGTTCTCCCGCTTTTGTCGTAATTATTAGATTTTTTTACGACTGCAAAAAGGAGTAGCTCTCTGCCTTTTATTTTGTATAAAAGTATAGCTCTCCGATTGAAAAAGGTTGACTGTTGGAACAAAAGTCATGTAATGAGGGGGAAAGCTGCGTAGCCTAGCTTTAACAAATGCTAACCCATTAGCTCAACTTTATGGATAACCAATCGTTATTTTACACATTTTCAACAGAAATACGTTTTGAAAAATGGATAAAGATATGACTGGAAATTATAACTGTCCAGGTTTAGTATTTAAAGAAGTTGGGTCGTCCGACTTTAACTCTAGAATTCCCAGAGCAGTCAATGTGACGCCTTTTACTTTTGGAACTGTAAATACTGAGCTCGTGTAAAATGTTGTGCTCCATAACTTTTATGTAAATACAGTGGTTTATTTCTGTCATTTTTTTAATGAAATAATATTTTATTATTGAAATGTGAGGCGTTCTATCTATAACTCCCTGAGCAGTTATTTTGACTGTTCTATTTATTTGAATGAAGTATTCAAATTTAAAGTTAAAGTTAAAGCCCACTTTTCCAAGGGAATGGTTCTGGACTGGTTCTGGTTCAGCATATAGTTTTCCACCAGATCAGAGCCAGTGCTAGTTACCATGGCAACACACTTGCCATGATCTTTAGCATAAGCGTTTCACAGAGCGCTTGTTTTTACTGTATTCCAGTTTTATTAACCAGTTTTAGCACTTAATAAATGTGAATAAAGGTTTTTTTAAGAGTGCTGTATGCGTGTGCATGCATGTGCGTGTGCGTATGTGTGCGTGTCCATTAGCTTCTATTCAAAGCAACAATACTGTAAGTCCTCATGAGTGCTATTTCTGACTCCAGTCTCGTGTTCGTCCCGATCTCTCCTTCATCAAAACCACACACTCTATACGTCATCACAGCCTGCTTCTCACATCTGCCACATACTGTACAGTGTACTCGATGAAAGCATGGGCCGCTCTTTCAACATAAGGAAAATCATTCAGTGAAGCGTTATGCAATGATTGTCTCTGCGTACAATGGTGAGGAGCTGGGCAGAAAATAACCCACGAGACAGCTGAGGGAGCGGAGAGCGAGGAGAGGGCAGATGGAGAACAGGTTGCAGCTTAGACACAGTCCATCTGATCACGGAGAGGATCACAGACACCACCACCTCAGCTAACGTGAGGGAGGAAGACTGTTATCATTCTTAACAAAATACACATTCATGTCTGAGATTTGTGAAAAAGTGCGTATGTCTCAAAAGGGGTGTGACAACTGAGTAATGGATGGAGCAATGTGTTCCCGTACAGTACAATCTGCTACGAGGCAAGTGCGTTTGTAATGTACAGTTCATACACACGGAGACTCAAAGGGCTGAACAAAACAAGATAGAAACCACAAGAATCATAGTTAAAAAAGTGAATATAAAATCCTTCAGTTGTATGTGCAGCGAAACTGAAATGTTTTTAACCTGGATTTGAACATTCTCAGAGAAGAAGCCTGTCTCACATTTTCAGGAAGACGGTCAATAGTAGAGAGGTCAGTCCCTGTGCTCCTCAGAGTCCGAGTTGGTTCATATGGCACTAACATGTCACAGATGTACTTTGGTGTGAGGCCATGGAGAGACCGCAAAACGTGGACCCTCTCCCACTACATCACCTTTATTGGTTATTTACTTTAGAACAAATTGATTCAACTTCAAATCAGGGCCACAAATCATAAAAATCATTATTGACATTTATAAACATATATGCACTGTGGTCATCCTGCTCCCTCTGGACATCCTGCTCCTATGTGTTATTATTGCACTTACTTTTTTTTGAACAGTTTAATACTTATTATAATATTTCAGTTTTATCAATCAATTTATCAATAATCTTTCACTACATACACAACGTTGATAATAACTCGGGTGATGGTGACTACGGTAGCAATAAGTATGTGCCATCAGGCGCTGTAACCACCACCAACCCTTCACACTCACACATCAGACTCCTTCTAGGCAATGTAGGTGAAGTGTCTTGCCTGAGGACACAACAACTGTTTCGCACTATACAGCTGCAGCCATCTCACTGTGGCACCTGCTGTTCCCAGAGGTCTCCCATCACAGTACTAATCAGGCCCTGCCCTGCTTAGCTTCAGAGGTTTGACAAGATCTGGCTTTCACATGCAGGAATGGCCACAATGATACTTTAACACTTGAACAAAAGGTTTTTTAATCTCACTTTAACAACTTCGAAAAATCCTTCTAGACGACTAACGCTGTGATTTAGAATTGTACATAAATAGAATAGAATTGAATGTATGTTTCGATTATGAATAAATCCCTGACTCCTTTTGAAGACTGTGTACTGTATATTCTCATGTGCAGAATGGGAGGTCTCCTTGGATGAAAATTGGAGGGAAATATATTTATCTTTTTTTTTCCTGAGCGGCCCGAGAATTCAGCATTTGGCAAGAGGATAGAAGCTCCGCAGCCAGCTCATGTCCCACTCCCACACACCGTTCCTGTCCACAAGACCTCTCCGCTCGCTCTCCAGCCGGGTTAGAGGGACATGGCGCAGGTGCAGGGCCGAGGGAGGAAGAGGCCAGTGTTTACGGAAAGGCTGCTCTGAACTGCAAATATTTTACAATTTGTGTCATGGCGTCCGCTGCTGAGAGCTTGCATCACATACTGTAAATCCTGCTTCATTTACTGCAGATGGAGTCAGTGAGAATGTGAATGTAGAGGAGAGGAAAGTTCTTTGGGTTTTGATGTTTTCCATTTGCACTTTACGCTTGTTTGAAAATAGACTTAAAGGAATAGTTCACCGTTTTTACATACTGACATATGTTCTTACCTTACCTTAGACTAGTTAATACGTACCTGTCTGGTCTTAGTCCGTGCGCTCTGTCATGCAAACGGAGCAAAAACGGGAGCACAACCGCAGCCTCCTCTGTATACTGTGTAGCACCAAAAGGTAGCTCCCGCTAGAAGCTACCAAACTCTTCCAAGTGTTCCCTATTAAATGTATATAGTTACGTGACGTGTTACACTGCAAAGTATAGTAGCACAGAAATGTAACAGTCGATTTTCTCAGCGGATAAAACGGGTACTATATTGTGAGGCGTAGTAATCTGAGGTGCGCTACGTCCGCGCACTAACTTCTCTCCGGAGACTTCTCTCTCGCTCACTTCCGTCAATAGAAGCAGCGTGACTTGTAATACACACAGTAGCAGCGAGAGAGAAGTCTCCGGAGAGAAGTTAGTGCGCGGACGTAGCGCTCCTAACTTTTCTGCGCACTAACTTCTCTCCGGAGACTTCTCTCTCGCTGCTACTGTGTGTATTACAAGTCACGCTGCTTCTATTGACGGAAGTGAGCGAGAGAGAAGTCTCCGGACAGAAGTTAGTGCGCGGACGTAGCGCCCCTCAGATTACTACGCCTCACAATATAGTACCCGTTTTATCCGCTGAGAAAATCGACTGTTACATTTCTGTGTTACTATACTTTGCAGTGTAACACGTCACGTAACTATATACATTTAATAGGGAACACTTGGAAGAGTTTGGTAGCTTCTAGCGGGAGCTACCTTTTGGTGCTACACAGTATACAGAGGAGGCTGCGGTTGTGCTCCCGTTTTTGCTCCGTTTGCATGACAGAGCGCACGGACTAAGATCACACAGGTACGTATTAACTAGTCTAAGGTAAGGTAAGAACATATGTCAGTATGTAAAAACGGTGAACTATTCCTTTAATCACTCATAACCTGGTGTAAGAAACTCCATCTGAATTTAGGTTTATGATTGTTAAGGATGAGAAATGGCGGACCCAGAAAAGAGAATTTATTACAAAAATCGAAACCAGGAGTAGTCCGGTTTTAGGGAAACAGGACAGGACCAGGACGGGACCAGGAGGGGACCAGGAGGGGACCAGGAGGGGACCAGTACAGGAACAGGACGGGAACAGGAGAGGACCAGGATGGGACCAGGACGGCACCAGGACGGCACCAGGACGGGACCAGGACGGGACCAGGACGGGACCAGGACGGGACCAGGACGGGACCAGGACGGGACCAGGGCGGGACCAGGACGGGCCTAGGGCGGGACCAGGACGGGACCAGGACGGGACCAGAAACAGGACCAGGATGGGACCAGGACGTGACCAGGACGGGACCAGGGGACCAGGACGGGACCAGGACGGGACCAGGACGGGACCAGGACGGGACCAGGACAGGAATAGGATGGGAACACGAGGGGACCAGGACGGGGACAAGGACCAAGGACAACGAAGAGGAGGTAAGCGACTGACCAAAAACGGGACCAGGACGGGACCAGGACGGGACCAGGACGGGACCAGGACGGGACCAGGACGGGACCAGGACGGGACCAGGACGGGACCAGGACGGGACCAGGACGGGACCAGGAAGGGATCAGGACGGGACTGAAGAGGCTGGTACTGGCTCCACATCAGGGTACTGGAGATGGTAAAAGGCGAATGAGTGCAAAAACAAACTTCAAAAATCTATTTAGTACAGAATAAGCCCAAGGTTGATCCACCGCTTGTGTGACAGAACGATCTGGTGCTGGACACAAGGTCAGCTCGGTTTACCGGCTGCACCTGGTGATTTCTGGAGATGGAGATCAGGAGCTCAGCAGGTGACTGTGAGGAGGAGACAGAACTGGAGGCGGAAAAAACAGGAAGGAATCACAACAATGGTTCACCAGAGGACAAGGACTAGTGACTTATGACCATTGACTTATGACCGTGTTTTGGGCAAGTTACTCTACAGTAGTAATAGATAAATATGTTATGATCAGTTGCTAAGAGTTGCTAATTAACACAACATTTCAGTTCAATTCAATATATGTTTGTATAGGCCTACATCACAACAACAGTCGTCTCGGAGGAGTTTGCAAAGTTGTAAATTGGCGAAAACGACAGATCAGAGAATCAAACAGTTCGAACGCAGGGAATTATATAGTAACAAACAGATAGGAGCCGTTGGTCTACAGAGAGCGGGACGACCATAAATGTCATAAATGTCCTGGTTCACTTCTGTCCTTAGACCCCAAGGCTAAGAACAACTGAGAAAAGTTAGAAACCTTGGGGAGGCCCACATTGAGAGTGGGACCCGCTCCCATAGACGACCAGGCTGTAGATCCAGGACCCTCCAGGTAGATTGCCAAAAGATTTAGAAATGAACAAATCAAATAATATACCTAATATTTCAGATTGTATTATTCATTTTCAGTATTCATTATTGTAACTTACTTGCACTTACTTTGCCTCTAGTAACAAATATGCAATGATAAATAATAACTGTAGCCAATATCAGGCACATTCACACCATTCACTCGGCAGGGTGGCTGAGTGGACAGCACTCTCGCCTCTCAGACAGAAGGTCGGATCATAAATCTATTTTTGATGTATATATTTATTCATTTTCTTAAACAGTCTTTTGTATTTGTTTTTACAGTGTGTTTTTAAATTGTTTTTAAATTGCTTTTAAACGTTGCCGATGTGAAGCACTTTGGGTGGCATTCTGTATGAACTGTGCTATAGAAATAAACATTGATTGAAGGTCCTGGGTTTGAATCCCGGTCGGAACAGGGCCTTTCTGGGTGGAATTTGCATATTCTCCCCGTGCCTGCGTAGGTTTCCTCCGGTTACTCCGGTTTCCCCTACCACCAAATATATGCTCACCAGGTAAAATCCTCCAGCTCCGGTAGTCCTGACATTAACATCAACTTCAGCATCAACATCCGAAGTTGGGTTCCCGGGCGCTGTTACTACGGCGACCACTGCTCCTGACGTAAGCCTTAGTGGCATCAGGATGGGTCAAATGCAGAGAACTAATATCCCTACGTGGACAATAAAGTGCACATTTACATATATCATTTTTCCCAGGGTCATTTAAAGGAATATCTATCTGCCTTTATCATCCCAGGAAAGTAGCTCATGGGTGAAAAAGGCTGGAGACACCTGGTATAGAGAAACACGTCTGGTCTTCCTATCTCGGTACATACAGTACATATGGTTCTCTGGGCACCTCAAGAGGCTATTGATTCCCTCTTCAGCCACTCCATCTCCGAACGAGTCTTTTCTCTCGCCACCAGCCATCATTGTTTAAGTATTCAACCCAAAGTGAACCTTCTCCAGCCTCTCTCTCTCTCTCTCTGTCGGTGAGTTCATAAGTCAATCTGCAGCTCATTACTCTGACACAGACCTCTGTAATGCAACATCTTGTGACCAGAACTCTTTCTTTGGAGTTCTGCTAAATCCAGGTTTTTCTGCTGCCACCTATTAATAGAGAGGAGCCCAAAAGCTTGAATTATACATGGCAACGCAGGAACAGACTGAAAGCATTTGGCTGGTCACTTTTTGGGTCCAGGACATTAAAAGTACTTCACCACAATGATAAGGATAGGAATTATTTAGAATGGTGCCTTTTTCCCCCAATCGTTTAATATAGTTGGTCCAATGGAGACACATTCACACTTTCTTATTGGCATTTCCATCTGGTCATGACTTTAATTTAATCATAATGTTGTTAAAAGTGTTGTATTCAAAGACTATGGACAAGATAAGATAAGATAGAATTTATTGATCTCACATTTGACATGGATAGAATCCCTCATATTGTGTAAAAGACAGAAGTGGGCAAACATGTTCTAAGTAGCTCTGAAACAGTTGTTGTTTTGTGCTTTTAACTGAGATGTTGCTGCAGTACAGTGTTCATGGTTTTACACGGGTCCAGACCAGAGCTGAGAGGATTCATGGTCCGAACCAAGTGGATCAGGTGAAAATCCAAAGGAGAAATGCTAACTTTTTGAAAAATGCTATTGAAGCATTTAGGATTTTACTTTGGACTAGAGCAGAGAAAATGTTCCGAACCAAGTGGCTACTCCACCTTTTGACCCGTCCTGCTCCACCCAGAGGGCACTCCACCTCTTCTACTGTGACCTGAAGTTGCTGATTATTAATATTTTTAACTTCTTAGAATGATCAATTTTATTTTTTATTTTGCTACTGGCAACCTGAATTTCTCCTACAGGGATCAATAAAGTATCTATCTATCTATATGTGTTAAAGGCAAAATTATAAAATATAAAATATAATGTAGGATATAATTATGTACAAAAACAAAGTGTCAAAAATTAGCATAATCTTACTATAACACTAAAGGCAGTGCATCTGGTCCGTCCAATGTACAGATTCAGATTCAGATTCAGATTCATTTATTATTTTGTCTCCTGAGGGAGAAATGTGTCTTGGAGCAAGGGGGGTCAGTAGCACCCACAGATACAGACAAAAAAACAAACAAAACAAAGACAATACACACAAAAACAGACAATACACACATAACATTCGTTGACACTAATACACAATCACCTGATGTTCTTCAGCAGCTTTATGGACTGAGGTACAAAAGAGTTCTTGAACCTGTTGCTTTTGCACAGTGGGATCCTGTACCTCCTCCCAGAATGCAGCAGTTTGTATTGCGAGTGGAGAACATGAGTGGAGTCTCTGATGATGTTGTAAAATATATGTACAATGTACAATGTACGTATATACATTGTACATTGTATATACATGTATATACAATGTAATATAACCAACAAACAAATATATGGACAAATTCAAGTATTTTTTTGTTTGTTTGAGCCATTCTGTGTTATTTTGTGTAATATTATGGCTGCTTATTGTCTAAGAAGAACTTTTTTGATTATATACAGTATATATTTTTTGCTTATATTTGTCTGCCATTATTTAAAATCCTTCCAGCATGTATGTACTGTGGTCAGTCAAAGCTTCACTAGTTCACTCTTTGTATAAATGTAAACAGGTGAAACTATGAAACTTATTTACTTCTGTGATTCAACATCAGTTGTGTAATATCGGATCTACACTCACTACATTCAAAGTGACGCACGTCTTTGTTTGTTACGTTTATTACAGTCCATTTTCAAACAATTAAAATCTTCCGAGAGATTTATTTGCGTTCTTTCAAGCTGTGAGCCAAAACCATCAACACTAGTTTCACATTGTGAGTTGAACTGCAAAAGTAAATGGACTTTTGAAGGGTATTCTAATTTCCCAAGATTCAGATGAATTTATTATCATTGTCTATATGGATTATCTGTATGTTGCTATGGTGTTTTCTCGATTCGGGGTGATCGGACAAAAAAAACAATTGATTTTGAGGAGTTCTTTTCCAACATAAAATGATAATAAATTGTATTTCTAATAGATACAAACCCTGCATACGATTTTTGAATAGAACCATGAACACTTTTGAGTTATAAAATCTGTATTGAGAATCTGATCAATTTAAATGAAGTCTAAAATCTCTACTTTACTCATTCCAAACCCTCACGTGAACAGAATATGCCACAGGATCAAAGCCTCAGTCAGAAGGTGATGTTACTGGAACCAGCTGACGTGACTGAAGGCCTCTGCAACGTGAGCTCCAGCTTCTTAAGGAACAAAAACACAAGAAATCTATTATATCTGCAACATCAGCCCATGACTCTTGCCTCCATCTGTGGCTTTTTGTGCCCCCCTGCTGGGTGAAAGTAGTACTGCCATGACATCATCTTCATCCAGCCACTGAACAGTATTTTATCGTTCACATTTAACTTTCAGTGTTTGTACCGAGGCTTAATTTTTTGTGTATCTATAATTAAGTGGTTTTATTTGCTCACTTATAACTATAAAACGTGTCTCACAAAGGTCTGCTACTAATACATAACAAATGTTCAACATGTAACATCCCATCAATCAGCAATACAATACAATAAAACTGATGTAAACTTGAATATTTAAAGTAAATAATATTTAAGTAAAAAAAAAACAAAAAAGAGGCTGGGCTTTGATGGGATCAGACTTTCACATGTGGCACCAGATAGAATCACTTTTGAGTTTCAGAAAGAAAAATGAATTCATGTATTACTGTATAAAACTTTGTAGGTGTCAAATAAGGAAAGAACAGGAGCATCAGGTTTATAGATATGTTTTATTCCAAAGTGTCCCAAATAGAACTCTTTCTCAATATCTTACAAACGTCTGGTACACAAACACACGCGGAGGAACAAGAGGAAGAGTGGACATACAACACTGCCTCCTTCTCCCTGGACAGACTCGAGTAAACAGACCTTGGACATGTCCCGGTGGAAACAGCTGAATGAAATCATGGACGTTGCTACAGTTCGCTGCGTAAGCCTAGATTCACTTCAGATCAATTTGAAATCCTTTAGACTTAGGCTTAGTGCAGTTTTCTTTCCTGAAAGATAATTGTTTGAATGTAGAACAATAATCATTCTTTTCAAATATCGATCAAATCAAAAGAATTTCCCAAGTGGAAGTCAGAGGACTGCTATTTGCATACGAGGCCATCATCGGCTGCCAGCGTCATGCGATGGTTGTTCTCCTCACTAACTTTAGTACTTCTTACTGTAAGAAAGAGCATTGCACTTTAGACAAAGTGGACATAGACGGGCCGTCTTCTCTAGAAGCAGCAGCTTGATTTGGAAAACGACAGACAAACAGAAAAATGACAAAGTTGATAACTCATCATATTTGACATTCACAAACGGATCATGATCAACACCCTCAAAAAAGACTTTAAAAGTGAATTTCAGGTGTTCAAATTAAACATGATGGAGCTCTACATTCAGGCACATTCGAATGCAGTATAGATCACTTCAATAATACCATAATTGTTGAACAGATTAAAAACAGGAGGATACAGTCTCTGAATGAAGTCGGCAGAATGAGGTAAAATGCTTTGTAACACTGTAAATATAGTTATTTTGAATGAAGTTCAAGTTGAACAACTGAAATTCATCCCTTTTCATAATGATCTTGAAGTCACCGAGTGTGAGGACACACTGGATAAAGGACATGATTGAACAAAAGCAGTGAAATGGTTGAAAGGCTTCAGACATAATGAAAAACAGATAACAGTCATCATTCTTTTAAAACACATCAGTGACATCTTGAGCATCAAAGTAAAACAGGACTTTAGACTCGTGCTTTGTTTTTGGGAAGACCAATTTGTGAATAAGGCTGGCTTTGATAATCTTACATTCATGGGAACATCACTTTGAAACTATTCTAAGGTACCGCCCCCTGCTGCAGCGTGGGTGCAACTGCAGCGCTGGGACACAAGACACATAGAACTTGGACCGTTTTACAATCAAGCGAAGGAAGGCACTGGAGAAATGCTAGTCTAAGTTAGCTCTGAAAGCTCTCGCGCTCCGTCTCGAAAAAGGTAAAAATCTAAAAATCTTGGACATCATTTGATTTTTGAAAAATAAAGTCTTGTCATACTTACAAAAGTCAGTTTTTGCATTTTTGACTCATCTTCGCAAGTACAGTTTACAAAAGGTAATCTGCTATAAAAAGAACAAATGCGTATGGCATTTTGGTTATCAAATAAGCTTTTGATTGACACTATTTGCACTAAAAAAATCGTAAGAATATGAAGACATGATTATTTACATTTTTGTGCGGCAAGAAAACACGTTGATGGCTGAAATGCTTTGTTGATCTGCTGAAAATAAGCAGGATATTTTGTAAAGATACTAAACCATGATAGTAACAGTTTAGTGGTTTGTTGTTGACGTATGACCCAAAGAAGAACACGAGACAACTTAAAAATATATACAAAGAACGAAAAGAAAGACTACGTGGGTCACAGTGTTTCCCATCTGCACAGGAGGAGTCTGTTGGTGGAGGTGGCGGGCGCTACATAGTACTTGTGGAAGTCCTGGTCCCTCTGAGGCTCAGGGGGGGAGGGGCTCAGGGCAGCTGCAGCCGGCTGTAGCGGACCCCTCGGCCCCACTGCACCCCTCTCCACGTGGGCAGCTGGTAGTTCCTGGGGACGGTGCCGCGGACGTTCTCCTCAAAGTACTGGAACATTCGGAACCACCAGACCCTGGAGAACGGGTTACTCTGAGACGTCTCTTTGAGCGACTGCAACACACCACACCACAGTCAGTACGGACACTTTATCAACACATGTTACTATGGAAACAGGAAATGTGGAAATACTATTATCTTATGCCTTGTATTCATAGCTCTGTCAGAATAATAAAAACCTCTTCTCAGCATGTTGTGGTCGAGGTATGGTTCAAAATCAGATTAATCAATTACATAACTAGTTGACAACTTTTTCAATAGATCGGTTGGTTGTGATGAATTGCAAAATGTATCTATGTCTTCATGGGAAAAAGTATGAATAATAGTAGATTCAGTTATTTGGTTCTTCTTTTTCAGATGGAGGTATGCTGTCGAAACATGTCTAGGTTAAAACATTGTAACTTTCGTCTGGTATAGGAAAACCAATAACGCAAAACAGTAGCGCAAATAACAAAGCAACACCATTTGAACACCGTGACAATCCTCATGAGGGCCGTTCACAACAGTTTTTCAAGTACACACATGCAAAGTCAAGTGATGTGGCCTGGACTAAAAACTGGACTAGAAAAAAAAGAGGAGGAAAAGGCGCTATCAGAAAACCTGATTCTATAGGGCCATAACAGGGTGATCCCTAACTTATGCACTAATCAATGAAAATGTGTTGGCTACAATATGGAACATGGCTTAAAGGTACTCTGTGCAATTTTTACAATGGCTCCAAATGATAAAAACATGTTAACCAATAATAAATGTGACCTTTTTAAGATTATTTACCTCCACCATGTTTTTTAATTTTTGTCATAGGTGTCAAAGCGTCATCTTGAAAATACAGTGGTTGATAAGGTACAAAATTGAGTTTGACCGGGAGTTGGGGACCGCTGTCAAAGACGACATATTGATCTCAATGCTAGATAGGAGTAAAAACTATACAGTGTACCTTTAACAAATGAACCATAAAGATGCAACTAAACATTGGGACTTTGATGAAAAAAGCACAAATATGTCCTGGTCCGGTGCACAGTGCTGACCTGCTGGTTGGCCATGGAGTGGTACCACCAGAAGAGGCGAGTCGTGATGAAGTAGGCCACCACCACGTCCACAGTGTAGTGGTCATGGGCCAGGAGGATACAGAAGATCCCCACTGCACTGAGCACCCAGCAGATCCAAGGGTACCACCAGAACCGCCTGGAAGAGTCTGCCCACATTAAACAAACGACAGTAAGTGTTTCTGCCACTAGATGTCACTGTTGTATAGGTATGAGATGTGTTAGTGTGAGGTAGACACTGGTGACACTAGGAAAGTGCTAATGTGTCGCTGAGAGAAATGGAAAATATTGACCACAACTCAGAATGGTGAGCAGGACTTCCTGTTTATGCAGATTGACCAGAACTGTCAGAGTTTACATCCCCAAACATGCCACATACACCTCGGAAAAGTCAAATATCATTCAAAAGTCAATTTACTTCTGTAAATGAATGTTCTATGAGTAAAATATGTATAGGACAGACTCCAGCAGAGTGAGAACTATCAAGTGTTAGGTTTTTATAATGATAATGTGTTCACAGCTTTAAAGCACCAAACAAAATCAGTCTACATTATAAAACTAAAAGATTTGAACTTTTGAATGATATTGTATTTCACCAGTTTGTCAGATTAAGAAAAGCGATATATTCAACGATTATGAAAATCCTTTAAATACTGGTTTGATCTACTCACATTCATTGATGAAGAGGTACGTTATGGTTAACATAACTGTATGGCCACTGTACAAATAATCTCCACACATTGTGTGGGAACCGGTTATGGAGAGACCACCTCCAGCGATCATCTTCATGACTCGTCTCATCTGTGCTTCCCAGTCCCCCAGGAGCTGAAACAGACACAAGCAGACATGTTCCACCATGTTCATGTGACATCACTCAGTCTGGGAAACAATAACAAACTGAGGGCAGAGAAACAAGTGTCAAGGGCTAAAAGAGCTACAATAAGATGACATAAATAAGGACATTATCAATAGGCACTGATCCAATAGTGAGAAAATAACTCTAAATAAATACAAATAACTCCATCAAAATAAAAGTGTGTCAGTTTGAGTAAGAGTGAATACTTTCTAGAAACAACAAGATTTTATCTTTATCTTTTCAAAATGTCAAGTGAAACATGTCGGTGTAATATCTCTCTGAGTCATGAATGCTTTTAAAACACATGACATGTTTAGAACAAAAGTTTGAGAATTGTTTTGTGGTTAATAGAAATAATCAAGATGTGAATTCCGGACAAATGCCTCCAGTGCAGCAGTTACACACAGACATGAAGGATTAAACATTCATGTATCGCAACAGCACTTTCCCACAGCTGTGAGACGACTGTCATGTTGGAGGATGACCTGATATAGAACACGTTCTGTCTCTCTAGGATGAGTGTGGGTAAATATACCATTTATGATTGGAACCATAGTAGTATTACTATTATTACTAAAATCACACATGTGATGCAGGACTGACCTTAGGAGAACATTTGAAGTGCATCCCAGGGACAGGCAGAGTGGTGATGTACATGGTTATACACCGATACATGTAAAGAGTGCCCACAATGAAGAAAAAGCGCCTGCCAATGATTGACCTGGAGGAGAACAGAAAAGATAATAGCCTCATTATGACCATTATAGACATTAAAGCCTCCATCTCCTCGGTCTAGAGTCTAATGGACCTACAGGACTGAACAGTTTCACTGACCTGTGCTTGAGTAGCAGCCACTGTACGAACCACAGTAAGACTAGCAGCATCCCGATGATCTCACAGATGGAGAAGGCCCACTCTTTCCTGTCGAACAGGTCGAAGAACTTATCAGGGAGAGGGGGAGTGTGCTCTTTAGGAGGGACCCTCTCGTGGACCACCGAGATGACCACAGTGGTGGTGACAAAGCACACCACTGCATAGATGAAGGACACTGCTGTTTTGGCCCACTCTGTGGGGAAGGAGGAGCGCACCTCTTTAGAGGGAATAGGAATCTGAACCATCTCCTTGTCGTAGTTCCTGAGGCCCAGAGTTCCATTCCGGTGGGGTTTGGTAGTCCCGTTAGGAAGCCCCCCAGCGTGCCCATTTGCGTGGCCATTTTTATGTGCCTCGATATGATTCTCGATGAGCAGCGTCTGCACTCGCTCCAGCAGCTGGTGGCCTCCGTCAGAAGAGACACGGGACAGGTGCGAGTTCCTGAAGTCCTCCTTGGAAAGCCTGAGCAGAGCAGGGCCGTCCGTCCCCTGGAGAGCTTCCTCATACTCCGACATGCCCTCTTCAGTCAGCCAGCGGGACACCTCCTCTGCTGTCCAGGAGCTTGCCTTCTTCATCCTGGGACAGAGGCTTCTGGAACACTGACACAGCGTCTATGGAGCAGCGCTGTCTCCTCTCCTGCTTTGGCACATGGTGAGTGTGACAGAGGAGCACGGCTGCCTCTTCAACTGACCACAGCGACAAAAGTGTGCTTCAGCTCATTGGTTTCCCCCTCCGAGTCCAGCCCTGTCAAAGACAAAAAGCGTGAGCCGTAGTACGGTGATGAAGAACACTCCCAGGGAAGACTGAATCATACTGAGGATATGACTATCGATAAGTCATTTCCTCAACACATCCCTCAGTAACAGCAACACATTTATTCCAAAACACAAAGCCTCTCCATTCCACAAACATTGGAGTATTTCGTTTCAACTGTATACATTAGAAAGCTAGGTTTTATCCCACAGCCAAAGGCAACAGAGAGACTGCACATGTGCTGCATATCTGGGGTTTGTTTATAGGGCGCGACGTCGGTGGTAGACACAGGGGGCTCTGCTTTTGTTCAGGGGGAGTGCGAGGTCCAGCCGGGAGTGAGCGTGTCTGATCTACTGCCTGGGTAAACTGAGAGAGCGAGGGGAACACAGGACAAGGAGGAACTCATAAATCAGAGAGGAGGTCAGCAGCAGAGACTGGCCCCGCCCCTCGGACAAGGGCAACGAGCCAGCGGCTAAAGCCACAGGCGGGAGGCCAGACAAACACTGCAACATTATCACAAGAGCTGTAATGTGTCTTTTGTATGTCTTTTGTTAATTATGTAAAACAAAACAGTTGGATGATTGAGTGTGTTTATAGTGAAAAGTGTTAATAATGCTTGCCATAAGAGTGCAGCCACATGGTGAAATGGATCAAGGCAAAACACAAAATAGATTAATAACAGGAGGTGGACTTTGGACCATGACTGGATTAATAAAGTCTTTAGAAAAACAATCCAACTGTAGTCGCCAGATTCCTGGGACACATACAGTAGCTCTTAACTGATTACAGATGTAATCCACCAACTGGAGATTATTCAAAAACAGAAGAAACGTATACAATTTAGGTGAAACAATTGTGTGGTGCTAATTTTTTGTTTGTATGTTAGTAACACAAAAGTAAAGGCTATCATAAACAATTATATTGATACTTAATTTATTGGACAATTATTATTTTGATTCATCAATTACACACAAGATTTATGGGATTTTGTTCAAACTTGACCACAAAGCTGTTGACGCCCCTGGAGGAACATTGGGTCGATTGATTCAAAGTATTTTTTTGTTTCACTCTGCAGTCATTATAGAATTATCCCACTCACAAAACCTCTTTGCGTGGTTAAGTCTATGCAAGTTTGTGATTAATCTATGAACTTACAAAACCAGCGGAAATTCACCTGAAACTGGCAACCCAAATGAAAGACATTCTGCTCTCTGATGGGCTGAAAAACCTTAAACATATAGTACATTAGTATTTCTAAATGTTTAAATCAAATATGACTTCTACATCCTGACCTATTATGTGGTGAAACTTTATTTAGATATTTTCATTTTAAATTATCTAAAATAAATTATCAACGGTTTGTGTCAAAGCATCCCTTACTTACTTACTACTATACTAATACTTATAGTCTATTGGGTGGTCCAAGTCATCATAAAGAATACAATCATAATCACATTCTGTATAAAATAATTCATAAAATGTGTTGTGACAGTGTTATTCAATGTTAGTTATGTTGCTCCACCGGAAGTAGCGTTGTTCTGACTAGAGAACATCAGCGTATTTGAGATTGAACAATAATTTGATAATAATAATAACAACAATAATACATTTTATTTATTAAGTGCCTTTCTGGACACTCAAGGTTGCCTCACATAAAAGTAAAAGGTGCATTTTAAAAACAGTTAAAATACAATACATCTTTGAGCCGAAACATCTTGACAAAGCTACGTGTGGCTCTGTATCTTTGGGAAAACAAGTCGAGGAAACTGGTACATTCCAGTAAACATGGACACGAGAACCAAATGCTGAAGAATCCCCTTGGAGACTGTTCTCTGGACAAGATATTGGTCAAACTGAATGTGTCTTCACTTTGTTTGGAAAAGAATAGGCCAAATAATTCCTTCTCTTCTCAAGAAACTTCAGCAAACTCTGTGGTAGTAAACATTATTCGCCCGGGTATTTGGCAGTGGGGCAGGTTGTCCGGGCAACAGAGAATGCATCAGGATCTCATCAGTCTGTATCCTCAGTGCTCTCTTCACAACACCGACTAAACGCTGTAGCCTCTGTGCACCGGACGCCACGTGGAGCGGGGTTTAGCTCGCCATGCCCCGTCCTGGCGGCGCTCTGACCCCCTCGCCCTCCGTTCCAAGGCTGTAACAACAACACGTGTGGCGGAGGGAGTCTGCTGACTAACAACGCTCACGTGAGAGAGACGCAAGCATATATAACTCCTATAAAAGACTAAATTGATAGAATCTGACCATTATAAAGCACAGTTAAAGGAGCATGTTAAAGGAGTATGTAAACATCTGGGAAAAAGTGGTACTGCACTCTCCCTGACTCAGGTTGCCAGATATGCAGACAAATCCAGCTGGGACCACAATAATTGAATAGAATTTTGTAAACAGCAAATCTATAACCAACACCTTTTTCACAAAGGCCCCAATGGAAATCCTTGTTTTGTCTTTAATGCATTGAGAATCATAACAGGACCTTTTGTAGTTCTGCAGCCACATGTTACTTTACCAGTGAGATTAGCTCGACGCGGTGAGTACTGGCAACCCGGATCCCAGACGTTCTGATTGGTAAAACGGTGGAGGTCGGGACATCGAAATGAAAACAACAACAAGATTTAGGGGCTGGAAAACTCGTTTTAAAATCCAAATATCTCGAGTGAACTACTGTTATCAGTGAAAGAAGTATTGGAAAAGAGCATGTTTTATTGATGCCTTTTGACAGATTAGGGCCATTTAATGATGACGAGACATGAAAATCTTACATATTGCTACTTTAAGGTTTACAAGAGTCCAACAAACAGCACACGGGAAGAGTGAGGCGGCATCATGAGGAAGGATAGTCAATTAACTCAAGCCCAGGTTTCAGCTATAAATAAGTAAGTGACCATATGTTGAATCTTAATGAATAGAAACATAATTATGTAATGGTGAGATGGTGTGTTTTTGCAAGAAAAAAAATTAATCCCTGCAAATTAACGTCCTCCTGGGCTTTAGAAAGATGTTTTGGGTTCCAGATATTATTCACTAGCAGTATTGATGAAAACATGCGACTATGACATGTTATACCTAAAAGGCTTTAATTTTTACAAGAGAACAATCATAATTTAATGTATTTTAAATATAAAAGGGTAAAACATTCGGTTATCAGTTAATTACTTTCCATCTTCTCTATATTTGATATAGATATGGAGTTTAAAATGTTATGATTGTTTACACCCTTAAAAAAAGCTTTTGTATTTTAAAGAACATAATAGATTATTACTCGATTCATTAAAGTTAATAATGGACAGAATACTCATAGCTCAAATAGTCCCAGTTTCCTGCACCAGCAGTAAACCTTTAAACAGAACTCAGCCCCATTACAACTACTACTACTAACTAACTAAAAGAAAAGTAATATGAGATTTCTGATAATAATTTCAATGAGCTCAAATGTGGAAACTATCTGTATTTAAAATAACATAACAAGTTTAAGGGTGGGAATTGGCGATAGACGATTCAATAGTATTCCGGTTTTGGGCCACAATTCAATATTATTACTGCGATTCATGTTCCTACCATTGTTCAAACGTATAAAATTGAGAAAAAAAGAAGAGTGCTCAACTCAAATGTCACATCTACTATAGTCTGCACATTAAACTATCCTTGAACATTCAGGAAACAGGACCTTTTGGATGTAATACTCAAATATAATAATTATTCGATTAAAAATCACAATACTTTGTTCTACTGTCTCTATTTAAGTGTGCAGCCAAACTATTGCGATACTGAACAGAAACAATTTTTGCCTCCACCACTAATAAAACATTACAGTAATTTCTTCACTGCACTACACTACATGCGCTAAAGACAATTAAATGTCAATGTCAGCTTTATTTGTATAGCTCGATTCCAACAACATCAGCTGCCCAACGTGCATAAAAACTCAATAAAAAAGACAAGGCATAAAAATGTGTCTTTAGACTAGATTTTAAAACCTCCAATGAAAACGCTACTCTACTGTACAGAGATAAACGATTCCACAGTTTGGGATAATAAAGTGACACCTACTGACATCGTCCCAGCGGCACCTCCCTCACCTTCCACAGACCCTGAATGAACCGTGTTTAATGGAGATAAAGACAAAGCCTCTGGCGCTGATCTGGCCCAGAACACAATTGAGAAAGATCAGAGATTAGCTGTCACTGAGTCAGCTGGTTGCACTGGACCTTTGCGCTCTCAATCAGCTTTTACAGTGAGGAAATAATCTCTCCCAATAAGGCCGTAAACGCAGCCTGGTTTACTTTCTGCGCCGGGCTGTGCTTTGGAAACCTTTAAATGTGCAGTATAAATAGACACAACGATAAATATCACAGTTAAACAAGACGTCACATGCTTCTGCTGCTGTAGAGCGGAACTATCAAACCTGCCCCTCTTTGCCTCGCCAACAGGGGGTATAGAGTGGGTATATAGTGTGTATGTATCTGAGTCTCTGCCCGTGTGTCTCTGTGTGCGTTTGTCTGTGTGTGTGCGTGTCTATGTCTGCGTGCATCTCTGTGTGCATGTGTCTCTGTGTGCATGTGTCTCTGTGTGTCTCTATGTGTGTGTGCGCGTGTGTATATGTCTGTGTGCGCGTGTCTCTGTGGCTCTGTGTATCTCTATGTGTGCGTGTGTCAGTGTGTGCGCGTGTGTCTATGTCTGTGTGCGTGTATCTCTGTGCCCGCGTGTTTCTGTATGTGTGTGCCTGTCTCTGTATCTCTGTGTGCATGTCTCTGTGTGTGCACGTGTCTCTGTGTGCGTGCATGTCTCTCTGTGTGCACGTGTGTCTCTCTGTGTGCACATGTGTCTCTCTGTGTGCACATGTGTCTCTCTGTGTGCACATGTGTCTCTCTGTGTGCACGTGTGTCTCTCTGTGTGCACGTGTGTCTCTCTGTGTGCACGTGTGTCTCTCTGTGTGCACGTGTGTCTCTCTGTGTGCACGTGTGTCTCTCTGTGCTCCCGAGCAAGAGGTTGGAGACCCATGCAATAGTTTCAAGAACACTGGTTGAAGCCTTCCAATTGGACTGGGATTTTAACTTGAACTTGTATCTATTATTTAAAAAACATAAGTTACTATTTAAGAGTATAATAAAGACATACTAGTTTTGATTTTGCATAATGGCGGCAAATGATCCTGTGTAATCAGAAACATGCAAACAGTCTCCTAAAACGTTGTGGTTGGATTTGAATTGAATGTAAATCTGGAGGCTTAAACCAAAACATACAGAACAAACAAAAAAATAGAAAACAAAAACATTCAGATTGTAATTTTGTCATTGTCACCACACCTCTCTCTCCTCAGTCTCCACCACATCTAAAAGACCATTCTTTACTGTTGTTGTATTTACAATGGGCTGAGAGAACATTGATGAAACATAACTTTTATAGCCAACCGGTCATAATAATATTCAAAATTGAAAGTGACCAAAGAACATTAGTTTGATTCCCTGCAGGCAACAATAGCAGTAGTAAACAACTTGTGACAGGAACTTGGACTCAAACTCATGACAGAGGGAATAAGCCAAGGGGCATTCTTTATCAAGCACGCTCTTAACCATTAGAAATAATTTTATTTTTCAGAATTACTTACTTTTAATACTACATCATCCTTTTATTGTGCTTTTTGGACACTCAGAGACGTTTTAAAAAGTACAGGTTGCCCCTTTAATATTCACTCCTTGAAGAAAGCAATGTCAGTTTTTCATTTTTGGATTTTCCAAGATGTAGGACACACAACACAAATCAATTGTTTTTACGTTTTAGTCTTTTCAACCCCCTTTTTTTCTTCTTTTTTTTTACTGTTAGGTCTTTACCAATTGCTTCGGAGGCAGTTGGACGGTAAAAGTGCCTAAAACCAAGTGAAAGATACCCCAAAGATGTAGATTTCAGTTCCAAGCTTCAAGTATATGGAGTGACTCAAAAGGTAATCCACCAAATGGTTGAGGAAACCGTTAAAGGGTTAATAATAAGAGAAAAAACGAAAATAATAATAGAATAAAATAAAAAATAAAATAATAAATAATAAAATAAAAAGCTACATTAAATAGTTTTTGAACAGGTGGGTTTTAAGCGGTGACTTGAAGGTCTGAAGTGAGTCCCAGTCTCTGATGTGTTGTGGGAGCGAGTTCCTGAGACTCCCCCAAGGTTCAGCACTTTGATGGGGGTGAGGAGGTGGGAGGCAACGGGAGGGACAGGGCTGGTGCGAGAGGTCGGTGAGAGAGGAGAGAGCGAGGATAAGAAAAGACTTATGTTGTAGGTGATCATGTTAGTTATTTGTATATTTTCCATGTTGTGTGAGCAGCAGAATGCTTTGATATCATTATCTGCTGCTACAGTGAGCTCAGTCGCTTCAATATCAGTCTTGTCTCTTGTCTTTCTGTAAACTTTGTACAGCCAACTACATGCGTGCAAAGTCCAGGCAGTGACATGAAATGATGCAAAGGAAAGTTCACAACACCAGCTATGTGGCAACCGTGACACGTTTATATCCACAAAATGAAAGCGTCAATGTTTTTGATTCTAGTTACGAGACAGGATGTTTGGAAATGACTTGGAAAGTTACATATAAAGTACATCAACTGTTACTTTTATAATTTACATCACACACTGCTGCAGACTACAAGAATGCATTTTATTTATTTAGTGAAGATTTTGACTAATTTAGCCCGACTAACTAAACTAAAACTAAACCAGATATTTGTTTAATACTCAACATAATTAAATCAGATATTATGTGTTTGAAGAGTTAAACTTGTATGTTGTTTTGAGGTTGATTGTAGATAAGTAGAAATTGGAACATTCAACAGAAATATAATTTTCATGTTGCAGCTTTTTAACAAACCTGCAGAACTTCATTGACAAAAAATAAATCTAAAAAGTCAAGGCTGCGGTTTAGGTCTTTGCACCAGTGCCAAAACGCATGCCCCTGCACTTACATAAGACACTCATCTTCTCACCTCGGGTAGTTTCACTGTTCACTGCGGCTCAATGCCCTCCGCCTCTGAGCACTTTTTCCACACTTTCCTGCACATGTCAACTAAAAAATAAATATAAAATAATCAACTGCTGATTTAAAGCAAAGTTGATAATGGTTTAATAGGAGGCATGCGTGCCGCAATAATAAAAGTTTTGAGGGAGCTGGAGGGTGAGCATAGAAACCACAAAACTGCATTCTCACTGGGTTTGACAGCAGAAGGGGACGCTGCAGGTACGTGTTGTAAACTAAATTTTTTGTCTTAAACATTGAAATCAAAAATCCAATTTAAAAGTTGTAGTACAGTAAATCAGTAAGCTCCTTTCAGTAAATACAATGTTTTCATTGTTGTAGAAGTCAAAATAGAAAACTCCAAACACTGAATAAAATAATGGGTTAATTTCTTTGTAAAGAGATTTTAAAGATGTATTACTGTGAAACATGGGGTAAACTAATGTAACCACTTCATTAGGCCTCTGTCGACAAAACAATCATAAAAGTTCAGAAGGCTGGACTGGCAGCTGTACGAGCGCCACACCCAGAGTTTTGCTTACTACAGCAAATTTCTTCCAAAATTGTGTTTTACATTAAAGATGGTAAAGCACTTTGTGTGACCTTATTCGGTGAAAGGCACTATACATAAAGATTAATTACTATGGGGCTTCACCCAAATTTTACAATGTTTCCTGTTCCTGGAAAAACGCAGCGCAAGATGCTGAGGACGGTGCACCAAATGAGAGCAGGATTCTTTGTTTTACCAGACATAATATACATTTATATACGTAATATTTTAGATTTCTCCAGCTCCTCCTGAGACACATGGTTGCATTTCTGATCAGTGCTCTCCTTGTTAGTGGAGGTGGATGGCTGTGTCTTGGTACATTTGCAGTGGATCCAAACGTATCCACATACTTATATTTCCAAATATTGATTGTAAAAAAAGTATTAGAATTAACAAATAAATTAACCGCTTTAAACTTCTCCAACCTTCACCCCTGAGCTCTCTGGGCGCTTCAATACACAAACAGCTCTGAGGCACTCACAGAACCGCTGTATTTGAGAGTACAGACACGGCTCCATTAAACAGTTAAGGCACGCTGCAAACAATCAGCACAGCAGTTATTAGAACATTTTCAAAGGCATTTAATGCACTCAAAGAAATGCTGAAAGAATTTTGCTCTCACTTCAGTTATCTTACCCTCTTACCCTGTGCCAATTTATGCCCTTTCTGTTTGTGGTTGTGAACATGACAAAATGTGCAAATGAAGTTGTATTGGTACTTTTGAGAGACACAGTACTTCCACACATGTATTTGTTTTCCTCAATTCACAATAATCCTGTATGAACCATTTCTAAAAATTAAAATCAAACCATATTAAAAGGGTTCCACATGACGTCTGGGATTTTTTATGAAAGTGTTTAACATTATATATTGAGCAATACTTTGAATGGGGTTTAAAATATGTATAGTCTATGTCAGATAGAGGAGCAGAAATAGCAATAGGAGAGTATTGTTTCACTTATGACTATAAACCACCCACACTTTTGTTTCAAAAACAAAGACATCATGTTAGGTTCCCATGGAAACCTAAAAAGCACCCCAGAGTAATAAAAGTGTATTCAGTGCCACTGAACAGATCTAGAAATACTCTAGAAAAAATAAAACAAGTTTCATTTAAAAGAAATAAACTCCTCCTTTTATTACTAATTAAATCCATGAGCAACACAAAGAGAACATGATGGAGTAGCTTCCATAAGTTACAGTAATAACCAGAATAGATTGCTTTCATCTGTTACAACATACAGTATATAAAACATTAAATCTAAATAGGGCACGTCATCATATTTATTTGGATTTCCTTAAAAGGCTTCACTGCTTAAATCATTATTTTTATTGAGTTTATGATGAAAGTTCTCAATTTTCATCAAAAACTCAACCATAAGAGTATTGTAGTAAGACCTCAGATATAATCAATGTGTACAATTATCCTCTGCAGCCTTTGTGAATGTTCCTGGAAACACAAAGTTCTCATCTTTACCTTGATTTCACGATTCAGACACTATTCAGATGCATGTTTGCTTTATAGTCCAGCCCTAGTTGAACTCGTTCACAACAGCAGCAGCGGTGACAGCTGAGGTTGCAGCCAGTGGAAACAGTGACGCATAACTACATTATTCCTCTCTTAGCAAAAATTATTTCCTCTCTGACTTTGGTTTCCCGGGAGTTTGGAGGTTAGCTAAGCCCAAGACTAGCCATGTGAAAGAGTATGAAAACACCAGGGACAGACAATAAGTCAAACAGACGTAAACAGACGCAGAACTCCAAGCCCATCTTTAGATCATTCCTGTTAAACTCCCACACCAATCCACAAACAGAAATGACTTCACCTCGGAGGCAGCTCTGGACATGAGACAATATTTATGTCACAAATGGGGGGCACTTAGGTCTGTGTACACACAAACCATGTGAACAGGAGGCTCTTGACTAGCCCTGGTTCAACATTTCCACCATCAGTCACTCTCCAACATGTGCTTACACTATGAAGTTTTTGATCCACCTAGTTTGGAGCCACCACCCGTTGACTGTCTCGCTGCACATTTCCTGCCCCCGTATCAAAAACAGTCAGCTGCAAAGCTGATATGGAAGAGGCCTTGCACTGGAAATTGTTTAGATAATCCAGCCCACTTACAATATTTACCCTTTAGGCGCCAGGAGTTTCTTCAGAAATGTGATGTGAAACAGACGCAAGATGGATTCTAGAAACGTTATCAGAGATAGACCCTGGTGATCCAAGATGTCCGCCGGTTCAAGACAAAGGCCTGCACTCATTGAAACATGCTCTTGCCATGAACGGGACGTATTTGCAAATGTTAAGGACAAAAAATGGCAGAAGTGGCGTATCCAGATCTAATTCTCCTGGTCTTGCGCAGTAGGTTTCCAGTGTGGATTTATAGAAAACTGGTGAAAGACTATAATCCTCCAAAAATCCAACCAAGCGGTGGGTTTCCAGTCCACTGAAGACGAGACGTGCAGCCCTTGTGAATTTAGACCAGATATGAGAATATATCCATAGAGATAGAGGACAACTACTATAATCAATAACTGGAATAAATATATTGTTGGAGGCCAGGTTGCCGTTCAGAAGGTGACCGGGTTTAGCGCCAAAAGGTCTATGCAAACACACACACCTGGGGCAGGGGAGGGGAAAACACCTTTTTAAATTTACCTTTTATTTAGTGTTGCGCTCTAATCTCAAACAATTACAACAAAGACATGTTTTTAAAATTGTAACAAAAATACTTTTGGGAAGCCAGGTCAATGTCGTCATAAGCTCATGTACCCATTCTGATACATTAGTGCTGAAAGGGTTAATCTGTATGTAATTTCCTGAACTTAAAAATAGCATTTGACAGGATGTGAACAACACGCAGCATGAACATGGATAATATTGCAAAAGCTGCTTCGATGATATACAAAATGGTTATATCGTTTATAAAATGAATATACTTTTTAATATGGTTTTAAGCCTGATAGAATCTTGGACCTCAACATTCATATACATGTTTTGGCGCATAATGGGCTGAATATTGTTATTGCTAAAGTTAATATAGTCAGTATTGCCCGCCCCCAGACCAGACCCAAGGTGAATAATGACAATTTTAAATCAAGGATGAAAATAGTTTGTTTTGGTTTGACTCTGCTAACAGAGATGGGTGCATTCAACAGGGAACAAAGGGCTGCAGCTGAAAATCCCAGATTAAAAATGAACAATCCTGCACTTTGTCTGAATCATTTTCCATTTTGCAGAACTACTGAGGAATGAGAAACTACCTCAAAAGGGAACAATGCAGGTGGAAGGCCAATAGGACCCGTGAACCAAAAATCTTTCATCAGATACGCAAGGCCGAATACTGATAGCGATAGTCGGGCGCTGGTTCAGAAGCCAGCGCCCTGCTACAGTAGAAGCCGAACTCGACAGAACAAAAAAGCAATTATTCACAAGATGATCCCAAGATGAGTTTTACTGATGCGTGGTTAGCTCACTTTGCATCAATCTGGGACAGCGAGAGATTCAACAATTGCAAGGGCGTGTCAAAAACGGGACATACTTGACCCAAAGAGTGTACAATGTCCGCAATACAAAGACACAAGAACGCCTCTCGAGAATAGAATGTAAGAATAAAACGCACCATGGGGCGTGGGCGTGGTGTACAGGAAAAGAAGTCCCACCTTGAAAGAAGTCATGACAAATACAACGTGCTCTCACCTGTATCCGCTTACCTGTACCTAATATTCCAAAGAGAACAGAGTGATCCAATATTTGCACAAGTGATACTGCCCAGCCCCAGCGTGGTTAAAAAGTAACAGCTGTTATGGATCACAGCACACGAGACCACGCAACAGAAACACGCTCAAAGCCTGTGGGGAATCAAGCCGTGGACAATTAATTCCTAGATTCCAAGAAATACCAAATGGGGAGATTTGTTTTTCAAATGTCATTGGCTTTACCACTAAACTTAATGGATATGTATGAATATGTATGATTGCAGTTATACAAGACAAAGACAAGAATCAACTGAAAACATTTTCAGTTTTACTTGAATTGAAAGTGGAAGTTAGAGTGAACGGTGCTGTAAGAATGGGAAGCTTTGACGTCTATGCAAGTTAAATTTCATAACACTTTGATTCAACTAAATGGCTTTTAGTCTTGGAAGCAGAATTACTAAAAGGTGTATGTACATCTGTGGTCTTCATAACTTTATTTATGAAGTTTAAGTTTATTTCTATGTCTTTATGTTCATGAAATTATCCTTTACTTTTTAAATTGCGAGTTGTTCTACCTTTGACTCAGAGAACATTCATTTTGATTTTTTCTGTCGCCTGGCAACCACCACCTGGTTCTGGTGCTGGGTACCATAGAAGAGTAAAAAATGTATAAAAAAAAAACAAAACAACTTTTAATAAAACTGGTGGAAAACTGACTCACTTCTTTTCAGATTTTTTCAGAATTATATTGATTTGAAAAACGTAAATACTAGTAGCTAAGAATTCTGGGAGTCCTTGTGTAAAAGAATCCAACATTTGTTTGGCTCAGTTCAGATATGTTGAAAGAGCAGAAGTTGATTGGCTGAAAGTATTGACCAAAACATGAAGATCACAGCAGCAGAACTCACAGAAACCTAAACTTCTCATCATAGAGTCTGTTTTTCACATAATACAAACAAGACAAATAATCTACAGTATGTCCGTGGGCATCATGTTGGGTTTTGTTCATAGAAGCACTTCACGTTTTGCTGCCGTGTGCACTGGCGATGGGAGAAGCTAAACAAGATGGATGTCCAATGTTTGTGAACTCATTGCCAGAATCTTGAGACATATTTTTTTCCGAGTCTGCGGATTGTCAACGTGTAGATTCTATAGGAAAAACCTTTACATCAAGATGACCCTTGTAACATGTCAGACAAAGGAATAGTATGTTTTATTTCATTGTTACATTTATTGTAAATCAAGTAGTAATAGTTTAATCTTGTTTGTTTTCATCCATGTATTTTCCACGTAACAATTTCCAAACTATATTGGAAAGTTAAATCATGACTGTTTTGTAAGGTTGAAGATGAGGGATCTATCTTCCTTGTACGTTTTTAAAAGAAAACATTCATGCACATTATTATGCATTGCTTCATAAGTTTGTTTTCTTCAACACATTTTATTTGTTTACTTATTTTGACTGTATTTGATCAATGCCTTATCTGTATTTAATATGATGGCAATGAATTAATGTATTAGTCTTAACTGGGACCCCAGGAAGATTAGCAACTACATGGGTGGAAGCTAATGAGGATCCCCAATAAACAAGAAACAACAACAAACAATAAATTACTATGAAACTGCGAAAATTAACCTACATGGCAATCTGCTCTGCTTCCGGAAGTTTTACAGCGGATCAGCTTTTGAATCTGTTATTGAGTTTTACCCCCAGAATCCCTATTATAAAAATGCATAGATTTGACTGGGAGGTGGACTGGTGCACCGGATATCGTTCAATTTAACCCAATAAGACAATTACATAATAAATGTTCTTGGTTCAGTTTGATTTATAACAGCAGATAAAACTCTGAAAGATCAATCTTCGAGCTTTTAAGACTGCCCTCTGAGAAATGACACGCCACCTTACCTTGACCTGTCCCACATTTATGCTTCCATGACGGCTATAAACAATGCACCAATGACAAAAGCAATGGCCAGCTATAAAACATGTGGCTAACCCTTAGGGCTCTCACGGTTAAGACTGGAGCTACACGTGTCCGGGCGTGTTGTTTTTGTGCAATATCCGACCTTTAAGAAGGTACAACCCAGAGGAACAAATAGTCATGTGACCGAATGATGGCTAGAAATGTCTGGTATGCCTGCTGACCTGATAGGAAGTTCCTGAAGGGATCCACGGCGATGAAAAGGGATGTCAGTGTCACAGAAGCATCCGGGACAAAAAACTGATCCCACTCATTCCATTTTCTTTATCTATTTTTCAATACAGCCTTACAATCATGTACAATGTCATAATAAGTAACTGTTAATGAATGAGATGTTAGAAGGTTCTATGTAGTGACACTAATGATTGATAATAATGTTTGATTTGCATCAGTGCCACTTAGAACTTATTAGGGGTGCAACGGTTTGAAAAAAATCACGGTTCGGTTTGTACCTCGGTTCAGAGGCCACGGTTCGGTTCATTTTTCGGTTCATTTTTCTAAAAAAAAGTGGTGTCTTTTTAATAAACACAGCTCATGTGGACTCGGCACCTGCTCTGACTGCCCCCACCTGCCCTAGAAATGAATTAAGAGGAAGGAAATGGATGGATGGATGGAAGGCATATTCCATCCATCCAATTATGTCTATTTAACATAATTAATGAAAAACAACACAAAGTGCAACATAAGAAGGCACTTTATGAGGATATTTACCCTCATATATTACACCACCTTCCTGATTCTCCCAAGGAGGGGGTCCATTCTGGGCCCAGCCTCATTCACTGCATTTATTTAATTTTTGGCATTATCAGTTGTGACTGGGATATTAGTACTGGGCCTTTGTCTTCCATTCCTCCGCTGTTGTGTCAGTACCTGCGCTGTGTGACAGTGTGACTGTCGTAGAGGGGGCGTGTCTGCAGCGCCAGACTTTTCATCTCCCAGTCTGCGGTGATGAAGTGAGCGGTTCCGCTCATGGATCTATTATAGGTTCCGCGGGACGTCCAAGCGTCAGTCGTGAGCGCAGCTGAGGATGCGCGGGAGAGTTGACTTTAGCCCGGTCTGACTGTGCGTAAAGGAGCTGCTTAAATGCCGCGACAATAGGTGGTCGTTGAGACGCTTTTTTCACTCATGTCTTTCTTGTGCCACAGTGCTTACACATCGTGACAGTTTTGTCGAATATTAATTATCAGTGTAGTTACAGTGAAGCCAAAATGCTCTCATACTGGGGATTTAAATGAGGCAGGGCTTTCAAGCTCCGTTCCTCCGCTCGCAATGACCGCGCTGTGTGTAGACTGAACAACGTGCGCACAACTTTTTTTTCATAAATCAAACCGCGGATCACGTCTGTACCGAACCGAAGACGTTGAACCGAACGGATCACGGATCAGTGATGAACCGTTGCACCTCTAGAACTTATGCATTTATAAACATTACTCGCTTTTAGATTCATAAAACACATTAGCACCGCTGATATCCGGAACAACTGAAATGAAGCACTCAAGTTATTCATGGGAAAAAATCAATATAAAATGTATTGATTCAACCGTTTTTCATTTTAATTTAGAAGAAACTTTTAAGAATGATTCATGCATATTTGATAGACATCGACATATGGGTGTTGAGCGGGGTTTTAAAGTTTGACTGGATCATGGCAGATTTAAATAGCCAATTTTAAAGCCAGTTTATTATTATTTAAAGCACACAGAGACTAGTTAGCAACATAACAACAGGGACCTACATTAGCAACATAGCAACAGGGACCTACATTAGCAACATGGAGGTTATTGGTAAGGTAAGGTACGGTAGACTCTTTTGTCCTGGAGGCGAAATATGTCCTCTGTATTTGACCCGTCCTCCCAATGCCACGAGGACCTGTCAGGAGCATTGTTACATAATGTCTTGATGGATATTGATGGAAATCTGATGGGAATGGGAGAGGAACATAAAACCAAGCAATCTAGCCTTCAATTTGTCTTTCACATCAGTGATTATTATTGTGTATTACTTTAACAAATGTTGCCGATAATGGGTTTGGATGTTGTTTTTTGTAATTAATGAAATAATGCTTAAATTGAAACACAACTGAACCAAAGGCAATGACGCTCGAGTTCCAGAAACCCAGAAAATCCCACTGAAATTCCAGAATCTCTTTCAGGGGAGTTCTGGCTTCAGACAGGGGGCGGGTGTGTGGTCGGAGAGGATGTTACAGGGGACTATTGTACATGTTTTCGATGTTAGGAGAAACTGGAGCACCCAGAGGAAACATACGCAGACACAAGGAGAACATGCCAAATCACCACAGAAAGAGGTGGAATAGAACCCACGATTATTTTGGGTTTACTGTTTAAGTAAACAAATAAATGACGTTTTCCTGAGAAACGTAGATTTAAAATGACAAACATGCTATTGTGAGAAAATCAGCTGGATGGAAAGAAGTTGAGGCCAATTACTGGTATTTTATAAACTGTAAATATGTCGGCCAATATTAAAGTAATCCTTATTCTCCTACCTTCAAACGCCATTGGCTTGAGAATCCCTCTTTTAATTCGTACCAATAAAAGCTGTTCTTTAGTTACAGACGATTCGGCAGAGTTGCGTTGTGGCACAAAAGGAAATGTGCCTCGTGCGGTAATGCAGTCTTTATATTGTTGAATCATTAGAGGGGTGAGAAGGTGTCCACTGTCACCCTACCCTCATGCTGCTAACGTGTACAGATGTACAGTATACATACAACTATATAGATATACAGTATTATCAAATAGCTTTTATATTATGCTAAAATTGGAGATTTAGATTTGCTTCCGTATTTTGCTAAAGATAGAGGTTTTATACATGCTTCTTTATTATGATGAAGTTGGAGTTTTTATTTTATCTTAGTATAGAGTTATTGTTCATTTATCTTGTGTTGTGTGCTCCTCATTCCTACTTTTTTGTAACCGGTGATGCAACACTGATATTTCCCCACAGTGGGACCAATAAAGGATCTCTTCATCTTAAAATTCCAAAGAGAAATTTATCCATATGTCACGGAAAAAAAAATTCCAACAGGCAAACTATCGGTTGCAGTAAATATCAAGGCACTTCTTTAATAACATTGTAAAGTGCGAAGGACGACCATAAATATGGCGCATAACATATCTTGGTGTTATGCAAATCCCGAGGGAGAATGTAAACTGCTCCTTCTGTAGCCGCTGTGCCATCAGCTAATGAGAGCCCACCTGTGGCTCCTGTGGCTCCATGAGTCACTGATTAGGACGTCCAGGTCCCTGCTGCTCGGTGCCATGGCGGATCCTGCAAACTCCTCTGAAGTGGCCTCTGAAATAGGCCACAGTGGGACTCTTCACCTGGGAGTAATTACCCTACACCACAGCCACCAGCCAGCTCCTCGCGCATCTGTGTCAACAAGGCCCCAAATGTCAACAATGGCCGACCGTGCGTGTCCGGGCACTTGGAGCTACGCTAACAAACCAGCACCGCAATAATGTATTTTACAAGTTTTCATTTGATTTTAGTTTATTTGAATAGAGGCAGTACACTACACATTAACAATTTCCTGTTCGCTCCTTAAAGAAAGACAATTATTTTTACATTGCAAAGATGTAGAAAAAATAATAATAATTTAACCCCTTGTTTTTTACTTTTATGTCTCCTAAATAGTTAAAATTCAGTTTGATGGTAAAATTGCCTAAAACCAAGTGAGAGAGATGCCCCAATGGAGGTAGATTTCAGTTCCAAGCTTCCAGTAGACAAAAAGTGATCCACCAAATTGATGAGCAAACCATTCAGTGGTTTTTCAACATTACTGTAAAATCCAGTATTAGCTAAACAGCTCATTTGCACCTCAATCATTACAATATAAAATATACATACATTAACAGTAAAGTTAGTTAAAATATTTCAATAAAAAAGCAGGTATGCAACACAAAAACATATTTCAATTCAAATGGCCGCAGGGCATCAACACAGACATACTGACACATGGGCACAAGCTTGATTATCCAATCAAGCCTGCACCCATGCATTGTTTTAGCATGATTTTAGCATGATTTTAAAAGTTTTAAGTGTAAGCCTTTCGTATGTGAACTGATATTCTCTCTCAATGGTACGACTAGATTATTTGAGGCAGCAACAACTACAACATACTAGGGCTGGGCAATAAATCGAATTTAGGCAATTAATCGGCTTTTGAAAGCCGATTAATTAAAAGCCGTGAAATCGAATGAAGGAATATTGTGAGAGTTCTAGCAGCACATAAATTGTTCTTGCAATATCGGCACAGTTTGTACAAGATTTCTATAATACGTATTGGAGGAAACAGATTAAAAATAGTTTTGAAAATGGAATATTGAGCGGAAATATCAAAAAACATTTTTAAGGGAAAAGTCTGTCTTCGGTGACTTGAATGAAAATCGATTTAAAATTGTCCAATCAGGAAATAAAATTGAGATTTTACTTTTTTGCCATATCGCCCAGCCCTACAACATACTATGACGTCAACACTGCTCTGACCACTATATGATCAGATAGTAGTCAAAAAATGTCAGATTATGAGCTAGCAGCAAGACACACGGAAAAGTACTAAACAAAAAGTAGTTGTACTGATCAGTTGTAGTTCACAGAGGACTTGAACAGTTTCATGATAGGCCAAGAAAACTTGTAATGGAGGTGTAAAGAGATGTGTTGAGAAAGTTTGGTTTCTTGTTAGTGAAAATGGAACACTCAAAGATGGGAACAAGTCTCAACAGTACCCAGCTCAAATGTTGACAATGTCCGTCTAAACAATAGAAGGTGCACTGCTTTCCATTCAAATGCGGTTACCTGAGAGGTGCCATTTAATCAGACTTCTGCAAATAGCCAGGTGTTGAAATGTTATTGCAAAATATAAATCCATGCCTTTATTAAATGTACTTTAAAAAAATATGTTTAATTTCCGAGATGGTTCTTCTTGCATGCTGCTTCCGTTTTCTAATGTACAATAATATGGTTATAGAGCGGCACATCAAGTGGGTAATTTAATTGAATATTAACCCATAAAAACACACTTCAGACTCTCTATTTCTTTACTTAACAAAATGCAACAGCTAAAATTATCATAGCAAAACTAGGTTATAACTAAAGTGCTACTAGCCTAGATTTCCAGGCCACATGAAACTGGGACGTAGCCATGTGAATGGGGGAAATGCTTCATGTGTTTCCCGTTAGTGGAAAGACAGGAATGCCTAGAGATTGTTCCAAGATGGCTGTAGCCAACGGAACAATGATAGATCCCAAAATGTTCTTCATACATGGCGTCAATCATTGTTTATTTTTTTATAAAATTGACCTATTCAGTGCTTTGGCAACTGGTAGATCAAGGACAAACTCAATGCAAACAAGGACACAATCACAAACTTAAAAGCATAATAAAAGTTAATATTTTCACTCAAGTGAAACACTGATCCATATACAGTACAAACACAGAGAATGATTGATTTAAACCTGAAAAACTACTGTGTGTATCTCTGGACAGTTGATGAGAAGCAGAGCGGAGCAGGTAAATGAGTTTGAGCCCGTTAAAAGGCCATGAATAAGATAACAGTTATAACGGATGAGATGATGCCTGCTCCCTACTAGTCTCTGTTCTCTTCTGTTGTATTTTCCATCATTTGTGTAAGTCTGTGCATTGTTTTGTGCTGTCAAAATCCATCCAGGCACAAGGGTAACAAGTCAGTACTCTTTGAAACAGTCCCAGGCAAGGCATTGGAAGGGCAACTGGCATTACACCGAATCAATATCCAAAGGAAGCACATTTTGAAAGGGGACCGTGAGGGAAATCAGACAGCATAAGATAGCAAAAAAGAGAATCCACATAACAAGGAAAGTTGGCAGAGCTTGTTTGTCAAGGCAGTTTGTTAGCAAGACAGTTGCAGCAGTTGTTCCAAATCAACGCAGAATCTTGACTACAGAAAAGCCATTGTTTCCACCAAATCTGCAAAAACGCTGCTTTGCACTTTTTGCTTAATCTGCCAGATATTCGGCTGTCAGACATGCTTTTGCTCAGGCATGTCAGCGACCCACTGTGGAACTGTTGACAACAAACAATCCCATTGACTTGATTTAACATTTGCCCCTTGAATGCTCTCGACAGTCAGTCTGTTGTTGCATGAGAAGTGTGTTTCCTCTAATTCCCCTTATTCATCTTCTTACACAACCGGACAATAACTGAAAGATGTTGCGAGATTGTTAGCTGTATAGTGGGATAAAAAAGAATTTCACGCCGATGAGAAAATGACTTATATGACCCTTCAATTTATACTGTAGGTATACTCAGTGGGTAAACCCTCAACTGAATCATAGCCTGTTGCTACAAAAGGGTCAGGTGAGGAAGGTTATTATACTATACACAGGCCAATACAGATAAAAAAAACTTGCTGAGCTGTCACAATCCAAGTCTAAAAAAGTTCATCTTGTCTTCTTAGTAGAAATAAGTCTATACCGTTGAACCATGTCAAGGTATTAACATCACTAACTTACTACTGTCTGGTGTAGAAGAACCAAATATTATTCTCTCACAATGCAAGTCCATGTCGACATTCAATTAAGTCCCAAGTTTAAATATAGGCTCTTCAATATGAAATTAGTGTATAAACAATTACATTTTAAATACTTTTTTCAAATCAAAAACAGTATAAAAAATTATTTGTTTTTGCTGACATCTGTAGTAACAACTGTGCCTATACTCTTAAAACTGAATTATGTAAATGCAATCACTGCAAAACATTGACATAGCAACAGGTTACACATTAAACAGCTTTTTTCGCTTCAACATTTGAGTCACAGTGCCTCTGACATTGCCCAAAAGCACAAATATCACAAAAAGATCAACACACAGAGTAAATAAATAGCAGTGTGTGTGTGTGTGTGTCAGAGACAGTAAAAAGCAATGTCTTGAGTCAGGATATCACTCAAACATTACTCAAGCATGTTTGTAAATTTCTCCATTGTGAAATCAACACAGTTTATCTCATCTTGACTCAAAAAAGAATGAACTAATTTGAGTGTGAAATTATATCCGAATAAATAATTTGAGTTGTTGTTCTTTGTGTCTTCATGTAATTTCTCTTGTGGACCACATTTCAAATTGTATGAACTTATTTGCCTCCCAAGAAACTTTTAAGAGCTGCTGGCAGTCTATTTCTTTGAACAGACACGCCCCTGCCTGGGTTTTCAGACAGTCACACTAGATGCCAGCTAAAATCCACAACACAGACTCTACTAAAAGCAGAACTAACATGTCAACAAGTTAGACAACAAGTTAGATCAGCCAAAACTGAAATCAAAGTGTGAAGGAATATGACTTGCTACATTTCTAACACTCAACTCATGATCTGGTGGAGATTATTCTGTTGCCTACTACTACTACTACTACTACTACACTGTCTCCATCTGACTGTAGGATCAAACAAAACAGACATTAGCTAAGCAAATGGCCATACTTTGAATACCACTGTAGTAACTGATCCCGGCAGCACAAGTGTGGACAATATTTGCTTTGCCTTTTCAGTCTGTGGTTAGTCAAAGAGTAAGATCAAAACAACGCTTGACTGGGGTAGCTTATTGGCACACAAAAACCCGCATTGGTTTACATTTAGGGCCTGTAGAAATGCTGTATGTTAGTGGCTTAAAGAGCTTACAGCCTGGTCACCTAAAAATAGATAAGCAAGCTGGCGTCTTCTTCTTCTTCGGCGCGTTTCTGGGGGGCTAGCACACCTAGCTAAAAACCTATGGCTAACTCATAAACACAGCATTTGGGCGCTAAACTGTAATAGCTGTATAATTAAAGCCTGAGTACGTTGCATACACGTTTAACAGCCTATACACTGACATAAAAAAATGGGTAAAAAAACGCGATTGTGGGGGGAAAAATTAGAGACGTGATTAATGACAGTATTTCAGAGGAGGAGATAAACATGAGATGTTAAAGTTCTCTTATCAGGCAAATTTGTTTTTTTTTATTTTGTTATAGGTATGTTTTTCATGATTTTAGCAACTGTGATGCTGTTGTGTTTGCCTGAAATAAAAAAATAAAACAATTGTGAAATCTTACCAGAATTAGCTAAGACTGTTTAGCTTGTTTCGCGTCATGCTACAATGTCCAGTCTGTGTGGTATAGTCAATTTCTGCTCCTGAAATCCCGTTATTGTGTTTGTATGTGGAGTTTAGCGTAGCATTACAGCGGGGATGACACACACGCTAGTCAAGTCTATGGAGGCTGTGGTGGGAGGCAAAGACAGCGGCGCGACCGTGGGATAAAGATGGATTTCACGCGTACCTTTGAGAAGACTTGTCCAGATATCGGCTCGAATTGGTCCCGGGTATGTGTGGATGCGGTGATAGGGAGGATCTGGTCTGTCCGGTGTTTTCAGAAGGAGGCGGTAACAGTGAGAGGAGCGGGGAGTTCCCTTCAAGCCGTCATATAGTGTGCGTTCACGGGCCACAGAAAGTGTGGGGTTTTTCTGCTCTCACGCTAAAATACGATGTGTGTGTGTGTGTGTGTGTGTGTGTGTGTGTGTGTGTGTGTGTGTGTGTGTGTGTGTGTGTGTGTGTGTGTGTGTGTGTGTGGTGTGTGTGTGTGTGTGTGTGTGTGTGTGTGTGTGTGTGTGTGTGTGTGTGTGTGTGTGTGTGTGTGTGTGTGTGTGTGTGTGTGTGTGTGTGTGTGTGTGTGTGTGTGTGTGTGTGTGTGTGTGTGTGTGTGTGTGTGTGTGTGTGTGTGTGTGTGTGCGTGGGTTTATTTATTTGTTAATACTTGTGTGTTGTTTTGACATCCACAAAAGTTATAAACAGCATCTATCAACCCAAGACAGGTGTTAATTATAGTAAAATATCAATGATAAAGCTATTGATAAAACCAATAACAGTTCATAAAGGCACTCGTTTAAGCTTGTGCGCTATGCTCTGTTTATTGCTCTTTAGATTTGCGTTCTAAAAATGTAAAATTGGAGTTTACGAGAGTTATGAACGTATCCTGGGATGACTTCAAAATCCGTGTTGTTGGAAGTGGATGACCCTTCTCATTACTCATGTGTTTGTAGCCCTCTGTTGGCCGGGCCCAAGTATGATCCCTCTTTGTCTATTTATGACTCAAGCACACACTTCTTATATAGCAACACAGTGTACCTTTGTGTCACGATAATAAATCACATTTTCCAACACCAATTTGTGCTAAACAGATGAAGTAACCATGAAGACTAAAATGGGACAATGCTTGCCAGACAAATGAGTGAATCTGAACTAGAATACTTAACCCGTACTATTAAACTTGAGTAATACATGTGTTTGTTCGAATAGAAAAAAAAATGTTATTCTAAAAGTAACATTTTGTGAGCAAATCAAAGCAGAACATGGTGTTTTTTCTTTTTCCAACTTGAAGGAGAGATCCCAGTGAGTCATTACTTTGATTCTTGGGTTTCAGAGCTGAGTGAGGGTGGTCCTCTCTTTTTTACATTTCTCGCTAAAAAAGTGTATTCCAAGATGTATCAAAAATACACACGTTTGAAAACTAATGATGAAACCAAGCTGTTTAGAGAGGGATGATTGTAGATGGACTTTAATGCATGGTGAATGTTTTTTGGTTTGAAAGTTACAGGTATCTCAGCTTTATGGCCCTTATTAACACTAGAACTCCCAGAGCAGTCAAATTGACGGATTTTAGTTGGGATGTGTAATCACGCAACGTTTGTATATTTGTGGTCTTCATGACTTTGTGACTTTTTCTGTTTCTATATGTCTCTCTCCTCTCTGTTGTATCTCTGGTCTCTCTCATAGTCTCTCTCTCTGGTCTCTCTCTCTCTATCTGAACTCTCGCTTTCTCTCTCGCTTTCTCTCTCTCTTGTCTCTCTCTCTGGTCTCTCGCTGTCTCTCTTACTGTTTCTTTCTCTGGTCTCTCTGGTTTATCTCTCTGATTTCAATCTCTGATCTCTCTGGTCTCTATCTCTGGTCTCTCTATGGTCTCTCTCTGGTCTCTCTCTGATCTCTCTCTGTCTCTCTCTGGTCTTTATCTCTGGTCTCTCTCTGGTCTCTCTCTGTCTCTCTCTCTGATCTCTATCTCTGATCTCTCTCTGGTATCTCTCTGTCTCTCTCTCTCTGATCTCTATCTCTGATCTCTCTCTGGTATCTCTCTGTCTCTCTCTCTCTGGTCTCTCTCTTTGATCTCTATCTCTGGTCTATCTCTGGTCTCTCTCTCTGGTCTCTCTCTCTCTGGTCTCTCTCTTTGATCTCTATCTCTGGTCTCTCTCTGGTCTCTCTCTCTCTCTGATCTCTATCTCTGGTCTCTCTGTCTATCTCTGGTCTCTATCTCTTGTCTCTCTCTGGTCTCTCTCTGTCTCTCTCTGGTCTTTATCTCTGGTCTTTCTCTGGTCTCTCTCTCTGATCTCTATCTCTGATCGTTCTCTGGTCTCTCTCTGTCTCTCTCTCTCTGGTCTCTATCTCTGGTCTCTCTCTCTCTGGTCTCTATCTCTGGTCTCTCTCTCTCTGGTCTCTCTCTTTGATCTCTATCTGTGGTCTCTCTCTGTCTCTCTGGTCTCTCTCTCTCTCTCGCTGATCTCTATCTCTGGTCTCTCTCTCTGGTCTCTATCTCTGGTCTCTCTCTGGTCTCTCTCTGTCTCTATCTCTGGTCTCTCTCTCTGATCTCTATCTCTCTCTCTGGTCTCTCTCTGTCTCTATCTCTGGTCTCTCTCTCTGATCTCTATCTCTGGTCTCTCTCTGGTCTCTCTCCTTCTCTCTCTCTGGTCTCTCTCTGGTCTCTCCCTCTGGTTTCTCTCTCTCTCTCTGCTTTCTCAACAAAATTGAGTTAGTTTTCCATGAGTTTTTTATGGAAAACAAACTCACTTTTTGTTTGATTTTCAGAATTCCATTGACTTGAGCCGTCAAAATGACTGCTTTGGGAATTCTAGTATAGTTTCAGAATTCTGGGAGTCCTGTGTTTATAAGTCCACTATCAGACCACCATGTACACATGAAACTATTGAGAAAGTTTCAGAAAGAATTTGAGATTAAGATAAACTGAAGAAAGTCTGTTATCAGGCACACACTCTTCCTTCAGGCTGAGTTAAGGTTAGAAATAGGTCATGCGAGGCCAAATTATAATGAAAATATCACATGACATTCTTTTCTGTTTTGAATAGTAAAACTGCTTTGATTTCATGGCATTCATATAAATAAATTGCACATTAACTTCTCCTGAATTCCTCGAGTACATTCTTAACTTGATGTTGCCAAGTGAACTCAGTTGATCGCAATAAAGTTTAACTGTGAATTCGACTTATACACATATCAGAATAATTCTGCTTCGACTGGGATTCGAACTCAGAACCTTCTTGCAGAGGAGCGAAGATGCTACCCACTCAGCCTTACTTGAGTGCAGCTTACTTGAACAGAGACAGCTCAATTCAAAGAAGGCCCTGAGTGATACAGCCAAGCTTTAAGTAGACTAACAATAAACAAGTAATATTTACTCACTGGGAAAAATCAATTTAAAATAACTTTGATATCTGAAGTAAGATTGAAGTTAGGGTTTGCAGTGCTATTTGCTCCTAAATATTGTAATAGGGATATGCTCGTAAACAGACAGTTCAGCCTCTATGTCCCATGACTGCAATTATGTAAGTTGCATAAAAGATCAATAAGAACATTAAGGAGCTGCATCTGTGATATTGTCTCCAACAGAAGGGATGAGCAGGCTCTCTGAACAAACAGTGTGGTCCACAGACAGTGTGGTCCACAGACAGTGTGGTCCACAGACAGTGTGGTCCACAGACAGTGTGGTCCACAGACAGTGTGGTCCACAGACAGTGTGGTCCACAGCCCGGTGCGGTGACAGGAGAGAAAAACGATCGCATGTGAATAAGTTAAAGTACAATGAGGGCTATTTATGTTACAGATTTGTAGATCAGTCTTTTATGGGCAACACAGTTTGAATATGTGAATTCTTTGTACTCCCTTTCTCTCTGGTGCTACTCTCTGAGGTATTCAGGGTGAAAAATACACTGCCCCCACTTATGCAGCTTCCTTGGAGTTCCTTTTTACAAAGCACTTAAAAAATAGAAGAAATGAAGTGAATGATGTGAATACGTAAGATATCCTGCCGAGGCACATCACGGCGCCTTTAACCACATCTGATTCTTTTACTTATTATCAAGAAGGATCAGATACATCATCGGCTTAAATCCAGCACATAAAGCTGTATCTGATGTTAAGCATTGATAATATTTGTGTTCATCTTTCCTTGACAGATACAGACTTTAGTTCTGTTGCTGTACGTGACTATACACTACAACTTATGGTTTAACATTTACACTGAAGTCAAATACTGTTCATGTGAAAGCACTATAGAGCTCAAGGAATTGGACTACATCTGGACAACGACATGAAAATAGGTCATGTAATAGACCTCTATAGTGGTAATAATGATTTCAAACTTAAAACAGACATTTCAGATCATTAACATCAGCATATTTTACCATCTACAATCATTCCCATTATTGTAATGGTTTACTCTCTGGCCTCTTTCACTGAGCAACTGCAGTAAATTTAAAATACTGCAGCTGGAGTCCTGAGTAGAACCAGGAAGTACCATCACATTAGTCCAGTTCTAGTCCAAGCATAGACTCCGGGTCTTTGCCAGACTTGGACTTAGAACTAGACTTTAAAGCAGCTCTGCTTGTGCACATGCCCCTCATGGCCTCACACCAAAGCACAAGCACGCGCTTCTCCTGATTGTTTGATTGCTTATTTTTATTGATTGTTTATTGTACTTTTTATGCAATACTTCAGTGCGACTTCATATAATATGGCAGAGGCCACAGCAAGTAAAACAAAGCGTTGCAGATTTATGCAGTTCTTTTTAATGTACTGTAATTATTTATGATCATTTATGTCCTTGGATGATTTGTTACAAACTTTGAGTTGCTTTTTGTATGGGCTGTGCTATACTAATAAACATTATGTGCCTTGAATCTGTTATAAAAAAATAACATATCATTCTTTATTTGAGCTAATATTATATTTTACTTTTGTTCTGGTCCATGATCATTTTGACTAAACAATTAGTTTTCAGACTAGAAGAAGGTACAGTATCTCCTTTGTGACTACACAAGCTAACTATGAGCTTAACAAAAGTCACAATGTCTTACTGCGTCTCATGATTAATATTAAAACAAATTGGATTACTTTTTGAGGAAAATCCTGTGGATGGTCTTAAAAAAGTAAAACACATTCAGTCTCACAATTGCAGTGGGAGCAAAGGCCTGGCAGTGGTTTATTAACAGTTGGCATTGGCATTGCTGGTTACTGTGAGTGTAACATCCATAACACCTCTAACATCCTTCATATATCATTTATCTTTAATGTATCTTATATATTTTCTTTTTCTGACCGTTCTTGCTGTATGTGACGATGCAGACTCTTTTTTTACAGCTACTGACCTCCCACACCACCACCTCCTTAACACAAGGCAAGTTTATTTGCATAGCACAGTGTATATACGAGGAAACTCAAAGATAGAAACAATCACACAAGGCATCATAAATTATCACAGTACATTAAAAAGAGAAAAGATACAATCCCTCCGTTGTATGCACAGCTAAACAGAACTGTTTTAACCTGGATTTGAATATTTTCTGAGAAGAAGCCTGTCTCACATTTTCATTTTCAAAACTGAAATGCTGCCTCTCCATGTTTAGTTCTGACCCTGGGCACCAGCAGGAGGCCAGTCCCTGTGCTCCTCAGAGTCCGAGTCGGTTCATATGGCTCTCACATGTCACAGATGTAGTTTAGTGCGACGCCACGGAGAGACATTTACACAAGCAGAGCTGCTTTAAAGTCTATTTTCTAGACTCCCCTGTGTTGCTAATGCTCTCACAGGGAAAAGTAATTACAGAAATAAAAAGATAAACATGACAATAATAATATATATAGGTAAAAGGCTCATATAAGTCCAAACATGTGCCCTAATTAAGACTTTCAGAGCACCAAGCCTGAATGCATGTGAGGGCAAAAGCGATGCAAACTTCTGCCATGATAAAATATTATTATTATAACTCAAACAAGGACGTGTCATGCCTGATCATCACAAGTCATCAACCATTGACATTGGTTCGTTCAAACACAGGGAATGTAAATATTATAACAATCATTCATGTATTTTAGTTTGTCAAAGAACAATAATACTCCACACACAAGTAATTATTGTATCATTAAGCCTTGCACAATATTGGGCTTTGTAAATATTTGCACTCCTCCGACTCTGTGGATTATAGATATACAGTGCCAACACAGTAGCAATTGGGCCATTGTAACAACAGTGTCGTACAGGTTTGATCCACTAGGGGGCAGTTATGTCCTCAATGATGGTGACCTGCATATGTAAACTGATGGATTGGAAACAGTGTGGCTGAGCGCTAGGATCAGAATTAAGTTTACTGTAGGTCACATGAGATTTAAAAGGAGCCAGTCCATATATTAATACAAAGTCCGCAAGAGAATGTTTATGAAAGAAGATGAACGAAGGGAAGTGCTTAGCAAAACAAGATAAAACTGGCGTACTCGGCATTAACATAATAAATAATCACAGCACATTCAAAAGAGTGAAGACAGCTGCACGCGGTCTTCTTCAGGCCATGTATGTAAGTAAAAGTATGTAAACTATGATCTGCAACAGTCTTCCTGGAAATGTGAGACAGGCTTCTACTCTGACAATAATCAAATCTAACACAGTTCTGTGCAAAAAAACTGAAGGATTGAATTTTCTCTCTTTTTAATGTACAGTGATTATTTCCATCTTGATTTGTGAAGTACTTTGAGTTGCCTTTTGTATGAACTGTGCTATATAAGTAAACTTGCCTTGCCTTACTCATACACTGCTCATTGCCCATAATTAAAAATGGAGATCTATAACAAAAATAATTGTATAAAAACAAAAACACATCCAAGATAATTCACCTTTTATAAATATGAGTATGATTGACAGAAAACTATACTCTCGCTGACTGTGTTGCCATTGAGCTGAAAAAACTCCCCACCTGGCAACCCGAAAGTGGGACTATGGGCGTCCAGATGTTTCAATGCCAAACTCCCTGCATAAACGTCAATACATATTTGTCAACATCTAGTCCAATGTTTCACTATTTACAAAACAAATACTAAGAAATTCTTTTATATGGCACTTTTCCGTCTGCGCGCCCCTGACGTCACTTCTGGCAGCTCCCTGGTCATCCGCGGTCACGTCTCTATGGGGAGAGCAAAGTACGTGCGTTGCAAAACTTTCCATTTTCATGCTATTATGTCCATTCTCTGTACGTTTATGATTGTATCTACTTTACTCACTTTCTACCCGCGCTGTGTCCGATCCACTCCCTCTGATGTCTCCAGCGTCCCCTCCATCGCCAAATACTTCAGCACGAAGGGGCGATACGAGGAGGTCAACCCGCATCTGATCGAGGACATTCTGGCTGTAAACACGTCCATGATCCGGCCTCCTACTCCCCAATGTCGCCCGGTCCATCTCACCGCTATAATCAGGCATGGGACGCGCTACCCCACCACTAAAAACGTCCAAAAGATGCTGAAGTTTTACGAGGTGGTGAAGACATCCACAGAGGACAAGGACTGGCTTCGGGAGCTGAGGCAGGACTGGGTGATGTGGTACACAGAGGACATGGACGGGCGCCTGGTGCGTAAGGGCATGGATGACCACAGGCATCTGGCGGTGCGGCTGTCCAAACTGTTCCCCTCGCTCATATCAGAGGACAATCTCAGAAAAGGAGGTATCCAGTTTATGACCAGCTCCAAGCACAGATGTGTCAACAGCACCCTGTCGTTCAAGAGAGGCCTGACAGAGCTGTGGAACATCAAAGGTACTGCGTGGTTAAGGTTAAACGACACGTTATTACACTTTAACAGACAAAAGAGAGTTACTAGTGTGGCAAGTAATTTGTCACCACAAAAATTAGCACATAAAACTCTGCAGACGTTATATATGCTAGAATTACATTTATTGGTGTTGTACATGAACTGTGGTTATGATTTGGCGCTTAGACCCCAGCAGAGCACTGTGAAAAATACAGAAGGGAAGTTAAAATATATATTATGAGATAAAATCCCCAGAGGCCTAGACCCTGGTGGCGGTAGCGAAGAAGATGGGTTAAAGAGGGGGTTCGGCTGACGAGGTGGTGATGGGGAGGAGGAGGGTTGCTGCACGGGTGAAAGCTTCTTGCATGTGATTGACTGATACCTGTTGCAGCTGCAGGGGACTGAGAACAGTGAGCAATGAGTTCTCTCTTCCAGTCTGAACTGCCTTAAACTTATCCTTCAATGCCACTCGGACAACAATAGATGTTATTGTTAGGGACTCGTGCTACTGGAGCTGGATGTTTTACCTTTGGTGCTTGTCATGTTTTGGGTGGATGGGGCAACCGGAGCGCCCGGAGGAACTGGGAAAAACACGCAAACTCCACACAGAAAGGATCAAACCTACAGTGAAGCATCAGTGCTGCCCTCTGAGCCGTTTAGCCACCAGAGGGCGTTTTCACATGTGTGGATTTCTTTGCCCAGTTTCCTCTTCACCAAAACAGTCTGATTCAGCGACTGATGCTCTTCCTTCTCTGAGCAATACACAGAAATGATACGTTCAATACAAATACATAGAAGTGAAGATGAGACAGAATACACAAATTAACGATATAAAGACATAACAGTTACAGATGAACAAACTTAATATTAGTAATAATAATTGATTTTATGTCATGGCTCCTTTCAAGACACCAAAGAACGCCTTGCAATAGATTTAAAAAAAAAAAAAACATCACACACAATATGCAAAAAATCAGAATTTTTTAGATCAACAACAGTCGCAGGTCGAGCGGTGGAGTGTTCCAGAGTTTGGGGCTGAATGCTCTGTCATTACAACACAGTCATGCTCTTCACAGTCACATACTTCTTCAGCTATTTGTGGAAATGTGTCCTAAACATTTCACTCTTTGTAAACAGAAATATTGATTAGATTGTAAACTATGCCATACATTGGTCATGTATAGGTTACAATGTAGATCTAAAACAGCTTAATCAGGGTTTTGCCTTCCTGTTCTAAACGGCAGAACTGATAGCTCTGACACATAGTTTCATTTCCTATTAGCCAGAATTTCTATGTTATAGCGTTTTAGCCTACACATATGATACGTTTTTAAATAACTACAATACGTATCAAAAAAGGAAAGTGAATACATTTCTTGGCTCTGAATCAAGTCGAGATAACAACAATAGACAATAAAACCCAACAGACCCATAATTGGGTACTAATATATTTATTGCATTTGAACATGAATTTTTCATTAAGATTGGCGATGAGACCTCAACAGGAATACTGCATGACATATTCAGGAGGGAGTTGGATGTGGCCTTGACCCTGGTGGCAAAGGAAGCTGAGCCAAGGCCATGACCTGTTTCTCCACTGAAGAGGGCGGTGATGTGGAGGAGGTGGGTTGGTGCGCAAACAGCTGCTTGAAGTTTCAGAGAACTGAGAGGTCATGAAGTGATGTGTGGTCTGAGGCGGAGGTGTAGCGGGGAAGTCTCTTTTGGTGTTCCAGCCTGAATTTAGGCTTAAGCTGCATGTTCATACTTCTAGTCGGATGTTACATTTAATCTCAAAGATGCAATTCTGTCTGGACTATTAAACTGTGCTGACGTAGTAAAACTATAGATTCTGAGGAGGAAAATATTAAGTCATGTTAGCGAGCTTCTCTTAACTATAAGCTTTTATGTTGGGACTCATTTATTGATCTATTTTGTTCATAAACTCTGCTCTGACAACAGCCCTAATCACATAAAACAAGTCATAAAGTATTTCCCTGTACTTCCCCACGTTGTCCCTGTCCGCTGTTCACATAAACATAAACAACAGCTGATGGTGCTGTCAATACCTTTTCCTTAACCCCAGAGGGCGCTCTAACAAAATAATAAGAAATACATATCGCCTATTTAAGCCGCAGAGTTCAAAAAGCTTGGAAAAAGTAGCGGTAGCTTATAGTCTGGCAAGTAATAACCTCTGTAACCACCGTAATAACTTTCTGCAGATCAGTCGTTTGAGCATTCCGTGAACGATGCTCTGATGCGCTTCTTCGACACGTGTACGAAGTTTGTGGAGGATGTGAGTGAGAACGATAAAGCCCTGTCTGAGCTGGACGAGTTCAACAAGGGTCCGGAGATGACGAGGGTCCAGGAGAAGATCGCAGACCGCCTCGGAGTGCCCTACAGCCAGATCACAGACGGTGAGTTTGTTCAAGGATGTTTAACTGCACCACAGTAGAACAGTAAGAAAATTTTTTCTCATTAGCTGCTGTTATATGTGCCACAAACCAAACTAAAAACTATCCAATGAGAGAACTGTATTTATGTAATTAGGCTCACTCCCATCAGAGTTTGGGCTTCTGCACACGCCTCTCTTTTCTCACTAAAGTTTTCCTTGTGATAAAAATACGTTTGAAATAGATTTATTTTCCTTTTGCTTGTTTGTGCACAAATACACTTTAATAATAACCATCTGTTTCCAACAAAAAATGGTGTCTTTATTGTCCTGTACTTAAAACTACGCATGGGAGTACGCTCGAGTATACGAATAACTGTCTGCATAATCAACCACGGGTCCACACAGTGACGCCCGAGTATACACAGGGCTTTGGACTCAGCCGAAGTGTTTTAGGCAAGGCAAGGCAAGTTTATTTATATAGCACAATTCATACACAAGGCAACTCAAAGTGCTGAACAAAATAAGAAAGCATTAAAATCATAAATAATCACAGAACATTAAAAAGAAAGATAAAAATATAAAATACCTCAGTTGTATGCACAGTTAAACAGAACTGTCTTTAACCTGGTTTTAAACATTGTCAGAGAGGAGGCCTGTCTTACATCTTCAGGAAGACTGTTCCAGATTTTAGCAGCATGAATCTGAAAAGCAGCCTCCCCATGTTTAGTTCTGACTCTGGGCACTAACAGGAGTCCAGTCCCTGTGCTCCTCAGAGTCCGGGCTGGTTCATATGGGACTAACATGTCACTAATATATTTTGGTGCGAGGCCATGGAGAGACTTGTACACAAGCAGAGCTGTTTTAAAGTCTATTCTCTGAGCCACAGGAAGCCAGTGCAGAGACCTGAGAACTGGACTAATGTGGTCGTACTTCCTGGTTCTAGTCAGGACTCGAGCTGCTGCATTTTGAATGTACTGCAGCTGTTTTACAGCCTGTTTGGACAGACCTGTGAGCAGGCCATTGCAGTAGTCTAACCTACTGGAGACAAATGCATGGATAAGAATCTCCAAGTCTGCTTTAGACACTATGTTTTTGATCCTGGCAATGTTTTTTAGATGGCAGAAAGCTACTGATGTTACTGATTTGAGTCTAACCGCAACACGATTTAATCACAGAGCTCTAGAGATCAACAGCTGATAAAGCTGTATTCAGGTCATTTCCTCCGCTTCTGGGGTTCAAACAACTTGAAAATATTTTAGGCTTATAGTCCAGGAAGTACTGTATCATATCAAAGATGCAATAAGAAAGGGCCGGTCTGTTTTGAAAGTAAATATTGTCATTCTTTCATACATCATTTATCAAAAGTATTGTTGAGCTCCTGGCAAATGTTTTACTATACACTGCAAAAAGTTGAGCAGATTCTGACTGCCTTAAAACACACCAAAAGGATCTATATAAAAAAATGTCTTCCTTGGAATGAGAAAAGAAAATCAACAGTTCTCGAAGACAGTCAGAACGAACTAAAAGTAAGATAAAATCCACTTGATTTAACCATTTACTACCTCATATTTGAACACTTGTTGCAGTGTAGACTTTGTCACAAAATCTCTGTTTTTGCAGTGGGAAACCTGTAAAATGTTTGTACTGAAGATTAATCACAAATATCACAACATACAAAAGGTCCGTCATGAGTATCTGTGGTTGTATTCATTTCTCCTTTACCTGTTACTTTTATACGTGTAAGAATAAACAGGTGAGTAAATACCTGCTGCTCTTTATCTTTTCTTGGGAGCTCCTTCATGTCTGTCTGGTTCTCGTTCAGAAATCTTTGTGCAGCTGTATTTATAAATGTTGTTTTCGCAGAATCGGCTGAAGCTGCCTTTTACTTGTGTGCGTATGAACTTGCCATCAAGACCGTGAACTCACCCTGGTGCCAGCTTTTTGACGAAGTCGACGCAAAAGTATGTAGTCACCTTTTTGATTCAGATTCATTTTTATTTGCAGTAAAACTCCTTTGGAATACATACATGTGCAAAAGTCCTCAGAGTGCAACAGACAAGTACATAAGTAAAACACGGTAAAAAGTGCAGGAATAAAAGAAGATTTAACATTTCAGTCATCTTTCTTCTATACGTTTTTTACAATAATCTGAAATATGAGTTCTATTCAGTTTTTTTTTTGTGTAGCACTTAATCACAGCATCTGTCGTCTTGGAGGATTGTCGATTCCTCAACAATAGATCAGAGAATCAGACAGTTCGAACATGGGAAATGCAATAATAACACATTGGAGCCATTGGTCAAGAGGGAGTGAGACGACCAATGTCCATAAATGTCCTTAGACCAGGGTTGTCAAAGTAGTTCCAGAAAGCGCCCGTGCAGGTTTTTATTCCAACAAAGCAGGAGCAGACTTTACCCACTTCCCCAAGTGAGTCCAGTCTGAACCTGAAGACTTGAGGAAGTGCGTGGGTGGTTTCGGGTGTGCTCCTGCTTGGTTGGAATGAAAACCTGCAGCCACAACGGCCTTCTTCTGGAACCGGTTTGCCTTAGACCCTCCTGCATCTGCAAGGAACCACTCAAAAACATAAAGTTAAGGCCTTTGCAGTTTTCCATGTAGTATTGTGATAAGAGTTCTTTTATTCGTGGGGTTCAGTGGACATTCTGAAGTTGCAGGATTGCACATTGCACATGATTTTAGTATTTTTATTTACAGATGAATGACGTTTACAGGCTCAGCAGTTCTCGTTGTACAGTCTGACAGCAGCAGGAAGGAAAGACCTACTGAAACTATTTTTGCTCATGGTCTCAGGTGATGGAGTATGCCAACGACCTGAAGCAGTACTGGAAAAGGGGCTACGGTCACGACATCAACAGCAAATCAAGCTGCTCTCTCTTCCACGATTTGTTCAGTCGACTTGAAAGAGCAGCAACGAAGTATGTGTTTTTGGTTGGAAAACAGTCACATCCAATATTGTTGAATGATTATTGCTCACCACAAGAAAGTCGTTACCCTGAATCGTCTCTCTACTTCCCTGTTTGGAGCAATACATGTTGTTATGCAAACTTAAAAGAGCAATATGTAAAAATCTGGCCAAAAGTGGTACTGCAGCCACAGTCAACATTTTGTAGTCCTCTTCCACTCTCCCTGACTCAGGTTGCCAGATACACACCAAATCCAGCAGCAAACACAAGGAATTATTTTATCAGTTGTTTGTCTGTCTCCATTCACATTGCCATGAGCCGTGCTAATGTTGAATGAATGTTTAGAATGAATGTTTTTTTATTTTTTTTATTTGGACAATTAAAATAAATAAATAAATAAAAGCAATGTAATTATAGATTATGCAAAATAAATAAGCAAATTATGTCCAAAATAGGAGTGGGAAGAATGGATGTTGGAACTTATTTCTTCAGCGTATCAACATCAGGGTTTGCACCTTTCAATTCTATTTATTCCCTATTTTTTAGACAAACATGTAAAAGTCCCACATCAAAAAGAGACATAAAAAACATTATTTTAATTGGGGTCTCAAATTAATATTTTTACACATAAGCTATAATCTGCCAAAAACGTCTTGACCTTCGTCTTTTACCGTTTTTAGAGCAATCTGTCATAGAATGTGATATCCATCCATCCATTTTCTTCCCCTTAATCCATTTCTGGGTCGGGGGGGTGGCAGTCAGAGCTGCACCCAGTACACAGAGCACCAGCCCCTCACTGATCCTCCTGCAGGTGGTGAGTCCACAGGAGCTGAGATCTTTCAGTGGGGGCTTCAGGCAAAGTGGGGTTAAGTGTCTTGCCCAAGGACACAACGACAGCAGTCACCAGTGGGAGTCATGAAGTAGGTCTTACGGTGGGCTCGAACCCACGACCTTCAGGCTCAAAGGCCAATGCTCTACCAACTGAGCCACTGTCGCCCCTAGAATGTGATATTATCCAATTAAATACAAAAAGATCCTGGCTGGAATTGAACCTGGATTGCTACACTGTAAGCGCGACAGCTAAACCGCTAGACCACCTGTTCATGCGAGAGACACTGCCATGGATGCAACGCCTTCAACCATTCATGAAGAACGCACGAAAACTTGTATCCGCTGTCTCAATTGTTCAAAGGCGTCCCGATATAAATCCTCGTTTTGGTCTTTGTTTTGTCATTAATGATTTGAGAGTCATAACAAGACCTTTTTTAGTTCTGCGCCACATGGTATTTTACCAGTGAGATTAGTGAGCAGCGCGGAGATCTGGCAACCCGGACCCCGCACTTCCTGATTGGCGAAACGGCAAAGGGTAGGACATCAAAATCAAAACAATAACAACTTTTACGGGTCGTAAAACTAATTTTGATATTCAAATATCTCGGCTGAACTACTGTTATCAGTTAAAGATGAATTCGAAAAGAGCATGATTTAATAACGCCTTTTGAAATATGGGGGCCATTTAATGATGACTTGACATGCAAATATTACATACTGCTACTAATGAATGCTGGTGGTAAATCTTTAGCTGATTACAACTCTGAAGAACGATTAGATTACTGATGACTACTGTTAGAAAGGAAAACACAAACCACTCCCACACTAAACTGTAAATTAAATTCCCACTCTTAAGATACTGTGTGTTAAAGGAGCAGCTAAATCTGGCCAAAAGTGGTGTAGCCTCTCTCACTCTCCCTGACTCGGGTTGCCAGATATGCAGACAAATCCAGCTGGAACCATAATAATTGAATAGACGGGAGTTTTTTCAACAACAAATCTATAACAAATACCTTTTTCACAAAGATAGAAATCCTGGATTTATTCCTTGTTTTGTCATTAATGATTTGAGAATAATTACAAGACCTTTTTTAATTCTGAGGCCACATGTTACTTTACCAGTGAGATTAGCTCAACACGGTGAGTTCTGGCAACCCGGATCACAGACTTTCTGATTGGTAAAACAGTGGAGGGCGAGACATCGAAATGAAAACAACAACAAGATTTTCAGGCTGTAAAACTATTTTTAAAATTCAAATATCTCTGATTTACTGTTATCAGTTAAAGAAGTATTTGAAAAGAGAATGGTTTATTAATGCCTTTTGACAGATTTGATGATGACTTGACATGAAAATCTTACATATTGCTACTTTAAGCAGTTTGTTATAACTTTAGCACATTTTAGATGCTGCTATAGGCTTCCTTCATCACATACAGGTCAATTCAAATCAATTTTGTTTTTGTTGTAAGTCACAAGAGCGGCCGATTTGTCAACAACAGATCAGAAAATCAAACATAAGTCATAAATCTATAAATCTATAAGGTCCAATAGATTAGACACACACTTCACCAATATAATTTATGGATTGTATAGATTCACATAGATAAATAGATGATGTTTTAGATCAGCCATTCCCAAACTCAGTAACACCGAGGCCCCCTTAAAAATCTGACGGGTCTGCGTGGCCCCCCAAAATAATAACCAAGAAGACAACATTAAGAATAGGCTCTTCTGGTTATTTTATTTTGGGGAAATAGCCTCTGCTACAAACATTGTAATACAAAAATGATTACAGTGGATTATTCAAGTCAAATAATGAACACAAATATTTTAATATTACAAACAAAACATTATAAATTTAACATTAAATAATTATATTATTTTTTTATTTTTTTTATGACCTCCCGCGGCCCCCCTGCAGTACCCTCGCGGTCTACCAGGGGGCCGCGGACCCCACTTTGGGAGACACTGTTTTAGATACATAGATAGAAAGATAGACACATGCAAAAAACAGACCTGGAGTTGTTTTTAGATCCATCCACGCCAGTATGAAGAATCTTTGGAACATGTAGCTCCGCCCCTTCTGTTTAAAAGCTCCTGTCTTAGTTCTGTAAAAGCATGATGTCTTTTCAAACAATGTACTGTATAGCTGCAGGATACTACATGGATTAGTTGTTTGCCATTTCTCAAGTGAGCTAAGTTCACAAACCGTGCCTATGTTTGCAGCCAGTAATGTTAACTCCCTCTGTTGGAATAGCGAGGCCAATTTGAATAATTACCTTAGATACTTATTTGTTCTTATACCATATGTTCTACTCAAGATATTAGTTCACAAAAGACACGATATCAATTTGATTTTTACATTGTCTGTCTAAATTGATTCATATTTCAAGAAAAAGTCAATGAAGACGTGTTGTATCCAATTTTAAATCTACAGAATTCACTGTTTACAGTATAATCCACACCATAGTGATCAGCCTGTGAGAAAATAAGAAATCATTCAGCCAACTTTAGCTCCATCATACCTAATTTTAAGCCTTGAACCTGAATCCAGCTTAATGCTGTGAAACATCAGTTCATTACTTTGATTGGAAGTTACTGATGTATGTATTAATTATGTATTATTGGTTTTTGGCTGGGTAATAACCAAGCTTTTATTACTTTTTCATACATAAAAAGTAATCAGTATAGAGATCCAAACTATTCGTTCCCCATTGTTGAGGCAATTTTGAATAGAAGATATGCATATACTATATTTATATTTTTTTTTATAATTGAAGATTTTTTGGAGGTGAATCGCTCAGCTCTAAGTTCACATTCTCAAACATGAAATGACAAAGTAAATCATTTCAATAATATTTTCAATGGTCAAAAATCATACTTAACATACTTATTTAAGACAAATAGGCCGTCTATGTCGTGTGGTGGAGTGAGGAAGGACCCAAAAAGCGGGAATGCAAAAACAAGGATTCGATGAAGATGGTTTAATAAAAGTCCAAGGTAAAAACAAAACTCAAAACAGGCCGGAACAGAACAGACATGGACAGACATTGACAATGGCCCAGCAGCAAGGGGAGAGGAGCACAGGTACATAATATAGACACAGACACGGCTAAAAAACAAACTAAAACAAAACCACAGAACTGGAGTCAAACTAAAACCAAGTAGAAAATGAAAATCCACACCATGTCAATTTATATCCTAAAATACAACTCTAAAGCTTCATGTGTTTGGACCATTTATATACTTAACAAGCTGTAGGCTGTCTATATACTAAAATAACATACAACCCTAACGCCTCACGTGTTTGTGTTGTTTCAGTCCCGGCAACGTGTCCGAGCCGGTGATGATCCAGGTGGGCCACGCAGAGACCCTCCTGCCTCTGCTCACTCTGCTCGGCTTCTTCAACGACACCGAACGCCTCACATCCAAAAACTTTGCCTCTCAAACCAACCGCTCTTTCCGCACCAGCCAGATGCTTCCGTACGCCGCGAACCTGGTGCTGGTGCTGTACAACTGCGGGGGAGGAGAGCTCAGGCTGCAGCCGCTGCTCAACGAGAAGACGGTGGCGTTTCCGGGTGTGAGAGAGCAGCCGAGTACGATGCCTCTGTACGCTGATGTGAGGGAGAGATACCGACTGCTGCTGGGAGGCTGTGACTTCGAGGTGGAGTGTGAACTTTTCAATCGGAAGAAGCAGAGATAAAGTTATGTACAATGTGTGGCCGCCTCGCTCACCCGGTGTGGATACAAGACAGGTTCAAAGACGCTTTCTGTGTCCACGTCCTTGAAAGGCTTTGAAGCTCGGTACAGAACTGTGCTTTCTGATGAAGGATACATTTATCTGTCCCAACTAAAAGATTAAAGGGCCCATATTTTTCTTTTGGACTTTTCTCTGGTTTAAAAATGATTACAGTGCTGGCATTCGCAGCTGACATCACCTCTATGCAAGAAATGGCTATAACTTCTAAAGCGAACTATAGGACCATTAAGAGATCATTTTATGCATCCCACAGTGGGGAAATTTCAGTGTTGCATCACCAGTTACGGAACAGTAGAAATGAGGAGCAGACATCACATGATAAATGAACAGTAGAATCTCTAACTTTAGCATAAAAAAGAAGCAGTCTTGAAATGTGGACAACAACAGGCTGTCATCACATAAAATTATGACATCTGCTTGATACTTTAGTGGTCGCTGCAGATCTGGGCAAAGTACGGCTCGAGGGACACATCCGGCTCAATTCACATTTCTATGCGGCCCCTGGACCGTTTCCAGCCATTAACCTAATACCGGTCTGTTTCTTATTTAAATTACTCAGGAGTCAATACCAATGAAACCTTGTAACAAAAAATGTGCTTCCATGGCAAAGTATATATTTATTCTGGTCTAATGAATGAACCCAAAATAATGTTAGTATTAATGTGCTCTAAACAAAATGTCCACAAACACAAAAAAACACTGGATATTGTCATATTTGTTAAATAAATAAATAAACAAATTCCAATGTGGCCCCTCGAGAGAAAATAATAGCCCATCCATGCTTTAGGCTTAGAGCTCTTTTTCACTTTCCCTTCTGAATTTTAAGAATCTGAACTGATCTTAATATATGACAGAGGCAAAAATACCTGCGTGTGAAAACTAGTGATGGAGCAAAACTGTTTTGCGTCAGGAACGAGTGAGATGGATTTTATTACATAGACTCCGAGGGCTTTTGGTTTGAAAAGTTTTAATGAAAGAGTTGTTTTATAGCACAGAGGGAGGAGCGTTCACCTCCAGCAGGTGGCAACGAGCCTGCAGCACCCTCACCAGCGATAAAAGTACAAATGTTGCGATTAAAAACACAACTCTTACTACAAGTACACTGCAAAAAATGATGAAAAATAAGTAAAAAATTGCTCAAATTTTGGCTAAAGGAATCATTATTTTAGCACATTCTGACTACTCTAAAACAAAATTTGCCAATGGGAGAAAGCAAAATGATCTTGTTTTAAAATTATGCAAGAAATGTCTTTCTTGGAATTAGAAAATAAAGCAACAATTTTTGAGATAAGACTAAAAGGCGTTGTCCCATTGGTAAATAGTTTTAAAACAGTCAGAATGAAAAGCACTTGATCCAAGCATTTAAAACCTCATATTGTATCATTGTTTGCAGTGTAGTAATGTTTTTCTTCATTATTTTGATTGCACATTGTTGACGATGGCTTCTAACATAAAGCTTTTCACATGTTCTCCTTGTGTTTTGTGATTCTTGTATATAACCTTCATGTTACAGAAGAAAAGACTTCGAATAAAGAGTGTCGCCGACTTTGAACAGTCTAGAACACCTGAACAAAACTCTTTTGTCGTGTGACCTCCATTAGCTTCCAGATGGGAGCAGTGATAAGACTCTATACAAGTCACCCAGGATCCTACTCCTAATCCTTCTGTTTGGAAATGGCCAAACCAAAGTCCACATCACGATATGTTTAAACTGGGACTGAGGCAACATTATGTCCTGACACATATTCAGTCATATTCAGTGGACAGGATGGTAAGACGATGGTTATGCTTCATAGTAAGAAGGTTCTGGGTTCGATTCCACCTCTGAAACCTTTCTGTGTGGAGTTTGCATGAGCTCGAGTCTACTCTGGTTTCCTCCAAGTGCTCCGGTTTCCCCTAAAAACGTACAATAGATCTGACATGCGCCTCCTGCTTGAAGACCTCGCTTTGTGTGTTGTAAGACAAAATTATAAAGTGCTTTGTGACTCTGGTCTGTGAAGGGCCCTATATAAATAAATATTATGTAATGGCCCTCATACTAGCGTGGCAGTGGCGAGTGTTGCTAGTCCTGGCTAAAGTGCTAGGTTTCTCTTCCCACAGTGAGTAGGTTTTCAGAGCTGATCTGGAAGAGAGACAGCGATACAATCAGTTACATTATGATTCCATCTTTGATCCGTGTTTTCATCTTCTCCTTTCTCCACTCACACACGCACACAGTATCCACATATACAAATAATCCAGTAACATACACCTGATTTTGTGAATTACTTTGATGCTTCTTTTCAACTGCAAAAAATCAGAAATAATTCATATCGGCCCCAAGTCCCTCCTTTCCAATACCCAGCATTTCACACTCTCCATCGACAGCCACCATCTCACCGTCCGCACAGATCAGAAACATCACCAAAACTGCCTTCTTTCATCTGTCTTCTCCCTTATCTGTCCTCCACCGCTGCTGAAACCCTGATCCATGCTTTCATAACCTCCACGGCCTTCCTTCATCTTATCTCCGAAAACTGTAATATGTCCAAAACTCTGCCGCCCGCCTCATCACTCAGACCCGCTCCAGAGAACACATCACCCCTGTCCGTCATAAACTCCACTGGCTCCCCATCAAACAGCGCATCCATTTCGAACCAAAGCCCTCCATAACCTGGCTGCTCCATACCTCACTGAACTTCTACAGCCCTACAGTCCCTCCCGTCGACTCCGATCCGCAGACTCACCTCTCCTCACTCCCACTGTCAAATCATAGCAGAACTTTGGGGGGGCCGAGCTTCCGCCATCTCTGCTTCCACTCTCTGGAACTCTCTCTCCCCTCATCTCAGAAACTAGGACTCACTTGGAGGAAGAGGTGATTTTTTTAGTTTATTCTTCAAAAAACAGCTAAAAAAATCACCTCTTCCTCCAAGCGTACGACTCTTAGTTTCAGCTTTTACAGCCGACCCCTCTCACCCTGCACATGGACTATTCCAACCACTCCCCTCAGGCAGGAGACTGCGGTCCATCAGGACTAGAACCTCCCGCCACAAGAACAGTTTCTTCCCCTCTGCTGTTGGACTCTTGAACACTTCTTAACCTGTCCCCCCGCCCTTTATAAAGTCACTTTACTGCCCATCATACGTCACTTTACTTCACTGTACTGCTGTCACCTTACATTGTGTGCACCATGTGCACTGTATATTGTATAAGTAATTGTAACTCTATTGTAATTCTAAATTTATTCCTTAGAAGTGTTTTTTATTCTTTATTTTTTACTATCTCTTTCTGACTGTTGCACTGAGCCAAAGCAATTTCCAAGTCTGTGACCTCCTGTTACTTACGTGGCAATAAAAATGATTCTGATTCTGATTCTGAGCTTTGTACTATTCTTATATCCGCGTCTAAATTTTTAGTTTTGTGTGTTTGTCTAATTGTGTGTGTGTGTGTGTGTCCTGAATTGTGAAGCGTCTGAGTTTTTGAAAAGCGCTACAAGAAACTGATATTATTTTTATTATTAGAACTAGTGCGTGACATAAAGAGAGGGAGCAGAGTCAAACCAGACATTCTCGTTTGTTGAGTGTCATGTGTCCAATAACCAAAGCTGCAGAACGAATATACGGCAAAAGACAGTGTTATTTCCGGTTTAATACTTTCAGATCACATGTAGTAGTTTAAATGAATGTTTAGAATCTGAAATATTGTCTGTCAATCTGGCAATCATCGTCCTTGTTATTTCTGCTTCATCCGACCCCTTTTTATACTGTAAAACTGTTTATATTGTATTCTGTATGTGTGAATATTGGCCTTAATATTGTTCCCATTTTGGATTGTGTGTGTGTATGTGTGTGTAGGTGCGTGCGTGTGCGTGTGTGTACAGATTTTGAATAAATAAATAATAATAATAATTGAAAACATGTACAGGAGTTTACCATTTTGTTCTATTTCTTTCATTGGCTGAAATACCAAAGTATATGTATCTTTACTGTATACTGAATATATAATTAATAACTCATAAATAGGAACATTAAAAGTAATGATAGTGAATCTGGAGGTTGAGTGGAATGTCCTTGATGTGCGCAGGAGCAGCACAGTCGAGGCCAACACCCGCTTTTTAGTTTACACGTCAAGGAGCAGATGACAATGAAGCTAAAATATGAGAGCGATGTTTACATTTGGAACATGAAATACACGCTTTTATTATATGACTTGGATCGTTCGCGCACTCTGATTGGCTGATTTGCGGTCTGATATTTTCCCATCTCGGACCGTTACCATGACAATTGGTCCGCAGCGCGTATAAAATTTGATATCTTTCCTCGGTAAAAAAAGAAATACAGTAATGAGCGACGACTGGGAGCGATCTCCAGTGAATTCTATTTTACGGACGAGTTGGAAGAGCCAGAGGAAGTAATAACAGCAAATAACGACGAAAACACAACTCCTAACAGTCAAGAAGAAATTGACAACTTCATTACAGACCAGAAAGGTAAAAACACTATTAGGAAAACCTTGGATATGAACTTACTTAACAAATATCTAAAAAGCATTAAAGACACAGAAGAGATTGAGAACTCACCAGGGGCGACCTCAATCATCTGATAAGCAAGTTCTTCATGTCACAGTTTGACAGTTTGGTTACATGTGTTTTTGCTAGTTGAAACCGATCGATATTTGCACAAATGAAAAATAGTCATATAATAAAACATTTATTAACTTTGCTTTCTCGGTCTGTACAGAGAAATATCAGACCTTGGTCTTTTTGCCTCGCGCTCGTGTTAATAAGCCGATAAAATCACTGCTACTGTGCAGGACAGAGGTGTCAAACTCATTTTGGTCAGAACCGAATAAAAAGACCAGGAACTGGTCGGGGCAGAAAGGATAAAAGAAATTTCCTTTTGTATGTTACATAGTTTTGACATTTTTGTTAAGACAAAATGTGTTTAAAGGTGTATTGTTACCAAAACTGGATCGAATATGAAGATAAAAATACATTTTATTTTAAGCTATAAACTTATATATATATTTTAGAGCCATCCTCCTGTGGACTCACCACCTGCAGAGGGTCAGTGAGGGGCTGGTGCTCTGTGACTTGGGTGGCAGCTCTGACTGCCACCCCCCTGACCCAGAAATGGATTAAGGGGAAGAAAATGGATGGATATATTTTAGCTTTCTAGAATAATCCATTTTATTTTTTATTTTTGCTGCTACTGGACACCTGAATTTCTCTTACAGGGATCAATAAAGTATCTATCTATCTATCGATGTAACTTGTAATGATGTAAGAATAGATTACATTCTATTTGGTTGCTTTCCTGAGAGAATAGATGATGTAAAACATGGCTTGTTAAACCCATAACCATTGATGCTGCAAGTTATAAATAATAATTTAATATAATTTTAGGGGCCACTAAACATTGTCGTGAGGGCCATATTTGGCCCACAAGCCCGGGTTTGCCCTTCCTGGTGTAGGAGAAATAGTACATGTGCAAACTCCATCACCACTCGTCAGTGATTCCAATTCATTTATTGAGATTTATTTAACCTGGAAAGTCCCACTGATATTTCAGAAACTCTTTTTCAGGAGAGTCCTGGCCTGAGGCAGGACTGGTGTCGGATAGGACGCTACTTTGTTTTTAACGGTCGGGGGAAACCAGAGGAAACAGACATAGAGAGAACATGCAAACTGAGTGTAATTAGGACAAATGAAAAGTAATAGCAAATTCAGACTAAAAGACCGAGTGCTATCCCCCCATCCAGGCTTAAAGCACTCTACTTTAATTTAGCATATAATTAGGTAATATATTATATATGGTGTATATATTATATATATATATGCTGTATTATGTTATATATTATGTTATATATTATACAATATATGTATTATGTTGTGTATTGTGTTATGTTGTATATTATGTTATATATTATGCTGTATGTTATGTTATGTGTTATGTTATGTATTATATATTTATTTATTTATTTATTTGAAAAGGAGGGACAATACATATTAATGAACATTTTCACAAATGTAAATATGCCAGATTATAGCCTTAGGCTAATTTCCATCTGCAGACCCCCTGGCAGGTTGGTGTTAAGCATAGGTTAGTAAAAACATACAGAGACACTATATACAGACTATGTACAGAGAGACAAGGACAAGTACAGTGATCACTTGTTAGAACAAACAATAAAAAGAGTGGACAACAAAGGACAGTATAGAAAAACAGTAACGGGAAAGCATCGACTGTATTGCACAAACCCCAATATTGCACATAACCTGACAGACCTAATATTGCACTGACCCATATTGCACCATTCTATATTGCACTGACCCGCATTACACTAACCCCCATTGTATAACCCATGCCCAACAGACTCCCATTGCACAGCCCGTATGACACTGATAATTGCATCCCCTTTTGTAACTATCATCATTAACTAAACATGATCACATGTTTGTGTGTCCCTCAGCCACACTTTTAAATGACTCCTAAAGGTAGGGAGACTTGTGCTTTCCCTCACAGACAGTGGAATACTATTCCAGAAGCTCACTCCCTGATATGACAGGACATTCTGTGAAAAGCTGGTCCGCCTAAATGGCAATTCACAATCACTTCTCACAGTGGCTCGAGTCACTCGAGACCCGGCACTGATAGACTTTTGTTTAATAAAATCACTCAATGGTGGAGGCGCCAGACCATGTATGACCTTGTAGATTAGACAGGCTGATTTAAATAATTTAAAATTAGCAAAGTTTAAAAACTTATATTTATCTAAAATTTGACAATGGTGGTATGATGAAGGTTTCTTGTCTAATATTTTCAATGCTCTTTTGTAGCATACTTCAATTGACCCAATAGCAGCATGACTCGTATAGGACCAACTTGTGATACAATACTCAATATGAGCCAGTATCATAGAGTGCAGGAATGTAATCGCTGCTGTATCCGTTAATGATGTTCGAATATGTCTGAAGTTCCGTATATTAACATTTACAGTTTTCACTACTTTTTTAATGTGAAGGATAATTTTGAGTCTATTAGCACTCCTAGATACCTAAATTCCTCAACATTAGTTAATTCTTGTCCACCCAAGCAAACTTTTACTGCGGCCACTGTTGTTTTAGGTTGACTAAAAAACATTGATACAGTCTTTTTAACATTAAGGCACAGGCATGAATCATTCAGCCATTTTTGTAGATCATTTAAAGCTATTGAGAGCTGATGGGCTGCATCATCAGCACTTTTGGCTTGTGTAAAAATTACCGTATCGTCGGCATACATAATCGTGTCCACATTTTTGCATACGTTAGGCAAGTTATTTACATAAAGTGAAAATAGCAGGGAACCTAAAATTGATCCCTGAGGGACACCCTGTGTATAGTAAAGATAGGGTGACTTACTATTCTTTATTTGCACACATTGTTTTCTATCTGATAGGTAAGACTGTATCCATTCAACGGTTTGATTACTAAGGTTAAATGTTGACAGTCTAGACAAGAGCTTAAGGTGATTCACAGTATCAAACGCACGCTTAAAGTCAATAAAAACAGCCGCAACATAACTGTTTTTGTCTAGATAAGACTTCACCTTTTCAACAAAAACACAGACAGCTGTTTCAGTTGAGTGAAGAGATCGGAATCCAAATTGCATAGGATGCAGACCTGGATTGGAATCATTAAGGTGTTCGATAATAGCGTTAGCCACCCACTTTTCTGCTATTTTTGAGAAGATAGGGAGTATGCTAATAGGTCGATAATTAACAGGGTCTGATTTATCACCTGATTTATAGATTGGTATCACTTTTGCCACTTTCCAACTCAGAGGAACGACTGCCTGCGAGATTGATAAATTAATAAGATGGGTCACAGGCACCAAGTTACAAGGTTTATAATTTTTCAGAAGATTAGTATCAAATCCAAACTCATCCCTTGCTTTAGAACTTTTCAATTTAGAGATTATGTTTTCTACTTCATATTCTGTAATTTTTTTGATATTAAACTTTGAATTTTGAGTTGAGGCATCCATATGGGAGTTGGTGTTGCCAATATTTTGTTGAGAGTCACAAGAATTAGAAAACAGTTGCGCAATATCATTAATGGTACTTTGGAAAAAATCATTTAATTTAGTTGCTAGACTGAGAGGCTCTGATACCAATTCGTTGCCAAATTTGAGTTCAAGGTCTTTATCAGCATCGTGCTTACTTTTACCAAGGAGTTTGTTAATATTTTCCCAAATTTGCTTACAATTTCCTTTGGCACTATTAATTATGGTCATGAAAAAATTAGCTTTTCTCATTTTCAAAGTTTGGATGACTTTATTCCTTGCCGATATAAAATTTAATCGATCAGTAGTTAATCCAGATTGTAATGATTTTTTAAGTAATTTGTCTCTGAGTCTCATAAGCTGTTTACACTCACTATTGATCCAAAGCAAGGAATAAACTCGTTTCTTTAAATAACCCTCTTTCTGAAACCGAGACAAAACCCCTTTAATAGAGGAGTATAGTAGATCACAACATTTATTAGTGTCGTCACAGGATAGTATGCTGGACCAATCAAGATTATTTAGAGCTGCAGTTAAACGTTGTACTTGTCTTTTTGGAATAAATGTTTGTTTTATATTAGTGCTTTTACTGACACTTCTCAGTCGCTTTTTAGTTAACTTTCTAGAGAAGAATATGGCATTGTGACATCACCAGCCAGAAGTATTATCATCAAAAGATTCACAACCCCCAGGAGTGATCTAGATGCTGTTTGATCATGTTTACCTGGGGGCGGCCTAGCATGTCCACAATCCAGGATTCTTGCATACAGAAGATGTTGGCTCCTCTTTGCTGGATAGAGAGTTAAGTTATCCATTTTCCTTGGACATGTTAAGCTCAAGAGGAGGTAGAAGGACAGGAGAAGACCAGACAAACATGGCAAAATCCAAGGGTTATTAATATATTTTTGTGGCAGACACACAGGACCTGCCAGACTCTGTGGCTGCACCCCGGCGGCCATGTTTATTTTATTTTTTTATTTTGTTTTAATATATATAATATTATTTAATATATATAATATAATATATATAATATGTGTGGTACATGGGTTATATATGATATATAATATATAATTAGCTTTGCCTGGATCGGTTTGCAGACCTGGTGTGCAATCCATGAATCTCTTTATTCAAGGCTAGGTTTAAAACAGTCCTCTTTAGTTTAGCATATGGTTAGGAAGGTAAGACTCAGGGAAGGCTAAGCTCCTCAGACTGTCAGTCAAGCTGCATAGGGAGTCAGTTTGCTGGGAGAAGTATGGTAACTTGAGCACTATCCTCTCCTCCTTCCTACTTTATCTACTTTATCTGTTTAGCACTTTTAGGATTTTGACTGTAGTTTGTTCATTGCTATTCACCCGTTGTCCCATTGTCTGTTTCATGGTACGATGACGGGATCTCTGAGCCTGGCCTCCTCCATCTACACCTGCGGACTGCCCCGCCCGACCCGCCTGGGAGTGCTTCAGTCCTGCACCAGACCTGTCCACGTTCAGCGGCCACTGGTCCACGTCCTGTAGCTAGCTTAGGTCCTAGATCATTAGCCTGTCCGTCCGGAGGAGCGGATACAATTTACAATACAATACAATTTATTCTTGTATAGCCCTAGGTCACAACAGAAGTCATCTCAGAGGACTTAACAAAACCATTGAAATCACCAACACAGGTCAGAGAATCAACAGTTAACACATGGAGAATATAAAGCACACACAGAAGAAAATGTCCATACATGTTGTAGAATGCTAAAGTGTCCTGATCATCACCAATCCTTTCTGTTGGACACTAACTGTCCAACAAGACCCTCCTGCATCGACAAGGAATAACTCTTAAAAAACCCAGTGGGAAAAAGTGAGAAACCTTGGGGAGAACTAGGGAAACCCACAGGGAGGGAGACCCATATGAGAAAGGGATCCGCTCCTCCGGACGGACAGGCTAATGATCTAGGACCTAAGCTAGCTACAGGAACGTGGACCAGTGGCCGCTGAACGTGGACAGGTCCGGTGCAGGACCGAAGCACTCCCAGTTTAGCCTTCTCCGAGTCTTACCTTCCTAGCCATATGCTAAACTAAAGAGGACTATTTTAAACCTAGCCTTGAATAAAGAGATTCATGATCCCTTTCTCATATGGGTCTCCCTCCCTGTGGGTTTCCCTAGTTCTCCCCAAGGTTTCTCACTTTTTCCCACTGGGTTTTTTAAGAGTTATTCCTTGTCGATGCAGGAGGGTCTTGTTGGACAGTTAGTGTCCAACAGAAAGGATTGGTGATGATTAGGACACTTTAGCATTCTACAACATGTATGGACATTTTCTTCTATGTGTGCTTTATATTTTTCATGTGTTTTAACTGTTGATTCTCTGACCTGTGTTGGTGATTTCTGTTAAGTCCTCTGAGATGACTTCTGTTGTGACCTAGGGCTATACAAGAATAAATTGTATTGTAATGTATCCAGGCCAACCAATCACACAGCTCTGCCAGCCCCGAGCCTCTGCCAATCACATAGCCCTGCCAGCCTCCTGTCAACCCTCTGACAGCCAAGCGGGCAGTTTAAAAGACAGCCACTTCCTGACAAGAAGCGCTTCCTGGAGCTCTTAACACCCACCACCTCCCCAGCACCCCCTCCGGCTCTGGCTCACGCTCTAGGCTCCTGCCCTAGGTTCCCACTCGGGCTCCTGCTCTGCCTGCGCCCCATTCACACCATACTCTAGCCACCACCAGTGCTTAACACCGGGGGATCTGAGATCATCTACAGCAGCAATTGATCTCCTCACTGCAAGTGTCACTGTCAATGCACCAAATAAACAAATAATTTTAATGTATTTATTGTCTGTCTTTGGTCTCTTCAGATTGAAATGACAAATGACAGTGGGCACTTTGCGAGGGGGGGGGGTTCTGAAATTTCTGTATTATTTCAGTGTCTCTTTCAGGATTAGCGCACAAACATGAAGTGGGAAATATCTAAATATGTATCTGTAGAATCCTAACTTCTGGTTGTTGATGACACACACACACGTTTTTGTTACCTGGTGGGTCCCTTTGACAGGGCCGTTCAGAATGGGACCCATAGACATAACCTTTTTTACTGGGACTACTTTAAGTAATACAAAACAGTCAATAGAAAACAAACAACTCTTTTAAAGGAATTTGATTTTTTTTTCGAATTGCAGTGATTCAATGCCACTCCATGTCCGATGTCTAAGGTCATCTGGTGAGGCATTAATGCAGGCCAGGCAGTGAGACTTCCCAGGGACCTTTCCAGTCTGTATGAAAGGTGTCATGGTCTTCTCCACAGCCTTCACCTCAGATGCAGACCATGGCTTTCTTACACGTTCTAGGGAGAGAAATAAAAATATATTAGCAATATACACTCCCAGGGTTAGGACCAAGCAGCCTGGCTGTAATCCCCCACCTGGTACACTTACCAGAAGGGGCACTGCCACTACCATGGGGTGCATCTGGATGAATGGTTGAAGGTTCTCCGCTTGAAGTTTCTTTTAGCCCGTCCGTTTGTGAGAGGATCTCTACTGCTCTCCCTGTCGCACAGAAAATAAAAATACAAGTGGCCTTTCGGGGAAAAAAATCATACATATTTTAATAATATCAAGAATTACCTTCAGGCTCAATTTGTATCTGGGTGAGGCTCTTTCCTTTGAATTCCGTCACTCTTCCCTGCTCCATGGCCATCAACACTTTGCTGATTTTGGCCAGCTCCAGTGTCCCCTCTGGTAGTCTGTAATATTGCCTGTGGATGCGAATGTCATGGCCGAGGAAGTTGGCTAGTATGTCCATTTCATTCTCTTACATATTGAGAACTGTAGACATAGTAGCTACAGTATGTGCTTTCCAAGTTTGGTTGAGGATAGCATCTCTGGATGAACCGCACCACATTCTTTGGCTACCTGCCGTAGGGAGCCTGATCCCCTGATGTGGGTGTCTGCGCCCGGGCGGGAGAAGAAGTATGGGTTATGGTCAGAGATGCAACAGGCCCTTCTGTTCTCCACCAGCACCTCCATCCAAGCAATCATTTCAGGAGTCAAAAGAACCGGCACTTTCCGACTTCTTTTCCCTTTAATTTCAATGCGTTGAAAATGCTGACACAGCTTTTTCTCAAGTTCGGACAGTCCCAGAGCAATGTCAGAATGGATCCCAGTCTTACTTCTTAAGGTAAACGCTGTCAGTGGCATCTTTGAAACCTCACCTTCCCTTCTTCGATTGAAAATAATGACCTCACAAAGAGTCAAAACTGCCAGTTTAGACCAATGCTTAGACGTTGGCTCACTTATTAGGGTTTGCACATATTCAGGTCGACATATCTCATCATGCATGGCTCTAACGTCTTCAGTCAGAGGGAGCAGGTCCGGAGTGTTCCACTTGGCTTGCCGGAGGGTCTGTAGGGCAGCAGAAGAAACACAGACGTCCCACCTCTTCTCAAAAAGCAGCCGGCTTCGTTGGAGGTTTTTAATAAATAGTTCATCAACACAATGCTCCATTTTTGAGTCACATTCAAGAATATCTGCTAGCTTTCTGAGGCTATGGCCGAGTTTGAGGGCCAAGGATGGAGTCTTGTATTGATTTGTTTTCTCATCATATCCAGCCACAGACCTGACTGCATCAATCACATGGTTAAAGTTGGAAGGAATAAAGAAATCCTTAATTGTTTTCAGTTTCCCTGCGGTTTTTGCTTCGTTAATTAACCTACCGACTTCTCTCATTTTCTGCCTAATGTAATCATGCTTAGTCTTATCATGCCCGTGTTTTAAGTACAGGTGCTCTCCGAGTCTCAGAATCCCCTTTTCTGCTTTGACAACACCCGTGACCTCATCCTGATGCATTGCCGAAATTAAAGACCACAGCTTTTTGCTGATGCCCTCCGGTACAGGCTGGGCTAGGGAGCAGAGGGACTGGACCCTACTTCTACCTGGTTTAGCCTGGGCATCTTTCTGTGAAAGCCGGCACCTGGCCACATGCCTCCACAGCGACTTTCGCTTAAGCAATGCCCCACAGTCTATACAGTGCAAAAACTCACTGGATTTAACTGGGGAATTTGGCTGTTTAGCTGGGACTAAAGTTCCAATGCCGGCCTTTAAAACCTCAAAATTGTGCTCACGGTTTCCACTATTCCTGATCAAATCAAACTGAAGTTTACGTGCTTTAGATTTCACAGGTAGAGCCAATGCTCTGGCTACGTCACTTTCATTTCCATGTTTTCTAGTCAAATGACGGGACATTTTGTGGCAGGACATTGAACAGTAGAGGCAGAAGTGTCTCTTGCTGTAAACTCGCCCCCCATTTTTCTTCTTTTGCAGCTGCATGATAACAATCTTATTTGCCTTTGTTTCGTCACTTTCCGAGTCTTGAAGAAAAGTGTTTTTGATTTTTCTTTTTCCATACTTTTTTACAGGTTTCTTCTTGACAGTTAAATCGTCAGAATCTGAGTCGACTTCATCAATTAGGGACTCTTGACTAAGCTGCACAAACAACAAATAATTAGTAATAATTCTATATAACAATTTGAAGTCATGACTTGTAGTCAGCACTTACCAGTGGTTTGTAAGCGTGCGCTTCAGTGTGCTGCTCTGTGATTGGCTGCAGCCTAATGAACCACACACTTGCACCTTTTCTAGCCTGACACCTGATTTCCTCTGTTGTGCTGCTCCATGATTGGCTCCAGCCTGCTGGACTGAAATTTCCCCAGTGTGCCCCTCCTTGATATTCCGCAACCCACCACCAGGGTTCCGACACATAACACACTTTTTTCAGGAAAGTAAACCTCCAGGGGTCCTTTCCATATTTTTACAGAGACTGCATAAGGACCGTTAGAAAAGCATTACCCATTGATTATTAAGCTTGGACCAGTGGGGTCCGGTGTTCGGGCCCCACCACGTAAAACCAGTCCCCATGACGTGAGTGGAATCTCAGGTTATGGAACCCACCAGGAGTTGAAAACAAGTGCACACACACACGGGCTTGTTCACACTGAAGGGCACAAAATTGTGACAAAAGGCCAAAGATTAGATTTTTAATAATCAGATGATTAAAAATGTTTTTCTTGTATCCAAATCCCTCCTCGATAGAAGTTGCTAGAACAGAACTGTTTTATACATTAGTCAAGTTTCCTTTAGCGGCTCTGTTTATTTGTGTCACGGACCTGATCCTTTACATGTTCACATTTGATTAAGAGATGTTTTTCACAGAGAAACAAAGTGATACTTTAAAGTAAACCAATTAAATGTGAAACAATAAAGTCTTTTCTTTTCCTCAAGTTCAATTTTTAGAAAGAAATTGACGGAAACCATCATGTCCGTTACACATTATTCAAGGGTCAGTTAAATTTGTATTGATTATTTTTCAAAAATGATTGATTATTAAATAAATGTGATTTACTGATGTTGTTTTAGTGTTAATATTGTGTGTCACCGATGACATTTTATTTTTGTCATAGTTGTGACTGTTTTTTTTTTTAATGTTGCCAAAAATGTATTTGTCAATCTTTTCTTTTGATTCTATCCAGACTATCTCTTTGATATGTCTGTGTTTGAAATCTTTTTTTCTAATTTTAATTTTGGTTTTTGAGTTATAACCTTTTTAAGTCCAGATGCTTTAAATGACACTTGACTGTAAACACACCCAAATACACTCACACCAAATTCTTGCCTTAAGAATAATAATAATAATAATAATAATAATAATGATGATAGCAATAATAATAATACTAATACTACTAATAATAGTAATAATAATAATAATACATTATGATTCTTAGGCGCCTCAAGGTCGCCTTACATACAAGTAAAAAGTCAATTTCAAAAACAGTAAAAATACAAATTAAAATACAAAGATAGACAATACTTTCAAATAAAATTGCTTTTGTAGTTTTCAGTTAGCCTGGTTGTACCACACCTTAGTACAAATTAAATTTCATACTAAGGTCTGGATTTGCTCCATTGTGCTCCGTTGACAGGTGGGAGGGGTTAACTCCTTTTGCAGATTGAAACGATTGGATCTGAGTTTACCGTGACGTATGTAGTGCGCCCGAGTGAGTCGTTAGCATTTAGCATTTAGCCTCGCCATCTCCTTAGCTGCAAACGGAGCCCGTGGGGAGTAGCACCACAATCTTGACCAGCAATTATATTTGCTAAACATTCCTCTTGCTCCTGCTTCAATTTCTTGATAGAACCAGACCAGATTACTTTACTATCGCATTCGTCGCCATTACCAATCAAACAACCTGCCCGTTCGGCGCAAACTCTTGACGTCACCGGCACCGACCCACAGCGCGCTCTCTGAGTAGCCGGTCGAAATACGACCAATTGTAATCGCTAACACAGGGACCAGACCCAGACGCTACATGCAGTGAAATGATGATTGAGCGGAGTGTACGGATGGCTATGGCCAGGCTAGTTTTCAGTTGGCTTCTTGAAAATGACTTAAATACTTATAATATTGCCTATGATCACGTCCATGTGTCAGGTTCCTGTAATTCAAGGTGCATCTGTGGTCAATGGGAGGTGTGGAAAAACAACCTTAACCATTACCGCAGGTGTATAAAGATTTACTGCTTGAAAGGAATGTTGTGCTTGTATCAAGAACAGGAGCAGCCAGTGCTACACCCACAAGTCAAGACACTGACATTTGTGGAAGCAGATGGAACAATTGGTGGGATTACAACCAACGAATGGGTGTGTGTATGTCAAATATCTATGAGACAAATGCAGCCAGCGAAAATTCAATTTGGTAGACGTTAACCAAAATTACCCCCTCCAGGCCGGCTCGCATCCCCAGCCTATCGCTCAGCAGACGCCCCCTTCCAATCATCTGTACCGACTCGCCAGCCGCATAAAAACGGAGAAACTCCCACTCTCGGCCTCTGAAGCCTTGCATGAATCGTTCTGGAGGAATTGCTTTGTCTACTCACGCTTACTCCTGCGGTCCCTGCTGTCCTCTGTCTTGCTGCGTGTGATCTGCTCCTCCTCCGCGTCGCTGCACCTGCTGCGGGTCTCGTGCTGTGGTCCGTGGGTCTTTGCCGCTCTCCTCCTTTGCGGGCTCTTTCTGCGGGTTCGCCGCTTTGTACTGCAGGCTCAGTTGGCCCCGTGCATTGGTGGGCAAGCTTCAGTTTAAAGCCCTCGCATTGTTCTGCAGGCTCTCTTAACCAAGCTCCGTTTAAATCCTTCACTCTGACTGCAAGCTCCGTTTATTCCTCACATTGGACTGCAAGACCTCAGTTTAATCCCTCACATTGGACTGCGTGCTCTTAGTTTTAATCCCTCACTTTGGCCTGCAGGCTCTATTTAAATCCCTCTCTGGACTACGAGCTCTGTTTAAATCCCTCTCTTTGGACTGCAAGCCCCGTTTAAATCCCTCTGGACTGCGGCTCCCAAATTGAATCCCTCACATTGGACTGCAAGCTCAGGTTAATCCCTCACGGAACTGCTTATATCTGGAGCTGTTATACCGTACCTGGAACTGCTTCATGCGGAACTGCTATATATGGAACTGCTATATATGGAACTGCGATATATGGAACTGCTATATATGGAACTGCTATATATGGAACTGCTTATATATGGAACGGCTTGTATACGGAACTGCTTATATGGAACTGCTCATATTGGAACTGCATATATGGTACTGCTTATATCTGGAACGCTTATATATAAAAATAAATAAATATAAATAAATATAAATAAATATATGAATAAATATAAATATAAATAAATATAAATAAATAAATAAAAAATAGAAAACTGCAGTCTGTTGGAGCCCTCACACTGGACTGTAAGCTTTCAGTTTAAACTCCTCACTTGGACTGCGGGTTCAGTTAATCCCTCACTTGGACCGTAAAACCTGTTTAAATCCCTCACACTGGACTGCAGCTCTCGGTTTAATCCCTCACTTGGACTTCAAGCTCTCAGTTATAAATCCCTCTTTTAGGACCGCGGGCAATGCTGAATCCCTCACTCTGGACTACAAGCTCTCAGTTTAATCCCTCACCTCGGACTACAGGTCGTTTAACTCCCTCGCACCGGACTGCAGGCTCTCCGTTAAACGCCTCACTTGGACTGCGGGCTCAGTTTTAATACCTCACTTTGGACTGCAAGCTCTATTTAAATCCCTCACATTAGACTGCAGGCTCTGTTTAGGTCCCTCGGCGTCTCGTGTCCCGCAACCTCTTCCCGGCTCTCCGTGAGCCCCAAGTCGGCACGCGGCTCGGGCGCGGGAGGTGTCCGTGGGCTACGTCATCGGCCCCTTCTCTCCGTCTCGCTCTAACCCGATGGGCATCGCCACCCGCAAGCACTCCAGGAAGAAGCGTCTCATACTCGTCCTCTCCTGTCCCCGCTCCGGGCCCGCCCGAGCATCCACAGCCCCTTCCCTCCAGCGCCCTTCTCCCTGCAGTCCGCTACCGTGGACCACGCGATCAGGCTGCTAAAGACTTTCGGCCCCGGCTCCTGGTTCTCCAAGGCCGTCATCCCGGTCGCGTTCAAGCTGCTGCCATCCACCCCGACCACTGGCGCTGTTCAGGGGTCAAGTGGCGTCGGAGTTCTTCTTCGCAGTGCGCCTCACCTTTGACTGCCGGAGTAGTCCCTCTCGTTCAACAATCTCTCGGAGGCGCCGTGTCGGATTCTGCTTAATTACGCGCGGCTCCCCTCTGTCTGCATCTCCCCGATGATTCCCTCATAGTCGACCCACCCTCCGACTGCTCCGGGGGCTCTCTCCGCAAGCTCAGGCCCGCCTTCTCTGCCCTCGGATTCCTCCACTCCGGAAAGACCACAGGCCCCGCCAACGCTCTGGAGGTTCTCGGCATCCGCCTCGACACACGCGCCATGGAGGCCTCCCTCCCGCTGGACAAGCTCAAACGCATCCGCGCTTTCTCCCGGTCTGCCTTGGCCTTCCCGTCACTTCGAGGCGTCCTTGCTCTCCCTCCTCGGGCATCTTCATTATGCCGTCTGTATCATTCCCCAAGGTCGTTCTTTTAATTCCAGACTCCTCTCCCTCGCCGGCTCCTCCCTCGATGACGCTGTCTGCCCGGACGCGGGGCGCCGCTCCGACCTGGCGTTCCGGTCCCGTCTGCAGAGCCGCTGGGATGGTGTATCTCTTTTTTTTTACAGTGACATCATCCTGTCTCAGATGCCCCGCGGTTCTTCACGGACGCAGCCCCGTCCGTGGGTTTTGGGGGTTTTTCCAGGACCAGTGGTTCGCCGGGCCCCGGCCCGACGCTTTCCCTCGAAGCATCTCCTCCGCGCTCCACGAGATATATCCCGTGACCGTAGCCTGCGTGCTGCGGAACCATACATGGCATAGGAAAAGGATTTCCGTGACGTGCGACAACCTCGACGTCATTGAAATAATTAACAGAAGTCGTTCATCCTCTCCCCAAATCACACCCTCCTTAGACGCATCACATGGCTCTCAGTCTCGAACATTTGTCATCACTGTTCGTCACGTACCTCGTCACCTAACTGTCTTGCTGACTCTCTCTCTCGCTTTAAATTCCAGGAGTTCTGACGCCTCTGCCCTTCTGCCAATCCATCGCCATGCCAGATCCCCTGCACGGAATCCCTCGCCCCAGCCTAGTCCCTCCGTCTCTTCACCTTCTCTCCTCCGCTGCATCCTACATGAAAATGGGCTTCTTACGCATAAGCGAATTCACAAACTCACGCCACCTTTAATGCATCCCGAGACATTGCCTTCTCTGACCTGTCATATTATCCTGACTACTTCAACCTCCACCTCAAGCATTCCAAACGCAAAGGCGCTTGCAATATAGTCATAGCTTGGTCTGACACTTCTCCCTGTCCCTACAGATCCATGATGCATTACACTCGCCTCCGCTCTCGGAAAGGAGATCTCAACGGACCGTTATTTCTCACCCCCGATCACCTCCCAATGACATCTAACTGGTTCAGGGCCCAACTAAAGTCCGTACTGCTGCTTTGTAACCTGTCTCCCCATCTCTACACAGCCCACTCCTTCCGGATAGGCGCCGCCACGCGCGCCGCGTCCCTAGGACTCCCCCATTCTGCCCTCCAGCAGCTGGGCCGCTGGTCATCATCGGCCCTCTCCTCATACATCAGGCCGGACACTTCGACCATTCTGACAGCCCAGCGCCTCTTGGCATCTCCATAAATCACTCACAAAACTTCCTGGTGGCGGCAGCAGCCGAGTATCCGCAAGTATTGATCACAGTAGATAGCGGTCACAGCATATAGCGATAGCGGTCACAGCATATAGCGATAGCGGTCACAGCATATAGCGATAGCGGTCACAGCATATAGCAAAAAATGGTTAGCAGCATTGCGCTGGCGGTCACAGCATATAGCGATAGCGGTCACAGTATATAGCGATAGCGGTCACAGCATATAGCGATAGCGGTCACAGCATATAGCGATAGCGGTCACAGCATAGCGATAGCGGTCACAGCATATAGCGATAGCGGTCACAGCATAGCGATAGCGGTCACAGCATAGCGATAGCGGTCACAGCATAGCGATAGCGGTCACAGAATAGAGCAGTCACGACGTCTGTCCCCTCCAAACCAGGCTTCGAAAACTCCATCAACACGCAGCCTTTTTGGGGATTGTGCGCGCTCTATCGCAGGAGCCTTTCCGATCTGAAGGCCGCACCGGGACCTAGGGCGCCAAACCTCCTTTCAATAAAATACTCAAAACTTCCTGTTTTCTCGTCTCTCCAAATTGAAATGCAGCCAGCGAAAATTCAATTTGGTAGACGTTAACCAAAATTACCCCCTCCAGGCCGGCTCGCATCCCCAGCCTATCGCTCAGCAGACGCCCCCTTCCAATCATCTGTACCGACTCGCCAGCCGCATAAAAACGGAGAAACTCCCACTCTCGGCCTCTGAAGCCTTGCAACCACCGCCTCCCCTCCTCCTCCTCTTCACCCTGCCTTCAATCTGCCTTCAATCTGCTTCCCGCTGTCAAATGCCGCCACCAGTGCCTAGGTCCCGGGGGATTGTGCGCGCTCCATCGCAGGAGCCTTTCCGATCTGAAGGCCGCACCGGGACCTAGGGCGCCAAACCTCCTTTCAATAAAATACTCAAAACTTCCTGTTTTCTCGTCTCTCCAAATTGAATTTAGATTTGACAGACGTCGTACTTGAACAACCCAACAGCTCGGTAACTTTCCAGATTCAAATTCATTCTTGAGTCTTCGGTCTTTCGAGGGAGAAATTTGACTTAATTCTTGGCTTGCAATCAAGTGACCCATCAACATCCGGTTAATGAAGCGGTGGTCAGGCCAACGAAAGAAGAAAACAAGAGAATGTGACTCTTCTTCAGAGTATTTGTGTGTTTTTTGGATATTTCATGACACTTTGAAGCTACTGTGGTTAAAGTTCTAACTCATCAGTCTAACAATATGCACAAGGCAGTATTTTTCCGCTACATGCTTTGGTCAAATTGTGTAACAGTATAGATCCTAATGTGTTATCCAAGAATGATTTGATTTGCGAGTTAGAAAAAAAAAAAACGGCAGTGCAGTTCCCGGATATCTCAAACTATTTAGTGTTACAATCAAGCTTTTGCACTGCTAAACAAAAGCATGGATGCCTAAACTTTTTCGTCTGTGGGTCGGTTAAGGAACTCGGAGTTAAGGTGCAAATCCTGCATTGTAAAGAGCTGTGTAAGTAACGATTGTTGAATGAACAAAACAAAACGATGCGTCAACATGTGTGCAGTGTTCTTTTTAAGTCAAACATTCTCAGTGTTTATCTAAAACGCCAACTCATACCTGAAAGTTGGGGATGTAATAACTGCGCATTGTGACTGCATGGCTGGGTAAATAAATAATCCTTCGATGTAAAAGCGTTTTCTAGTGAAATGTTCGCGAGTCACTTTTCTCTGTGTCTTTTCGTAAAGTCCTTACTGCGAGGCTCTTTATTAATCTCTTCACGAGGAGCCCTGAAGTATTCCTTATTGGTTTCGCGATTCGATCGGTAAATACAGGGGTCTTTAACCGGTTCCAGAAAGGGCAGAAGCACCCATTTCCTCAAATCTCCAGGTTAAAACTGGACTCACCTGAGGAAATGGGTGGAGTCATCTGTGCTCCTGCTCAGTTTGGAACTGTTGGAAGTAAAACCTGCAGCCACATGGCCCTTTCTGGAACCGGTTTTAGACCCCTGGCTTAGAACAAACTGAAACAACACATGCAAAAGGCATATTCAACACGCTGCTCTAGTAAACAACTAGCTCGGCTGACCACCACTTCGTGATACGCATAAGTATTGAGGCGGACGTGACGTCAATTGCAAACAAGCAATTAGGACCACATACAGAAAAGAAAGAAACACATAGGACAAAACATAACACATCTGTGCACTCACTCATTGATGTTTTATTCAATTCAATGTGTTTCCATAAATCACAACAGCAGTCGTCTCGGAGGACTTTACAGAGTTGTCAACAACAAACCAGAGAATAGGAGTCGTTGGTCCATGGAGCGGGAGAACCACTGTCCGGAAATGTTAATAAACCTGTATCGACAAGGAACAACTCAAAAACCCACTAAACCCAATCAAGTTTGACAGTTTTATGGATTGAGGCACAAAAGAGTTTTTAAACCTATCGTCTTTACACTCGGGAATCCTGAAACTCCTCCCAGAATGCATCAGTTCATATTGAGAGTGGAGGACATTCCTGTAGTCTCTGATGACGTTCCGAGCCCGTCTCACTGCTGACTCATGCATGATTTCACCAGAGAGTTTTCACAATCTTTGATCATGTGATTACTACTGTATACAGTCAGATCATCAAACCAGCTCACTGTTCCACGCCGAAAGAAGAGACTACAGCAGACAAACCGGAAAATCCTGTGTAGTCCGATTTGTGGAAAGGTCTTGATAATGAGTTGCCTGAGTGATTCTATTCAATCAACAAACACTAAAAGGTACATTTCACCTTGAGTTTATGAACTTCATATATACCCAGGTGCAGCCCGGTGGCACAGTGGTCCTGCAGGTTAGAATCCCAGTTGGAACAGGGTATTTGAGTTGAGTTTGTGCGGGTCTCCTCTTGCTCCTTCGCTCTCCCTATACCACCAAAAACCATGTAAAATAGTGTAACTTTTGGTCATGTAAATAGGAGGTGATGTACAATAGTGTAACTTGATCTCCTCAACGTTTAATGCACTTTGGAACACAGTGGCTCTGAATGTTTTGAGATCATTCTTTTATTCATTTATTTTCATCCACTTCATTCATGATTTTTAAATCATTTCTGTGTTGGGAGATGGCAATCCAAGCTGCCACTCAATCTTCACAGTACCTGTTGCGTTCTGGTTCCATGGGAGAATGACTGCTCCATCTTTCAGCTGGGGCTTCAGGCAAAGTGGCTTGCCTAGGGACACAACGACAGCAGAGCAGAGTATAGGTCTCATAGAGGAATTTGGAACTCACCAGACCCAAAGACCAATGCTCTACAAACTGGACCACTGTCGCCCCCTGACAGTAGCACAAAAATTACGCAGAATCTTATCTTTATCTCTCCGCAAATCTTCCTCCCAGCCTCCCCTCCTCCCTCACCCCCATCCAGCAGCAGCAGCAGCAGCAGCCTCGCAACTTTCTCAGCTCGGCCCCTTCTCCCTGTCGTCTTGGCCTCGCATTGGCTGCGTGTGGTGGAGAGGAGGACCGGAGGCTGGGCCAAAAGGAATGCTACGTGTCTTGGAGGTCCCCTTTTAAAGCCCCTCGCCTCCTTCCCTCACTCCGCAATCAAAACTTGAGAGACTCGCCCCAAGTTCCCGCGGGCTGTGATTTTTTGTTTGTTTGTCCCAGACTTTGGCCCCGTGCAGGTTCCGGGTGTTTCAGTAAGCTGAAACAACACGGAAGAAATGTCGGGAGTGAAAAAGCCTCGTACGGTGAGTGAGATGTATGGAGGATGGCTGTTTCAGAATTACAGCAGGACTTTGGGTCAGATGCACTTGGGCGCGTTCAAATCCGTCGCGTAAAAATACTCCCCCAAAAGAAATATCAGTGCTGGACAAAACGCACGCTCGAAAGTTGCTTCAAAGTTGTTAACAATGTTCTAAAGTAGCATCAATTGGGACAAAAAGTATTATTCTTGAGAGCAGGGCACGATGGCACTGGTATTTATGCGTGCGTAAAAACCCCCAGGTGTGATTCTGGAAGACTTGGTTCTGAATAGACCGCTTGTTGGAGCAGCGCAGCCGTCAATTTGTCCCATTCATCGGGCGAGCTGCAGAGGGGGAGAAAGAGGCTACTGTGGGGAGAGAGAGGAGAGATATAAAAATACAAGGAACAAGTTGAGTTCGCAGACTTTCCACTGCGTGCCGATGGAAGAGATCACTCAGCAGACGTGTATGTATGACATGGAATTTTTTCTGCCCTTGTGTTTCTAGTGTTATTACGAGTTATAAACCTGTAATTGCGATGGCACAACTGACACGGCAAAAGTAAGTAACATTCTCCCCAACTTTTTGCCAGAGGAAAAAGCGAAAAATTGAGCACATATACATTTCTGATTGGCTTTTTTCCAAAGACTCATTCAATGTGCATTATGTGGATATGGACAAATGCGGCAAATGCCAATGCAATAACACGTTTTGTGAAGATGGCTTTAAGTAGCTCATGTACTGGGATGGATGCGGTTGTGGATGCGCGCTTAAAGCTTGGGTACCTAACTTTCAATACACAGAAAACTTAACCTTGTCATACAATCCGATGACATTCTCTGCGGCACGGAAGCCTAAGCTCATTTTTTTTTGCAATTCCACCTCCAGACCTTTATGTGTGGAGTTTGGATGTTATTCCCTTGTCTGCGTAGGTTTCCTCCGGGTGATCCGGGTTCCCTATACCTCTAAAGACAAGTCAAATTGGTTTGGCATTGTACATATGCGACTCTTCTGTGTTGAGTGAGAGGATAAATGCCCACAACTGTCTGTATGAGAGAGACGCTGTATAAATATAGACTTACGCACTGACAAATAGTGACTCAAAAATACTTGGAGAAACTGTAGCAAGCTTAACTGACCAAACTGGTTGTAACTTGTTTGTAACATGTGATGTATCTTTTGTAGTTAATTGAATTTGGAAGTGTGTGAAAAAGCGACATCTGAAGGCAAGAGAGACAACAACATTTCTTTCAATACGTCTTTTTTTTATATAATTTAAGATCAAGACAAACATTACAGAAGAGAGTGAGACTTGGCTAAAAAAAAAGAGATAAATAATAATACACAACTTATTATGCCAACAATGTTTTAAGACTGAACAATATGGTATTCCATTTTTTTTTATGGTGGCGTGATGCGTGTGTTCATGGGCAATCCTCAAATATAAGTTAGACAAAAATGACTGCAAACAAATTGGATTGCGAGAACATCGGGTGTGGCCATTAGTGTGACTTTACATACCATCCTCTTGCCGTGCGATTATGGTATGTACAAACAAACAACACTGAAACGGTGAAAAGCAGTGGAGAAGTACAGAGTTGTGGTGGGCGGGCAGAGGGTCAGCGAGTGCCACATCAGCGCTGGGACGTCCAGGCAGCACACACTGGGTACTCTGTCCCACTATCAAGACCGGCCCATTCATTCCATCTGCGCTCCGGTCACCACCAAACCCCCCTCACGGTCCAGGCCCCGGTGTAAGATGACTGTAGAGAAAGGCTTGCATTAAGAAGTGCAGGGTATGGAGCTGGAGCTTGAGCTGAAGCTGATTAAAGTTTTTTTTTTTTTTTGAGGCAAAAATGCGGAAACGTTGTAATACTGTTGGTGATCAGACCCAGTGTCCAAGTCTGTGTGCAAAATATTGGGGGAGTTTCAGTCGTTTCTATTCAGACAACAGTGGCATTTAGCTGTAAAATTGTGACTTCAAAGCAAATATTTAATCCCAAATCTCAAGCCAAGTCCAAACATGGCACATACGTATTCTTAATAAAGTATTGTGTTTTTTTTTTTTTCAGTTCTTGCCATAAATACTCCTTATTTTTGAAACCACAAATTTCTTAACATTCTCCTTTAAAAATACTAAATACCTAGTTACTTTGTTGCATGTGGTTTAAAGTAGCCATAACCTGGTCTGTAGGGGTTAGCTATGGTTCTAAGTGAATACAGTGTGGTTATCCATGCTTTTCCATCCAAATATAAAGTATTTTTTTATGTATGATCTATCTATCTATTTTTTTTTTGCTTTCACGCCCAAGCAGCAGTATCAGCATCCTCTGTTCTCTTTAAGAAACTTACTGTTTTTCTTACAATTCATACACTGTAACCCAAAGTGCTTCACAAGCCAATCGTATTATTTAGCATAGAAATCCTTAATATCCACGATTCTTATTTTAAAAAGTATAAGATCTTTGAAAACATGTGACCTAAAATTTTATAATAATGACCAAAAAAATGAGCTGCTGCTACTACTACCACAATACAATTGACTTTCGAAGCAGACAATAAATCTGCTATTAAAACAAAATAAATAAATAAAACAAAAACTGTGTCACTACTTATAGTTATATAGTAAAAAGAAAAACATGAGTTCAACATGTATTCAAAATGATTCATATTTTAGCCATACAGTTTTTATAATGTACTAGTACCTCATCTTGTCAAATATGTCAACTATGTTATTCTGCACTGCAAAAGGTTATGAAAAATAAGCCAAAAGATTTGCCAATGGGACATGTGCAAAGAAGAAATGTCTCCCTTAGAATGACAAATTAAGGAACAGTTTTTGAAATAATACTAAATGGCTTTGTCTGTTCTCAAATTAGGATAAAATCCACTTGATTTAAGCATTTATTACATCATATTTGAGCCCTTTTTGCAGTGTATGCATATTTCCAAACTCCACATTGCCTAAACCAGTTCATACTATAAAACTATAAAACTACAGCGTGTTCTTCCTGCTCCGTGCTCGCGTGAGGTGTGTGCCTTTCACTAATGATACTTTACTTAATCTTTAAACCACTGGGTCATCCTTTTGTGCGAGACTGGTTCTTCCGGACTTTGACGATTCCATTCTTCTGTGCTCCAGGCGCTGAAGTCGACCAACGTATTCTTCCAGGCGCACCACGTCAGCCGGAGCAAGAGAGGCCAGGTCGTGGGGGCGCGGTCCGGCTTCAGAGGATGCACTATTTGGTTGACAGGTAATGATATTTAATTGTGTTTATTTATCAAACTTGTGCTGCCGGATGCATTCATAGTTCATACATCAGATACGTTTGTGGGTTTTGTGTTTGAACAAAAGGCGGAACAACAACAGTATGAGCTCAAAGCAAAGATTTGAGTCACTGAGGTTAGACTACACCTTGTATCTCTTTAATTTAGACACACAAAGAGTCCATGAAGCACAAAAACAGACAGCAAAAATACAGACAAAATCAAGCAATAAAACACAGGAAAGAAAATTATAGTGTTCCAGACCTTGTTTTTTATTGTTTTAAATCAAATTAATTATCGGTATAGTTTTCTGGATGCTCATAAAGTACACGGGAAAATGTGTAGATGTTTTAGAAATACTGCTAATATTTCCAATAAGTTTTATCCCAACAAATAAAGTCAAAAGTCTCTACAATCCACTCAGTTTGGATTGTTAAATTATTGATCGGTAGAACAGCTTTCACCACTGTGTGTTCTGTGACTGATTGTCCTGTCTCGTACATGAGAACAAATTGATGAGTGGAATCCGGCTTCCATTCAAATAAAAAGAACTTTCTTTGAGGAGGAGCTTATGCTAAACTAGTACCGTTTTCTAAATTAACCAGTTCTCTCAGGATGGGAATAACAGTGAGGAGAGTAAAGCAGCACAGGAGACAGGTGGCGTGTATTTCCATCAGTAGAAAATGACCCTAATTAATGCCAAATCCAAATCTTCTCACAAATATTTATATATATATATATATATATATATATATATATAGGGTTCTTCGTGCATGTTTTTGAGTAAGGATCAGAAGCGCTCAAAAACAAGCTATAATGTATTAATGTGTGCACTTACTGTATAGGCTACTGCTCAGACCAAAAGGGTAGTGGGATGACCAATGTCCATAAATGTCCATGTCCTGGATTATCAAATAGAAAACAGACGAGAGAAAAGTGTGAAACCTCGGGGGGTCCATATTGAGAGAGGGATCAGCTCCCAGGGATGGGTAGGCTGTAGATCCAGGACTGAGGCCGTAGATCCAGGACGGAGGCTGTAGATCCAGGACGGAGGCTGTAGATCCAGGATGGAGGCTGTAGATCCAGGACTGAGGCTGTAGATCCAGGACGGAGGCTGTAGATCCAGGACTGAGGCTGTAGATCCAGGACTGAGGCTGTAGATCCAGGACTGAAGCTGTAGATCCATGACTCCGGCTGCAAATCCAGGACTGAGAATACAAAATAAACAAAAATAGTTTGAATTGTAATGATCCCTGCTGTATTTAGCTGTGATTTAAATGTAGCGTCTCTGCTCCTCTGCTGTGTTCAGGGCTGTCGGGGGCTGGGAAGACCACCCTGAGCTTTGCCCTGGAGGATTACCTGGTGTCCCATGGCATCCCCTGCTACTCTCTGGACGGAGACAACATCCGGCACGGCCTGAACAGTGACCTGGGCTTCTCGGCAAAGGACCGCGTGGAGAACATCCGCCGGGTCGCTCAGGTGGCTAAGATGTTTGCGGACGGCGGCCTGGTCTGCGTCACCAGCTTCATCTCCCCATTCTCCATGGTTTGTAAACGCAAAATTTAGTGTTTGGGTTATTTTTGCACTCTATCCACTCATCATTTAACACCAGGACAGTTAGACTTAGACTTTTGAGATTTATTGATTCACAAGGGTAATTGCGTTGTCACAGTAGCTTGTCTGGTATTCTACAATAGAAATAACCATAAAGTAATAATCTGAAAATAATAATAATGATAAGATAATATTGTGAGAATAGAATAAGCTGCTAGAACTCCCAGTGCTGCAATTTTGACTGCTCCCATTCAAACCAATGGACATCTGAGAAATTCCCCCCAAAAAAGGTTCAGTCTTTCATTATTTTTCTTTTAAATTCATTTTTATCACTTGAAATACAGCAAAAAAAATGCTAAATGCTAATTGGTGCATTGTGTTGCTATGGTAACCATGCCCACTTCTCAGGACCAGCATCATATTTCAAAAATAAAAGATAATTTCATAAACTCACATTTCAGAAATAAACTACATTAACAGAAAAAGTTGGACAGGGACCATAAATGTGCTTCCACAACTGTCTGTTGTCTGTTCATTTTCTTCACAATGGAGGCAGGAGTTTGGCCAATGTTTGGGTCCTATGGCCACATCATAGCTCTGAATGACAAAAAAATTAAAAATAAATATATATATATACTATATATGTAACTGTATCAGTAGAAAATAGCAGATTCAATACGACTGTTTATTACAATATATCTCTCTCAGTGACACAAGCTGGCTCTTGGCCTATGACAAAAATGAGCGAGACAAAAGGCCAGGCATGTGTGTGTGCGTGTGTGTGTGTGCACGTGTCTGTGTTTGCGTGTAAATGTGTGTTAACAAAAACTCCCCTGTCAAGCAGAGAGGTGACACTCAATATATCTTCTTTTCTTCCTCCCCATGGCAAGCATATTATAATCTATAGCCTCATTTCCACTTAACAAAAAAAAACTGGAATTTGGCCCGAAACCCTCAGAGCGCCTCTTCCTCACTAAGCGACACGGGGCTGGTGCGTCAAAACATCTTTCAGCTGCCTCGTGACCTAGTCTTGTTCCCTGTAAAAACTCCTACTAAAATACAGACGGAATACAAATAAATTTAGACGGCAATAAAAGCTTCTTTTACAGCGTGCTTGTTTACATGTGCGCCATCAGGTGAAGACGGTTCTAAAGCTTCACACGAGTCACACATGGGACAGTCATTTGCGTATTGACAGTGAAACAGTGTGTGTTGATTTACTGCTTACTTCTTTACATGTGTGTCAAAATGCCTGCCTAATATCCTTCGTGGCAGCTTCAAGGCGACTTGAAAGCAGTAGAATGTACAGAGACTGAATACCGCATAGTGTATACTTTTGGTGATAATCCATTTTAATGTCGGTGTACATGGCACGTTACACAAACAAGAGCAAGTCAAAAACTAGAAACTTGCAATGGCTGAAGCCATTGCGATTGACTGCGGAACAGATCTAATGTGGAAATCTGCTAAAAAAAATCCTTGAAATCCTTTAAAAGGCCTTGAAACTGTTAAAATACTTGATAGATATTTGAAACTCCTGAAGTCCTTGAAATTGTTGAAACCTTTAAACTCCTGAAATCCTTGAAACTGTTGAAACATTGAAACTCCTGAAATCCTTGAAACTTTTTTAAACCTGGAAACTGTTGAAAGTGTGGAAACTCCTGAAATCCTTGAACCTCCTGATATCCTTGAAACTGGTTAAATTCTTAAACAGTTGAAATCCTTGAAACTACTGAATGTATTGAAAGTGTCCTTGAAACTGAAAAATCCCCTCACCGCTGAAACAATTTGGTTCCTGTAACTAAGGAAACCTGGTCTGTGGTCATTATCTGGTGGTGGTCTGAGTCTTCGTTTGGGTCTTGGTCTGGTGGTATAATGCAACCTATTAGGTTGCATTATACTGGTTTACATGGAAAAATCCCTATTAGGTTGCATTATACTGGTTAACATGGAAAAATCCCTATTAGGTTGCATTATACTGGTTTACATGTACAAATCCCTATTAAGTTGCTTTATACTGGTTTACATGTAAAAACCCCTATTAGGTTACATTATACTGGTTTACATGTAAAAACCCCTATTAAGTTCCATTATACTGGTTTACATGTAAAAACCCTATTAAGTTGCATTATACTGGTTTACATGAAAAAAAACCTATTAAGTTGCATTATACTGGTTTACATGGAAAAATCCCTATTAAGTTGCATAATACTGGTTTACATGGAAAAATCCCCATTAAGTTGCATTATACTGGTTTACATGAAAAAAACCCTATTAAGTTGCATTATACTGGTTTACATGGAAAAATCCCTATTAAGTTGCATTGTACTGGTTTACATGGAAAAATCCCTATTAAGTTGCATTATACTGGTTTACATGGAAAAAACCCTATTAAGTTCCATTATACTGGTTTACATGTAAAAAAAAACCTATTAAATTGCATTATACTGGTTCACATGAAAAAAAACCTATTAAGTTGCATTATACTGGTTTACATGGAAAAATCCCCATTAAGTTGCATTATACTGGTTTACATGAAAAAAACCCTATTAAGTTGCATTATACTGGATTACATGGAAAAATCCCTATTAAGTTGCATTATACTGGTTTACATGGAAAAATCCCTATTAAGTTGCATTATACTGGTTTACATGGAAAAATCCCCATTAAGTTGCATTATACTGGTTTACATGGAAAAATCCCCATTAAGTTGCATTATACTGGTTTACATGAAAAAACCCTATTAAGTTGCATTATACTGGTTTACATGTACAAATCCCTATTAAGTTGCTTTATACTGGTTTACATGTAAAAACCCCTATTAGGTTACATTATACTGGTTTACATGTAAAAACCCCTATTAAGTTCCATTATACTGGTTTACATGTAAAAACCCTATTAAGTTGCATTATACTGGTTTACATGAAAAAAAACCTATTAAGTTGCATTATACTGGTTTACATGGAAAAATCCCTATTAAGTTGCATAATACTGGTTTACATGGAAAAATCCCCATTAAGTTTCATTATACTGGTTTACATGAAAAAAACCCTATTAAGTTGCATTATACTGGTTTACATGGAAAAATCCCTATTAAGTTGCATTGTACTGGTTTACATGGAAAAATCCCTATTAAGTTGCATTATACTGGTTTACATGGAAAAATCCCTATTAAGTTGCATAATACTGGTTTACATGGAAAAATCCCCATTAAGTTGCATTATACTGGATTACATGAAAAAAAACCCTATTAAGTTGCATTATACTGGTTTACATGGAAAAATCCCTATTAAGTTGCATTATACTGGTTTACATGGAAAAATCCCCATTAAGTTGCATTATACTGGTTTACATGAAAAAAACCCTATTAAGTTGCATTATACTGGTTTACATGAAAAAATCCCTATTAAGTTGCATTGTACTGGTTTACATGGAAAAATCCCTATTAAGTTGCATTATACTGGTTTACATGGAAAAAACCCTATTAAGTTGCATTATACTGGTTTACATGTAAAAACCCCTATTAAGTTGCATTATACTGGTTTACATGGAAAAATCCCCATTAAGTTGCATTATACTGGTTTACATGAAAAAAACCCTATTAAGTTGCATTATACTGGTTTACATGAAAAAACCCTATTAAGTTGCATTATACTGGTTTACATGGAAAAATCCCTATTAAGTTGCATTATACTGGTTTACATGGAAAAATCCCTATTAGGTTGCATAATTACACTGAAGTCCTTGAAACTGCTGAAGTCCTTGAAACTGCTGAAGTCCTTGAAACTGCTGAAGTCCTTGAAACTGTTGAAGTCCTTGAAACTCTTGAAATCTTGAAACTGCTGAAATCCTTGAAACTGTTGAATCCTTGAAACTGTTGAATCATTGAAACTGTAGAAATGTCTGAAAGAGCTGAAGTCCTATTAAAATGCATGGGCCTATTAAAATGCATTGCAGAATTCTCAATGCAGATTTGTGTCCGATTGCGGAAAAACCGGAAATCGCTGAAGTCCCAAAAGTAATAGCAATAATCTCCCAAACATGTGGAACGTTTTGATGTATAACTTGTGGAAATTGTTGAAAATGTGAAAGCTGTGAAACGTGTCAAAAAAAATGACGGAATAAAGAAATACAAAACCAATGGTTGACTGCGGAAGGTTCCGCAGTCAATCAATAAATCAAATTGAGATAGAGACGCAGAGGACCACATGCAAAGCTAGAAGCCAGAGTAAAGTGGGGGAAAGGACAAGATAAAGAGTTGTCAGCTGTGATATTTTTTGTCTTTCAAATTCCTCCTTTTCCCAACATGTGATACGGTTTTGCTTTTAATCTGAGATGACTACTGTTGTGATTCAGGATTATACAAGAATACATTAAATTGAGTTGAATTATAACCAGTGCAGTGTCTGTTGTGTCCTTGGATAACACACTTGTATTATGATTTTATTTTTGTTACTTTTTGTCATCACGCTGTATAACAAATAATTTCGTTATACGGCGTAATTTTTTTTATTGATACTTTAATTTTTTACATCCCAGAGACTAGTGTCAACTTATTGGGGATTCACAACAAACAGACAAACCCACATCATATCCAGTAATCCACGTTCAGCCTAAATGTTGTTGTTATTATTATTCCAGGACCGCGAGGAGGCCAAGAAAATCCACATGGCAAGCAACCTGCCGTTTTTTGAGGTGTTCATCGACGCCTCTCTGGAAGTGTGTGAACAGCGCGACGTGAAGGGGCTGTACCGGAAAGCCCGGGCTGGAGAGATCAAAGGTACAAGTAAAAGAATCTAGAGGGAGAGATTTGTATCCACCATTTAACCCGCCTCATGACCTAGTTCAGTGTGAAAAGTCTGACTACATATATTAAGGTAGAAATCAATTAAATCAAATAGTTTTAAAGCCCGTTGCTTACATGTGAACCAGGAGAAGAAAGTTATAAAACAGCTTTTGTCAATAGTATTTTTCATTAGCGACTGTTATAAATGTCCCACAAACCAAACTCAAAACTATCCAAGTGTGAGTCAAAAAGAGAAATAAGTTTGTTTCCCATTGAGCCCAAAACTTTTTTATAATTTGACATAATTCTTCAGTGTTTATAACGAGTCTTTATCTGGCAGGATTCACTGGGATTGACTCCGACTACGAGCGCCCAGAGGCTCCGGATCTGGTGCTGAAGACCGCAGAGCTGGGGGTGGCCGAGTGCCTTCATCAGATGGTGGATCTGCTGCGAGAGCACGTGAGTTACTATGACGCACACTCACACACACAAACACACACACACACCCACACACACACACAACGATGTATCTACCATCACACATACAGTATGTAAGCTGGGATACCTTTTTTTTTGTGAACAAATCAGACCAGTGCAAGTTGTCTTCATCTTAGTAGTCTTTCAAATATGTGTAAGAAAGAGCCTTGTGAGTCACTATTTGACACTTTGGGCTGAGAGCTGATTGGCTGAGATGTGAACGAGGCTAGACATACAATGGAAACTAGTGGTTGAATCAAACTAGAGCACTTTTCAGGACACTCAAAGACGCTTGTCGTTATTCTTTCACTCCATACACAGCAGTGATAAACTAACACTGTAGCCACAGCTGCCCTGTGGTACACTGACAGAAGCGAGGCAACCAGTATGAGCCATCGGGTGCACCGACCACCACAAGCCATTCACACACACACACACACACACCAGACTCATTCTGGCATTGTGGGTGAAGTGTCTTGCCTAAAGACACAACTACAACCATAATATTAACCAAGCCATGCCCAACTTAGCTTCAGAGGTTCTGGCTTTCACATGCAGGTCTGGGCACAAGATACACAAATGGTTTAAAAGTCAGACACCCCAGCTTTAAAGAACCATTAACTTCACATGTTTATCTCTCCGTTGACTGAGAGATGTTTTGATGTTTTATGTTGATGTTACAATAATAACCTAATCTGTTTTGGATGTAATTTCCTCTGTTTTCCCGTTTTATCTCCCTTCATGTTGTTTTATCTCCTCTCTTCTCAGAATATTGTCCCCAGTGGAATGCTGGAGGAGGTCACCGAGCTCTTTGTCCCAGAAAACAAACTGTCCCTCGTTCTGGCCGAGGCAAAGACACTTCCCAAAATCAGCATCACCAAGGTACGACACATGGTTCTGTAGACGTTTTACAAGTTATATAAGATAAGATATTCCTTTATTCGTCCCACAGTGGGGACATTTCAGTGCCATCGTTGCGCACATTACAGCAGAGAAAGAAGGAAATAAGAGCACTCAGATTGCAGACACATTTAGAATATTTATTATTCTAAATAACACTGTCTATTATTTAGAATAATAGACAGTAGAACAAAAATAATAACATAATACAATGGTAAAATGGAATAAAATAAAATAAACTCTGGAGCTATAATTGCACTTGGCTCGGAGGTATTTATAGATGTGTATATTGTACTTAAGCGAAGAGAATATGAGCAGATTAAACAATAGTAACAAGTAAAGTGACTAGTGAACAACAAAAATATCAAATGGATGGATATGTAATAATGTAGTAATAATAACAACAATAGGTAAAGTGACTAGTGACTAAGTGACAAGTGAATTATTATCAGTGACAAACTTGTAACATGGCACAACTCCCAGAATACTGAAACTACTAGAACTCCTTGAGCAGTCATTTTGACAGCTCCTATTGTATGCTACATATATAAATCAAAGTGAGCCTGTGAAATGATTGAATTGTACCAAAACCATTATGTTTGAAATCATGAATAATTCATTGCTGTAAAAAACTCACTAGCTGTGTTACCTGCCACAGGCCACTGATGGAACAGTAACATTAAAATAATCTAAACATAGAACCAGACAGACCAGAGAAAGGTACATTTGCATATTTTAAAAGAGACCGGTTCTGTCATGCATGTACACGGTGAGCTGCAGTACATCCTGTATCCTTCTTTACTTTTCTACAGCACACATCAAGCCAATTGTGTTACACAAGTCCAGTTGGCTTCACCTACTTCCTTCTAACTCACTAACTCTTTTAGGGTTTAGGGTTTTTTGGCACACGGATCAGTCAGTTTCAGTTGTTGGTTCTTGACTCATTAGAGAAAAGATCCAGTCAGTGTACTTTTTAGTATGGCCAGTGAGACCAGTATACGCCTGTTCTCTACTTTTTTCTTTCCAACTTTTACAAATATTGTTTCTTCTTCACAATAAAGGTTACTTGAACTCATTTGCTCCAAACATAAAATTGTTCATTAAAAAAAATATGAGTTTTTAAACTTTTAAATAATCGATAAAAATCAGTTTAGCGCATATGTTTGCATGACTCAAAACCCATTGTGGGGGTGTCTGGATATAGCATTTAACACTTCTGAGTCTACACTACTGAGAATACCAGCTGAACCTGTACCCAAGTGAGCAGGATCTACTGTAATATTTACATTTACTGGTATTTTCGGGCATTCACAGACTTGTACAGACTTAAAGGTACAGTATGTATATATATATATATCACAACAATGGGCCTAACTATGTTAGAGCCAGATGCATAGCAGCAGGTGATGATGGCACTAGTACTAACATGTTCAAACACTGTTGTCTGCCACAGCTGGATCTGCAGTGGGTGCAGGTGTTGTCCGAGGGCTGGGCCAGTCCTCTGAGAGGCTTCATGAGGGAGAAACCGTTCCTCCAGGTCATGCACTTTGGAAGCCTCCTGGATGGTAATGAAAACAGCCCTTTCCTCTGCCTCATGTCCTTGTTTAGGGAAAGCTTTAATTGAATGCATTTTTTTGTTATTAGATGAAGCCATCAACCAGTCCATCCCCATCGTGCTGGCCGTGAGCACTGAGACCAAACAGGAGCTGGACGGCTATCCTGCTCTGGCTCTGGAGTACCAGGGATCCCTGGTGGCCATCCTGAGGTCGCCAGAGTTCTACGAGCACCGCAAAGAAGAGCGCTGTGCTCGGCAGTGGGGCACCATCTGCCCCCAGCACCCCTACATCAAGGTACTAGGAGTAGTAGTCGTAGTAGTATATTTCATCGGTCATTATGTACATTAGAACTTACATGTTTCCAAAGATCACATTTTGCAATTTAAAAAAACTAAACGTGTACTGTATACTAAAAATGTTATGCTGGATAATGGCTGACTGAAAGGGGTTTAGACTCATACTGCCTAACCCCTAATGCAACTTTGACAATATGTCCAGAGATGACACATACAGATTCTCATCGAAAAACTTAAACTACAACAATTGGAGTTATTAAAGTGAATAAGATTAAAGAGAACAATAAAGTTATCTTATCTTACTCACACTGCAGTGGACAGTAGCCGGTTTTATTACACAGTCATATTTGTACACATTGAAACGTGCCCCACTACAACAAGCAAAGCATGGCTCGTATTTGGTTCCAGGACATCTTTTGGACAGTCCCCCTTCTCTTCTAACGGAGTCAGACTGTGGAACGCTCATCCCACTGACATAAAACCACAAACAGACTACAAACAACAAACAAATATATTTAATTGTATGTCCTAAAAGCTTCTAATGGAAAATAAGCATTGTCTTTCTACGACACTAAAGGCCGTGGATCTGATCTGTCCAAAGTCACTGCTGTGTTCTTCCCAATGTGTGTGGACTCATATAAAGCTCTTGAATAGGTTTGTTTGATATGGGATTATGTATTTGTAGTTAAGGTGGTTTATCATTAACAATTTTCTATGATGCTTGAAAATAAAACATCTACAGAGCATAATAATTCCCAAATTTGTCTTAGTTCTGTGACTAAAAGCAAAAGCAATTTATGCACGAACACATTTTAAAAAGACTCCAATAACACACAAAAATAGACAAATGATGTAATATTGACAATTAAGACCAATTGTGTTGCTGCTGTGAATGCCTTTGTGCTGGGAATTGTTTGGTAATCTGTATATTCTTGATTTAATGGTGGCTTTGTGGCGTGAGAAACATCGATTTGTCCAATGCCAAAACAAATCCTGAAGCTTACTCCTGAGCACAGAGCGTGAATGAGCTGTAACATGTGTGACCTCTCAGATGGTGATGGAGGGAGGAGATTGGCTGGTCGGAGGAGAGCTGGAGGTTCTGGAGCGAATCCGATGGAACGACGGACTCGACCAGTACCGCCTCACGCCTCAGGAACTCAAGCAGAAGTTCAAAGCCATGAAAGCAGGTTTGTACAAAAAAAAAGGCAACTTCTCTTCAACCCTTTAATGTTCAAAACTTGTGGAAAGCATTGTAAATATTGATTTTTATTTGGATTTTCTAAGATTAAGGAGCACACATTTTTGTTTTTGAACTCCTACTCTTTTAATCATAGGCCTTTGCCAAATGGTTGAGAGACAGTTTGATGTAAACGTGCCTAAAACCAAGTGATAGAGATTCCCCAATGAGGTAGATTTCAATTCCAGGCGTCAAGCAAATATAGTGACTGAAAAAGTTATCCACCAAATAATTATTTACGAGTTCCCTGGGACTGCTCAGGTCGTTTCTGGTCCTCCATCTGGATGACTCTGGGCAAATTAAAGGGTTCTCCTGGCCGCCAAAAAGATTATTCCCTCAAGATGGAAGCCCCCTCACCCACTGTCTCGCCAACAGTGTTTTCTGACTATTATCATCATTGCTGGAATGGTGTTGTCCACAGCACATATGCATAATGCTAAAGGGAGGGAGATAACAAATAAGTCTGAAATATTATTCTTATTTTTGCATCATTTTTGCATCATATTTTTGCATACAGTACATATGTGTATATAGTAGGCAAGGCAAGGCAAGTTTATTTGTATAGCACAATTCATACACAAGGCAACTCAAAGTGCTGAACAAAACAAGAAAGCATTAAAATCATAAATAATCACAGTTCATTAAAAAGAAAAATCCCTCAGTTGTATGCACAGCTAAACAGAACCGTTTTTAACCTTGTCTTAAACATTGTCAGAGAGGAGGCCTGTCTCACATCTTCAGGAAGATTGTTTCTGATTTTAGAAGCATGAACCTGAAAAGCAGCCTCCCCATGTTTAGTTCTGACTCTGGGCACTAACAGGAGTCCAGTCCCTGTGCTCCTCAGAGTCCGGGCTGGTTCATATGGGACTAACATGTCACTAATATATTTTGGTGCGAGGCCATGGAGAGACTTGTACACAAGCAGAGCTGTTTTAAAGTCTATTCTCTGAGCCACAGGAAGCCAGTGCAGAGACCTGAGGACTGGACTAATGTGGTCGTACTTCCTGGTTCTAGTCAGGACTCGCGCTGCTGCATTTTGAATGTACTGCAGCTGTTTTACAGCCTGTTTGGACAGACCTGTGAGCAGGCCATTGCAGTAGTCTAACCTACTGGAGACAAATGCATGGATAAGAATCTCCAAGTCTGCTTTAGACACTATGTTTTTGATCCTAGCAATGTTTTTTAGATGGCAGAAAGCTACTGATGTTACTGATTTGATGTGGCTATTAAAATATATGTCTGAGTCCAATGTTACCCCTAGATTATCTGACCTTGTTTGAAGGTACACACATTCACATGCATAGATATATACATGCAAACACAGAAGCTACATTGAACAATTACATTTACAGTTTATCAGCTCGAAATAGAGTGGGAAGAAGAAAAAGTTGTGTTTTCTGACAGAAATGTGAAATATGAGAGGACCCCTCCCCTTTCTTTCTCACAACTATGCATAAGATAACATGTTTTCTAAGTAGAAGAAGCTCCGAGGCCGTGCATAGTGGTCACTATGGTGACCATAGTGGTAACCTTGTAATAACTTTTCATTGTGATGGTGGATACGCCTGCACTCTCACACACATTTACTGCTGCTGTTACATAATGTTTACTTCAAAAGTTTACTGGGTTCAGGATGTGGTGTTATGAAGAAGGACATTTATGAACATTTATGGACATGGGTAATCCCGTGTAAATAAGGTAAATAAGGTAATGCAGTTAAATAATATAAATCATATAGTGCAAAAAAACAAAACTCAATAAACACAAAACATTATAGACAAAAAATGTATAAACAATAAATGTACGGTATAAACTTGGCCATGTAATTCTTCCTGAAAAGGAGTGGGAAGAAGAAAAAACGTATTTAATCCCACCCCTTTAGACTGCTGCTGTGATCCAGGACTCTACAAATAATCAAAAGTATTTGGTTCTTCTTTACCAGGCAATAGTAGGTTAGCGATGTTGTTACCTTGACATGTTTCGACGGATACTTCCGTCTTCCTCAGAAGCGTCTTGTGATGTCACACATGACGAGCTTCATCAGCTGCTGCTGCCAGACGCAGTCAGCCCCAGAAACCACATGGGTTGGCTGGAAGTATCTGTCTTCTGAGACAGAAGTCAATGAACTTGAGTGTCTGCTGAATTAAGTTTCAGCAGACACTCAACTGTTTGTAAAGGCTGATTTTGTCTTTTTAAGGTGATTTTAAGATTCTACACATAACAATTCAAATACTTCTGTTCTGTCTTCTCCCTCAATAAGCCTTTTGCCTCATCTATCGTCTATCTATCTATTGTCTATCTATCAATATCTATCTATATATCTATCTAAGTTCAAATCTCCATCTCTTTCTTTTGCAGATGCGGTCTTTGCCTTCCAGCTGCGAAACCCGGTCCATAACGGCCATGCCCTCCTCATGCAGGACACCAAGCGGCGCCTGCTGGAGCGAGGCTACAAGAACCCGGTGCTGCTACTGCACCCGCTGGGAGGCTGGACCAAGGACGATGACGTGCCCCTGGAGTGGAGGATGAAGCAGCACGCCGCCGTGTTGGAGGAGGGCGTTCTGGACCCAAAGAGCACCATCGTGGCCATCTTCCCCTCCCCCATGATGTACGCGGGGCCCACTGAGGTTGGTTTGCACTGGGGGCCTCATGGGACTCACTCTTTTTCAAGGAGCTATACCCATTTCTGCAAGGTTTGAATGTTTAGCACTGCTTCATACACAAGCTGAATCAATGAGCTCAAGTTTTCAATTAAATTACGGATTATAATACAACTTGTATGTAGTAATAAGCATTTTTATGAACCGGGTATGGCATCTTTAATCTAAAACTCTGAAAATGTGTGTATCATAGTACTGCGGGTTACAATCTAATGTGTGAAAAGACCAAACTGTTTTTAAAGTTCTTAAAACCTCACAAATACATGAACTGTCGTGGAATCCTCGTACGTCGTTTGGGAACCCGCCGACATGAATGTGATCCCGTCTCTCCTCAGGTGCAGTGGCATTGCAGGGCGAGAATGATCGCGGGGGCAAACTTCTACATCGTGGGCCGTGATCCAGCGGGAATGCCCCATCCCGAGACCAAGAAGGACCTGTACGAGCCCACGCACGGAGCCAAGGTGCTCACCATGGCCCCAGGGCTCACCTCCGTGGAGATCATCCCCTTCAGAGTGGCAGCCTACAACAAGGCCAAGAAGGCAATGGACTTCTACGACAAAGAGCGGTACGTCTGCTGATAACACAAATTAATGAATGAAAGTGTGATTACTCAACGTGTATACTTTGTTGATCTTCCTAAATGTGTGACTTTTTCTGTATCAATATATAGTTTATTTCTATGTTGTTGTTGTTTTTATGGAATCAGATAATATCAAGTGCTAGTTCCCATGGCAACACACTGTTTACTGTTCTAGAAATTAGCATTACTAGCATTAATTATTTTTTTCTACATTTCAATTCCTATTCACCAGTCTTAGAAAAAAATCCTCATAGATTATCTCCTTAAATAAAACTGGTTAAAAAAAACTGTGGTTTGAATGGGAGCAGTGGAAATGAAGGTTTTCGGAGTTCTAGTAGTTCTAGTAGTTTCAGACTTCAGTACCTATCATCCTAGTGATGAGTACGGTCTGTGTATGAGCAGGAAGTACTGCATAGAAATACAATTAAAACACTATATACAGTGGGGCGTTTTACAGTGTTGTTTTATGGTTTTGTGGAGGATTTTGCAAAAAAAACAATAACATCTTGAAGGACCTGTATGCATTTTTAAATCTGTATTAAATATATTCTTGTATGTATATTCTCAGCAAGAAGGTCCTGGGTCTTATACCACCTCCAGTGGGTCCACTAAAAACATGCACATCAGCTCCCCTCTCTCTGGGGTCAAGACTCCCCTGAAAAATTAATTATGAAATCTCAGTGGGTCTCTCCTGGTTAAATAAATAAGATCAATACAAATAAATACTATTTATAGTATCAATAACATTCTCTGTATTCCATGTCAAATTCCTATTCCATATTGGTTTTGTATTTGATTGCATTGGATTGAAAAGTGCTAAACAAAAATATACCTTCTTCAAGCTGCTTTGTGGAATTAATTATACTTGTGCTTCAGATCTGTTACCACTCTAAAGTCTGCCTCAACTAAGTATTCAAAATATGTATATCTAATATTGGTCCAGCCCCATCAAACAGCACACATTTACCAGTTTCTTAAAGCAATGATTTGAGCCTCGGAGTTGTAAAGCTTCTCAACATTCCCCATTCCCCACTGTCACCAGCAGAGGGCAGTCATGTAAAGAAAGTGCCTGCAGAGTAGCCCACATGTGAGACCATAGAAGTTCCATAAAGGCATAACTTTCTCTTATAAAGATGTTTTCAAAGGTTAAAAATAAATGTATAAAATAGTTGAATTTTATTGACCTTATAATTTAATAATAATGAAAATGATGCATCAGTTCTATATATATCTTTTTTGGACGCTTCAAATAACCACACACCACTCATGGCAATGTGGGTGAAGTGGGTTACACTTCACAGCCGCAGCTGCCCCAATGCAGCACCTGGTGTTAACACAGTGGTTTAACTTTATTATCATTCATTTCTATATTGACATTCATTTAATTTGACATTTGTTTGGATGTTATTTTCTAGTAGTTTTGGAATCAATCACAACTGGGCCCAACAGCAAAAAAGTAACAGTTTATATAAAGAAAATAATCTTGGGCCTAACTTAACTTCATATCGTAGAACAGATTCTATTATATGGTTGTTTTTCTGAGAGAATAAGCTTTAAAATGAAGTATAACCTGCCATAGTATCCCATTACCCTCAATGCTGCAAGTTTCTGTCATAATGATAATCGAAAATCATTTCCTGAGTTTGACATACCTGTATTAAAAAAACTTCCCAGCCTTAAAGGAGCAGTATGTAAAAATCTGGCCAAAAGTGGTACTGCTACATCTTCCACTCTCCTTGACTCAGGTTGCCAGATATGCAGACGAATCCAGCTGGGACCATAACAATTGAATAGACAGGAGTTTTGTCAACAACAAATCTATAACCAACTCCTTTTTCTCAAAGACCCCGATAGATATCCTTTTTTTATTCCTTATTTTGTCATGAATGATTTGAGAATCATAACAAGACTTTTTTTTTAGTACTGATATGTTACTTTACCAGTGACATTAGCTCCACGAGGTGAGTTCTGGCAACCCGGATCACAGACGTTCTGATTGGTAAAACGGTGGAGGGCGGGACATCGAAATGAAAACAATAACAAGATTTAGGGGCTGGAAAACTCATTTTTAAATCCAAATATCTCGGCTGAACCACTGTTATCAGTTAAAGAATTATCAGTTAAAGAGCCGTTTAATGAATACTTGAAAATCTTACATATTGCTGCTTAAAACATAAGTACACCAAATTCACTTGTCTTTGTATGTGTCTTTCCTCTAGTCACGATGAGTTCGAGTTCATCTCCGGGACCAAGATGAGAAACCTGGCCCGGAACGCCGAGAACCCTCCCGACGGCTTCATGGCACCAAAGGCCTGGACGGTGCTGGTCGACTACTACACCTCCATCAAGAAGGAAAACTAACTCCAGAAACCAGTCTCAGGGAGCGCACTGGTCGCTCTGGTTCACTTCAACTGGACCCACGCCTGGTTCAAAGACTTGACTACACATGCAAACCACCAAACGGTTTTTCATCCACAAAAAACTAGAATTGTTGTAGTTAAAGTGAACCAGACGTGTGAGAAGACGCTCCCAATCAATCTCAGAAAGAGGTCATTTTCCAAGGCTCTTCTCCTGCTCACGGTGATCGCCTTTGTATGAAGTAGAAGTGCTGGCTTAGCATTTGACTTACAGGTATACCGGGTTTTTTCCAAATCAAAACATTCCGATGTGATTTTTTATATTAACTTATAACAGATATTTTAATAAATTTTAGGTTTTTATTGTCAACTTGTTTAACTGTTTTTTTCAATGATATGTGTGGTGCGCTGTAAAAAGACGAGAAAAAGAGATGAGAGATTTCATTTAGACACGCAATCCTTGACCACCCATTCTTATGTTCAAGTGAATCAATAATTATTCATGTTTATTTGTATGGCACTTTTCAAAAACAGTGTTTACAAAGCACTGCACAATCAACATAAACTATGAAAAACAGCCCATGAATAACAATAATAATACAAGATAATTAACAGTAGATACAGGAAGACAAAGCAGACAGAGGAAACATGAGAGGAAAGACAAAATATAGACAAAGTGAGACAATTAAATACGACATGTGAAATTTAAAACTAGCAGTGAAAGGCTGTTTGATGAAAGTGGATTTTAAGAAGTGATTTAAAAGAGGATACTGATGGAGCCTCATCTTCTCGGGCAGGTCGTTCCAAATCTCGGCCACTTTTCGTCTTGCGCCTCGACCTTGGAACCCAACAGGCCCCTGCCCGAGGATCTAAGGCTGCGGGGGAAGGGCTCATGGGGGGTTAAAAGTTCAGTGATGTATGGGAATGTGAATCTTACTGACGGGTGTTAAAAAGTGGTATGAGGTACAGACAGTGTGAATCAGATGTGCACTTCAGAATAAGCAGGCTTCAGGTAAATGCAGTCCCTTCATACTGTATGTGCTGTTGGAAATTGTGGAGTATTATTAAATCTACTTATTTTGCTTGAGAAATAACATCTGAAAAAGGATGCAAGAAATCTCTACATGAGTCACTGCAGAAATGACTCTAATAAGTTGAATTAAATGGCTTTTGGTCAACTTCTCCAGGGAGTGGAAACTAGACTTTTAGTCTTGTCTTCCGTGTGCTTGTGGTCAGGGCCTTGGTCAGGTAGAGCAAAGGGGCAAGGGGGCTTGTTAGTAGTAAAGTAGAGTATGAACCAACAGTATATGAAGTAGAAATATACAAAAGGATAACTATATGTCTTCAAATATATATTATCGAATTAAACTTTTTTTTAAATTTGTTTTTGTGTCAGTGGGAACTTCTATGCTGGTAATTACCAAAGACTTAATGTAATTACCCTGTAAAAGTGGTTCAAATAAAATATAGAAAACTTGAGTGTGAGTAGTGTGGCCTGTTACCCACATATGTCTAGGATGTGCATTTATCAGAGTTAGGCAGAAACAGTTGTGTGCTCCAATCTGCAGGCCATTTCCAAAGGAACAATGGCACCACCTGCCGGGAGAAAAAATAATAATACGTCATCGCTGATGGCAACTTTTTACGCCAAATACCTCAGAAAATCATTGAAAATGTATCCTAAGAAACTAAACAGCTGGATATTTGGTCTAAACCACGGAATAAAGTCAGACTTGTCTGGGGTTTCAGGCCTAATCGGACTAAAAACCATGGCCTTAGGAATACACTTTTTATACAGTAAACTGAAGATGAATCCACGCACGAGCAGAGGACCGTACAAGGTGGAGGTAAACTATAGACTGTAGCCACAGCTGCCAGGGGCAGTCTGGCGGCTGACATGAAGCGAATTAAATCCTCCTATTTTGAAAATACAAAAATATCTTGATTATGTATTATTCACTAAAACACAACTTCAGAATTACTTTAACATTTGTTTGTTAAAATGAATAGCGACAATGTTTTTTCACACGCATAGAGAAAATACAGAGGTCAAAAAAGTTCAGCCCAAAATAAGTCCATTGAACTACGTGCTACTTTTATTCTCATGAAATTATACAAACAAGTGGCACATCTTTTGAATAAGTAGGACGGGGGACCGTCTGCAGGGCAGATAGCCTCATACAACAGGTTGACATTTCTGTTGTTTATTCCACAACGCAGTTTCATTATTTTTATTATTATTATTACTTTTCTATGGTTCATGCAATTCCAGCTCAGTCTTTTTGAGCCCCACATGTAACAAATGACTAATTAAAAAATTCTGAATTGCTAACCTACCATTCATTCAATTTTGGCCACAATAAAAATTGAAAGGAAAAAAGCAACTGCCTCACTTAATATATGAATGCATCACATAGTGATCTTAACAATAGGATATAATCATGGGCTATGATACCTGTTCTCTGCTTCAAATGTGACAGTTGAAGTTCGAAAAGTGTCATTTTGTTAGAAACTTCCCTAATTACACTCACACGTGACCACTTTGACAGGGAGCGCTGCGCGCATACTCCTTTTATCCTTCCGCCAAAGTCACGCTTAAACTCAATAATGGAAATACAACACTTTCCCAACAAAAACACTCGTGGGGATATACTTGAGTGAAGCGCTGTACTGTGTGGGTAAGTGCTGATTGGATTTAAAGCAGCGAGGGCAAATCAGCAAAATTGTGGGACTATTTCTCGTCAGAGGCGGGATATGTGTTGTAAAATCCCTGCCTGCGCTACCTTCTTTTTTCCTTCGGTGGAGGCCATGATGGCGGCCTGAGCTCAGCTGCACACAGCAGCGACAAAAACGATGATTCCCCGGGACGGACCTGTCAAGCCCATTCTTGCACTCTAGTTTTTGTATAGTCTATATACATTTAAGGTGGAGCCTGTCACTTTCTTTCGGATGTGTTCCTGGCAGTCAGTCGATGACAATGTTGAATCGTTAGAAGGCTGTCGGGTCGAAAAAGGGATAGCATTAGCTATTGTTGCTAGCTAGCTGCTAGCTAGCGGGTTAGCTAGCTCGCTAGCTCCGTCCGAGTGACTGGATACGGGTTTAGGGAACCGGCGAGTTCCCCATCCTCTCGCCTTCACGGCTTCACGTTGGACCTTGTGTGACATGTAGAAGGTTTTCCAGTGGACTGCTGGATGTGTTTTGAGCGGAGCTGCGAAACGAATCCAAGGATAGGAAAGTTGGGCCTGCACAGGGACCTGAGCACGGCCCGTCTTTATGATCCACAGGAAACCTGTCTAATCCTATCGACTGGCTCTGCTAGCGCTGCTGGCTAGCTGACTGCGAGGACCTGCAAAATTCACACAGCAGTGAGCCAAACGACACTCTGCGACACACTCGGCTAAAATACATCTCTGTTTTACTGTTAAATCCACGAACTATTGCAACAATGGCTGCGATTATCAAAGAAATGGTGAGCCGCAACAAAAGGAGATACCAGGAGGACGGCTTCGACCTGGACTTGACATGTATCCTTTACCATATTAATGTTTCCTGCATACATTTGTTAAAGCAGTGTTTTTACATGTGTTGGAGTATTTTGAGTGCAGAAACGCGGTAGTTGGCTCTGGGGCTTTAGCCTCTGCTAGTCTGAGACAGCTCAGCTCCTGTCAGCAGCATGTTTGAAAGATGGTGGATCTGTCAAACCTGCACACAAATGTCAGTCACATTTACCATCAGTATTTAGCATTCTGCTTATCATTTCTACCTCGTTACATTGCATGTGTTTTGCATGTATTGAAATGCTAGTATTTTTATTATCTGTTTTTAATAGGAATTAGATAAACATTCGGATTGAGCTCGTTATATTTCCTAAAATCTTTGAGTTTTCCCTCATAGTTTAAAATACACGCGTGTTTTGTTAGTCTTGTGATGTTTAAGATTTTTAGCAGGATATGTGACATATTCAGCACCACTACAATACTTTGAATGAACCATATGCTAACTCAAAGTATTCTAGCATTTCCTCGTAAATGTTCTCAGGACAGTTTCCAGTCTTTGTCCATGGTCAGATTGCTCCGTGTAAGGCTCATATAGCATCTATTGACGCTGATTATAGCTGACCTGGTTCCCTAGTGCATTATCACTAGCACTAAAGTAGCGACTTATGCATATTTGGCCGGAGATAAAGCCAGATTTACAGCTGGTTTGCCTGATCGCGTTGAACTAAATGCAAATCAAATGTAGGGCATCCCTGGGAGAGAGCGCTTTGTGGGCTGATATGGCCTTGTAACAGCTTAGTACCATACTACACACATGTCCCGATGCATAGTGTGTGAAGGCCCCGTTGGAACTGCTTGTAATGGGCGCCTGTGCGTGTTTGCAGGCCGTCGATGCTGCGTGCATTACTGTCCTTATGACGAACGTCTTGTGTTAACATGTGTGCGTCATGCTGTCGGCGGCAGGTCTGTGGTGCACCGCTTGAGCTGAGCCTGAGGAGACTCTACAGCCATGTGTCTCTGCTCTTTGCACATTCGCCCTTTCCCCTGTGTCGTTTTGGCGCGTTGTCTTAAAACAATATGGGGCTGTGCTTATGTAATGCCGTATCGCGCTTCTGGGAATTGCCCTTAAAATAGAGTTGCCGGTGATCTTGTATCGCGTCTCTGTGCGTCTGCCCTCTCACCCAGCAGCTCTGAAGCGCTCGTTTTCTCTCCTTCCCTCCCTTCACGTTGCCCCCAACCCCCTCCTTCACTCCCTCTCCCCGGCTCACAGTTGTGGATTTGGCGTGCACACGAATCCGAGGCTGGGTTGGCTTTAACAAAAAAGGCGTGCCAGAAACGGCTAATTTTTCTTTTAGTTATTTTCTCTCCTCGCAAGCTTCCGTCGTGGGGTCCCGCATGTGCGTTTCCTCCCAGCTGCAGAAGCGAGCCCCCCTCACGCTCTGGGCTGAGCCTCTCCTGGGAGGAGCTGGAGTCGGAGTTGGCTGACTACGATCTTTGCCAACAGGTCCAGGGGATAGAAAAGTCTGATTCTAAAGTATAGAAACCCCGTGGCATTTAACATGTCTTTATTAGGAATTACTCTGTCAGAGCATGTCTACAAGCATTCATATTTCATAACCATGTAGGACAAGTAGAGCCTAATGGTCTACAAAACATTCACAGTAAAAAAAATGCTTGTCCCTCACTGTTCTCTGATGAAATGCACTGATTTCTATTTTTGACATGGCAGCCTTTGAAAAAAGGTTGCCCTTTAGTCGGTGGTGAAAGTATGAAATCCTGAGCTGTTCTGGGGTAGTGGCAGACCGTCAGTTCCAGGTAGGCGTTCTCTCTGCAGCGGAGTGCCCAGAATGGGTGCCAACTCAATTATTCTTTTTCCTTGAAACTGGATCCTGATGTGAGACTTAAGGCTGCATGTATAGCACCGTATAACCATTTTGACAGGTTTCCCAATGGAAAGCTAAATATGGATCTGTCAACTCACCAGGTAAGCAAATGTACAGGAAAAATGCACAACCCAGAACATAATTTAAAGGTTGGATATTTGGGGAGGCACGTGTCGATCCAAATTAGATTGTTCAGTAGTTAAGAAAAAATTAAAATTTTATACATTTCATGCTGAATTCATATTTTTTCAACCTCAATCTCACAGTGCATTAGAATCAATAGTCCAATCACAGGTCTGAAGAGGACAGTAGAGCAAGAGACGAACTGAATTTCTTCACCACTCTTTAGTCACTTCTCAATGTTTTGCGATGCAAAGGGGGCAATCTTAAAAACATTAAGATCCTTCAATAAGAGAAGCCCAGCTGTATTAAAGACTGAAAGGAAATGGGTAAATAAAAATTGGTGTTTGAGATATGTTGTAGGTTGTGTTGCCAAAAAATTTCATTTTTATTGATGCTGTAATGACATCACGCATGTTTCTTTGGAAATGGAGTAGTGTCTTAAACACTATTGGGATACAATTTGAATAGTTGGTATATCTATAATCTGTGTATTTTAGCAGCAATCTTCTCATAATGTTGCACAAACTTTCTCTCCCATCAGTTGGGAAGCACTGAGCCCCCTCCCCTCATGTTCAACCTTGGCATGAAGTCTGGACTGGTCAGGCTGCACTAAAAACGAGATAAGCCAAACATTTGCCATCCTCCCAATATAACTTTGTGGTCTAAAAATACACCTGGGTCAGGGAGCGCCCCCACATGTGAGCAGGACGACTGTCAAGGCCAACTGTTACTACATGGGAACGACACAGGACACACGTGGCACACAAACGCAGTAACATGCTCCTGCGCTCAAACACACTCAAATCTCGGTTGTCGAGCTCGGGGACCACGTCTGATCATGTGTTGTACAGCAGCCTTGAAGTGTTGCCTTTTTAAAGTTCATGGCTCTGTTCAACTAGGCAATGTATACTTTATTCATATGGAGGTTTTCAGACTTCTATGAGAGTCTGAGTTTCAATAATTGATTCACTCTTCACACACGAGCGGTATCTAACGACTTGTCCTGTGTGTTAATCGATTGCTTGCAAGTAATCAATTTATTGAAATGGTAATAGTAATAGTTAACATCTCATATCTATAATCTGTTCATTTAGCAGCCATCTTCACATAATGTTGCACAGACTTTCAGCTCTGAGGCCTGCATTTATTCTAATGAGACTAATATACCATGGTTTTTGAAGACATGGGAAGACTCAAACATGCTTAGAACGCTTTGGGTGACTTGGTCTGTAAAATGCGCTATATGAATAAATATGACTTACTTAGAAGAGGTTTTATGTTAAAATGTGTTTACAAATGTATTTATGATCTAACGACCCAATGTGTAACAAGTCCTCCATGAATGTTCTCCAGGGGCCTCACTTTGGCTTTGTTTTGGTCACCTGCAAAAATAAATCCCATATTCACAGACCTTCTGGGATCTGAACTACTAATCGATGAATCGAAGGAATAATCCATCAACTGATTGATTTCATAAAAGATAATTGTTTAGTAATAACCCCAGCTGCTCCAGGCCGACTGCCCAACGGGAGGCTGCCAATTGTGCACTGCAATGGATTCACTCTTGGCAGTGAAGTGTCTTACCGAAAGACACAGCAGTTAGATCTACACTATCGACTTCGGAAGGAAGGCCAGTGTGAATACTATTAGGCTTAATCATTGTGAATATAAAATGGAAAAGTTATTTATTTTTTCTGATATGTTGCTCCAGTAAAAAACAAAAAGTGCAAATAAAGAATTTAGTTTTTCGTGGCAAAACGTAACCAGTTGAAGACCGAAATAAGCATTATACTCTACATATATATTGATGGTAGCTTGGTTGATTGTCGCAGCTGGTTTGGTACTGTATGGAATGATTGATGTGGTGTTGCTGTAGTAATCCTAACTGTTTTCTGTATTTTCCCTGACATGCACAATGTTCAATTCCTTGACCCTCTGAACAGATATCTATCCCAACATTATTGCAATGGGGTTCCCTGCAGAAAGGCTCGAAGGGGTGTACAGAAATAATATAGACGATGTAGTCAGGTAAGTGGGAGAGGACACAGCAGAGAAGAAATTAGTCTTTTAAGCACCTTTTAATTTATGTTTTCTTTTTTTCTCCAGGTTTCTCGACTCGAAACATAAAAACCATTACAAAATCTACAACCTGTAAGTAACCGCCGTGACTTTCATTCCTGAACAGTGGTGTTTACTTATCGACTTCCTCTGCGTGATCACTGACTTTTGTCCCTCTTCTCGTTTTAGCTGCGCAGAAAGACACTACGATGCTAACAAATTTAACTGCAGAGGTACGCCTGAAAAACAAACTTTGCTATCACTCATCTAAGTCTGTTTAGCGGTGGTTATAACATTAAACGCCTGTTGTGTAAGTTACGACTGTTATGGTTGGTTTGTTAGAAGCTGCATTATTCTCACAGGAAGAGTATGTCATACTTACAGCCAATGATTTACTAACAACCTTTGTGACAAGTTCTTTTAAAGAGCGATCACCCATAAAGCTTTTTGATTTTGCTACATTTCTATCTTTGACAAATGGCTATGTTTGTGGGCAGCGAGTATATTTTTAACTTAAATATATTTAGGAGAATTGTACAAAATGTCACTATGATTTTGGCTTTCTGGAAACAAATACATTTGAACGTGAGCTTAATCTCTCCACACATTTAGTGACGACCAGAAATGGCACTTTTTCAGCTCGTGTCGTTATTTAAACCAGACATTGACCCAAACATTGTCATTGAAACTCCTTCCCCACTCTGGAGTTCAATTCAATGTATTTTTGTATAGCCCTACATCACAACACTAGTCAGTTCAGTTCAGTGTTTACTTGAAAGGGGCCGGGCACAGTAACTTTAATCTTTAACTTCAAAAAGACAATACAATACAGTAACCATACAATAACATGCGCTTATATCTCACAGACAATAAATCTCTCATTCACATCAGATCAGAGAATCAAATACAGGAAAAGCAATACTATCAAACACATAGAAGCCATCGGTCCATCAGGAGCAGAATGACCACTGTCCACAATCATGACTGACACATACACAAGTGGGCAATAACCTCACATTGATTCCCTCTGGTCTTCTGTCCGCAGTTGCACAGTACCCTTTTGAAGACCACAACCCTCCTCAGCTGGAGCTCATCAAGCCGTTCTGTGAAGACTTGGACCAGTGGCTCAGCGAGGACGACAATCACGTGGCAGCCATCCACTGTAAGGCGGGCAAGGGGCGCACGGGGGTCATGATCTGCGCCTACCTGCTGCACCGTGGCAAGTTCTTCGAGGCCCAGGAAGCACTGGACTTCTATGGGGAAGTTAGGACAAGGGATAAGAAGGTAAAGAGGGCAACGCTTTAGAAATCACTTTTGATTAGTTTTACTAGATATTGTGTCGAATAATAGTTTGGGGCATAGTCCTGTATTTACATTGTACTATCTGAGGGAATAATTGATTTTGACTCATTTCTAAATAAATATATTATTGGATATCCCACCTTTTTTTATAAATTTGCTTTAGTATTCATGGGTTGTTTTTGTTTTTTTTTTTTTTAAATTAACTGAATATTTTTGAATTCACCAACACAGATCAGGGAATAAAACAGTTCAAACACTAAAATAGAAAAAACATTGGTATTGGTCCATAACCGGCAGATGACTAGAGCTGCAACTAACGATTATTTTGTAATCGATTAATCTATCGATTATTTTTACGATTAATCGAGTAATCGCTTGGCTGTGAATTGTGTAGAAAAAAATGTATTTTTTCATCACAAAAAGCTAAAGTGGCAACACTCGAGGACGTATTGATGGCGTAAACTTAAAGTAAATGTTTGTAACAGGCTCTTTGTGCTAATTCTGCTATCTGATTGGATGAGACTGACAGATATTCATGAAATTATAAAAACAAAGTCGGTTTTAATCAAAAATACTACATTTTCATGTCATTTTTGCTCTGTTTGAGTCCGTGTGAACCAGAAAACGATTAATCGATTACTAAAATAGTTGTCGACTATTTCAATAATCGATTAGTCGTCAATTAATCGATTAGTTGTTTCAGCCCTACAGATGACCAATGTTCGTTTTGTATCGTTATAAAATGGAAAAAAAGTTGTCTTTGAGTGTGACGTTATTGTTTTGACCTGGTTTACTCCTCTCTGTTGAACTGCTTCTGGTTATTCTGAATGAGTCGTTTGTGTTTCAGGGCGTCACAATCCCGAGCCAGCGGCGCTACGTTCACTACTACAACTACCTACTGAAGAACCAGATGGAGTACAAGCCGGTGGCGCTGCTCTTCCACAAAATGGTCTTTGAGACTCTCCCAATGTTCAGCGGGGGCACCTGCAGTGAGTCACGCTCGTGTTTGCACAAACGCCCACAGACAGGCGCAGTACAGTAAAAGTCCGAGCTAATGCTGGAGTCTTAGTCCAGAAAGAGTACATACGCAGGGTTTGGTTATATCTGTGTATAATCAGGCCACAGACGGGTACATTTAGATTTTGTTTGAGATTTGCTTTTCTAGTGGAGCACTCCATACCCCAGCATCTGTGGAATTGAATTGGCGAGTATTAACACATAAGATAGCACCCGGAATCTTGTAGCTCAAAGCAAAAGTCCATTGTCAAAAGTTCAGTCCAGGAAAGCTGCACAATTAGAAGTCGTTGGTAGTTCTGTCAATGCGTACAGTGTTGTAATGAAACTAACTACTAAAAGAGCCTCTCCTGACGCTATTGTTTACACAAAGTGTTTAGCCTTGACTTGTGTTAGCAGATGGATGTCTTTTTGTTAGCTTGCAGTGAAGCGGCTTTCTGCGGCGCTGGCTTACAGTCTGTGTGCTGTGCTTTTCCTGTCTCTGAACTGTTGTAGCTGTCACAGAAGTGCCTGCTCCTCTCTTCAATCTCAAACACTCCTGTGCTCAGCAGCTTTCACTGTATAGATCCCTTCCTTCACCTCTTTTCTAAAAACGAGGCCCTATTCTGAGTTTGACTTTTTCACACACACACACACACACACACAACACATGACTCTTGACTATAATTTTGACAGCGCAAAGGTTAGTGTCAAGTTCTTCCATGTCTTCCTTCCCTTTTACGGACGCGTGGCAAACGTGTGTTGTCGCCTGTTGCCCCTTCTTGCCAGCCCCTCGTCCGCTCGGTCATTGTGATAACCTCCTTTCTCTCTCTCTAAGGGGACAGTACCGTAAAAAACAGGAGCGAGCCGACCCCTCAGGGCTTCAAGAAAGGGAATTGGCACTGGGGTAAATAAAGAGCCTTTTCCTCCATCATAATATTTTGTATGTTTGTTTTTTGTTGGTGTGTGTGTGGCCCTAGAGATCCAGTAGGTTCGAGTTTACTAGTTAACCGGCAGATGAGCTCTCCCCCACACCCCCCCTGCCCCTCAGTTTACAGTCCTTACAAACAAAGGAATAGGGTCCAATATCTCTGGTTCTGGGTCATTTTGTGCTCTTATTAACGTTTCCCCCTCCCTTCTTCCTGCTCTTAAGTTTGAATCTAATATCGCTGACTTCTCCATTCATTCTGGAGAGTGTGTGTAACCGTAGTAACGCCTCTGGCTCTCCCCTGTCGCCTCCTCTTCTCCTCCTCCTCCCCCCGTGCGCTCGCAGATCCCCAGTTTGTGGTGTACCAGCTGAAGGTGAAGATCCACACGTCGAACCCTGCTCACACGCGGCGCGAGGACAAGCACATGTACTTTGAGTTCCCGCAACCGCTGCCAGTGTGCGGAGACATCAAAGTGGAGTTCTTCCATAAGCAGAATAAAATGATGAAGAAGGTGAGCCACACTAATGCGTCATTTGAGTATTGTACAGCAGCATCCCCCCTGTCTTTACTGGTGAGGTCTAATTCAGTGGTATTTTATTTATTGTACCTCACTGACGTTTATATCTTGATTTCAAAAAGACCATATGAACATGAAAAGCCATCGACCTCTGAACGGTCGGAATGAACTGAGTGTTCACGTCACCTGTGGAGTTTGCTCAAAAAGCACAAAATCTGAATTTGTAGCCAAATTCTTCAACGGCAACCACCAAGCAAAGAGACAATCAGGAGCGGTTCTGTTTCTATTTGATCGCCAATGCAGAATTCAGGTTAGAATTTGTCAAAGAACAGTGGGGGTTGGAGAGTAGGAGGTTTTTACTTTTCAATGAATGTGAATGGAAGCCAGAGCCAGAGGTAAAGCTTAGGCATTTATTGGCTTTATCAAGTTAGCACTGAGGGACTATGCTGCTTGAATTCAGAAGAGCAAACTTTACTCTAAACATCAATGAATGGATCTTTGCACAGACTTGTGAAATAATTCAATACTTTTGAGGGAGATTTACCCACAGGTTGCCTTTGGTGCACTACTCAGAGACCTTCATATTGCGTATGGTGATGATGTGAACTTTCTCCCACAGGACAAGATGTTTCACTTCTGGGTGAACACCTTCTTCATCCCTGGTCCAGACGAGGAGAAGAAGCGCGAGGAGAACGGGACTGTGGTGAGCGAAATGGACTGTCAGCCACAACAGGCGCCGCCACAGGCTCTGCAGAGCAATGCCGAGCGCAGGGACAGCACCCGAGACGGAGACAAGGAGCGCGTGTGGGACAGGGAGAAGGAGCGCGACAAGGAGAAGGAGCGAATGTGGGACAGGGAGCGTGACAAGGAGAAGGAGCGCGGCTGGGAAAGGGACCGCGACAAAGACAAGGAGCGCGACAGAGACCGGGACTACCTCATCCTGACGCTCACTAAGAACGACCTGGACAAGGCCAACAAGGATAAAGCTAACCGCTACTTCTCTCCAAACTTCAAGGTATGAACCACTTCTCTCACCTTCCTCTGGTAAACTGTCTGCAGCCTCTTGTCAAACATCTGTGTGATTTATTATCAGAATAAATCATTCGGGACACACAGTGATCTGATCAAATACTTTGCTCTTTAGGTGCATTTACCAAAGACAACATCCCTAATCCTAAACCATCCCTAATGCTAAGAGCGGTTCTGAATGGCTTACATTTGAGTGCCATGGTCTGTCTAAAGCGGAGCCTGATAGAAACATGTTTAGACAGATTCCCTGCATGTCGATCTTGCACGTTAGAGTGTGTGAGTCTGTATAGACTGAAGTGTCTTGTGCTTTCTTCTGATCCATCTATGATTTGTTTGTTTGTAGGTGAAGTTGTACTTCACAAAAACCGTGGAGGAGCCCACGAATTCAGAGGCGAGCACGTCAACATCGGTCACCCCGGACGTTAGTGATAATGAGCCGGATCATTACCGATATTCGGATACCACTGACTCTGATCCGGAAAATGAACCTTTTGATGAGGAACATCATACTCAAATTACCAAGGTGTGAACTCTTTTAAACAACAGGAAGAATAATGATCCAACAAAAAGGATAAAACTTGAATCTTAACTACAGAAGAAGCTTGTCTCTTCCCTCCCCCAGACGGCAATAGAATATCATCATGTCAAATGCCAACTTTAGGGAAAAAAGAGAAATATCTCGACCAATATATTTTTTATTTTCCTTTGTTTTCTTTGGCACGGCCATGTACCATGTGCGAGGTATTGACACTGTTGCCCCATGGAAAAGGTGCTGTAGCTTAAATGTGTTTATATATATATACATACACATATGTATATACATATATACATGCATATATTAAACAAACTTTTGTGTCAAAGACAATGGAAAGAGTACCACAATCAGGAGACGGGAGTTGAAGTGTGGGAGAAGTTTTAATGATGTACTAGGACTATGCTGCTCCTTCTCCTGTCTAAACCAAGGCCAGTGCTGCAAGTCACTTTGTTTCACTCCTCTCCTCCCTCTCTCCTCTTTTACTCTCCTCCTCCATCCTCCTCCTTTACTGTGAATGCTTCTTGTGCTCTTTGCAGGCTGTCTCACGTGACTTTTGGCCTTTGTGCAGTGCAAACTGCATGCGGGCAGTGGGTTGGGGGTGGGCGGGGTTATGAAAAGGCCGTGATGTCTAAAGCATTGCCATTCCTATCCCCACTGTGTTTAAATTATGCAGGCTACCAATGTAATTGTCAATGTTTTTTTATCATAAAATAATAAAAAATATAATACACAAAACAGCAGGGAGACAAGTGTTTGCAATAATGTCAACACTACCGAAAGGATAATGGTAATTTGCATGTACTGGAATTGGCGTCCATCCCTAATAAATGTATGCAATGTTGTCTTTTCTTAAGCAGCAGCTCGGATGTGTCTTCTGCGTGGGGTTCCCCAGTGCTTTGAGTCATGCCTTATGTAATCCTCGCGCCTCACCCTGGATAAAAACGAACATGGAATTTAAAATCTGCTCTTGCCATCTATAACATAACTGGGTTATAGCCGCCCTCTGTGTGTGCAGGACAAAGAATGTCACATTTACAGCAGTTTAATCCTAGTGGCTGAGGTTAACAGAGGGTAACCGTGGTGACTAGTGGGACCTGTGTTGGGGGATTATTGTGGGGGTTCTACTAATCAGAACCCAAATACTGAGCAGCCATTTAATTATTGTGGTTTAGCCTCTGGTTATTTATGGCTTTCTGGACTGGAGTTTGATTTCAGCCTCCTCACCAATATGTACATTTGGTAATTCAAGTTTATATACTGGGTTTTGTTCCAATTAAGTATTAATCCACTGGATTGGTTGTTTTCGGCACTTTGGGTCCCTTGTATCAGTCCCCTACATGGGTGACCATATATTAAATAGAATCTTGGCACTGGGAGATTCAATTAAATCTTGCTGTCGCATTTTTCTTTTACCAACATTTCCCCACTGCGATGAATAAAGTTATTTTACTCGGCCCTTTATCTAATAATCAAATATCTATGTTGCTTTCCTACTTCCAAAGGGTGTGCTGCCGAACATTTCAGCCAAAAAAATTCCCATGGAGATAAACATTACAGAAACTTCTATTTTAACCTGGGAACACAGTTTAAGGTATGAAGTTATAACACATGGAAGCGAGGGAAGTGACTCGTGGGCCTTTGGGTGTGCTGCAGACAGGCCTCCACTCTAACATCCTCCCAAAGACTAACCGGATTAAGCTCTGTGTCGTTCTGATAGGAGGCAGAAGTGGCAACGACTCTAGCTCCCCCCTTGACTTATAAGTCTCTTGATAATAAAAAATAAGTATGAATTAAACATATTTTTATAGGCATGGCAGTCTCATAATCCCTCGTCTGCCCTATTAGGAAACTGCTGGTGTTGATAGAGACATCAAAGCCCGAACCAGCGAGAGGACGAATCAGACAGACAGAAGGAGGCCTGTGATTGGCTGAGCTCGAGGAGGAATCAGAGAGGGGGAGGCTGGAATACATGAATTATGAATGTGCAGGGGAGAGGGTAGAGATGTTCTGCACAGACTGGCGTACAGACGGCCAAACTTTTGAAATATTCATCTGATCGATAGACAACTTCATTTGTATTTTCTAAGCAGTGCCTGGTGATGTCTGGGCCTCCACAGTGAGGCTCCACTTGGAGTCAGATCTCTTCATGACAAGGTGTTGGGTAACTTGGGTTTGATTCTCAAACTGGAGTTGTGTTGTTTTTCTAGTGTCCGGGTGCATTTCCTTCAGTTTGTCATCCATGTAAATTCTATTAAAACTGAAGTGTCCCAGTGGTTTGGTCAATGGTTCTGAACCTTTTGGCTCAGTGACATTAAAAGACTTTGACTCCGTGGAAAAATTAAGTCTGTAGGTTTTAAGTGGTGTCCTAAATACATAATTTGGTTGGGATATTTAACAAATATTTGCATAACAAATGCTCTATGTAACGCTCTTCTTCAGGACTGTTTCACTTTGGAGCAGGTCTGTGCATTTTGCCTCCCTTGAGGAAAGCATTAATATTAACTAACGTCCTTTAAACAAAGTATGTGTTTTGGGGGGTATGTTAATCTGATCTCTTTGTTCATACCAGAGTATGGCTTTAATCACTGAGCAAAGAAAAGGTCCAATGGACCGTTGGAAGGGGCAGTTACTGGTTTGTCTCTTGTGGGAGGCAAAAGACAAACATGTAACATGTTTGAGACTGTTTGCCCTCAGGCCCAAAGAAGTGGACAAGCTCCAGTCTTGAGACTCCAGCAGCTGGGATCAAACAAACTGATCAGACTAAAGACAGTTTGCATCTCGCTCTAAACTGAAACATGGCAGAGACACAAATCAAACTTAAATACTACTGACAAAAAGATAGGGACGTTTTCAGGTTCCCCAGCTTTAACCTGCTGGGCACCCAGTGTTTCCTTTGCTCTGGTGGTGTGTGTAATTATGAATGCTAAATGTAAAATAGGTGACCATTTACCACTATCAATACAGAAATTAAACATTACACACACAGTCGTGTTGAAGATGGATGGATAGAGCGAGAGAGAGATGGACCATTATTCTCCCCTGAGGGAAAACCATTTCCACAGATAGCGTCACATACATACAAAACAAATTATAAAATAACCGTTTTTAACCCGGATAAAAAGTCTGCCTCACATTTTCAGGAACTCGGCATGAATCTGTAACGCACCCTCCTCTATGAGCTGTACTTAAATATGGAGAGAATGATGAACGTAGCCAATACTGTAAGACAAGTGTAGTTTTTCTTTTTTCTCTTGGGCAGCATCATTTGGTCACTATCCCCTTTAACATATGGCCGAGCATTAAGAACACGTCTGTAATCTCACTGTCTCTGAGCTTCATCCAGAGCACATCCAATGCCCTCGCTTCTCCCCTTTGCACGCGGGGAGGAAAAAAAGACACCGAACGAAGAGATTGAGACAAAGTATTATGACCGAGCGATGTCGTGAGGGGGGGTGGGAGGACAGGGGGGAGTCCGGCTGGCCTACAAAGGGACTATAAGCCCAAGCCTGTAACCCCATTTCCCCTCCATCTGTTGGTTGGTCAGCTGTACAGAGGAGAATAGCACTCAATAGGACCTGGCAACCCCAACCCCCCCTTCTCCACCCCCCTCACTCACTCACTCACTCGCCCCTGTCCTACTCAGGGCCCAGGGCACAGCTGTGGAGAGTTTGGATTAGGCCAAGAATAAAACAGGAAGTCAAAATTAAACAAAAGCCCTTCTCTGCACACATGCGCACACAGCGGAGTCAGCAGAGGCCGAGGAAGAAAGTGGAAAAATGAGAACAGAGAGAAAGTCTTTAGATGCTGATTTTCACAAAACGTAGTCAAGATGATTGTGTTTGGGCATTTCCTAAAGGTGTTTTTATTTTCATCAATTCAAAAAATACAAACAAAACAGGTGCCTTACACGATATTTACCCAGAAAGACATATTACCAAAACACTAAATCAAACTAAAGTGAAAGTAAAAATGAGGCTTGATCTGAGACCTCATCAGTCAGCTGCACTAGTTTTGAAAAAGCGGCATTGATGAATTTTTGGTTTTGTTAAAAGTCTGATTATTCAAACAAAAGTCAATTAGTCTATTCTCACTAAACACCGCCATATATTACATCCTTCATTGACAGCTTTTGTATCTGAATCTCTTTGACTTTATTTCTTCTTGAAAGTCAAACCAGAATCTCTGCACAGAATCACATAAAACAAGAAAATGATCCGAATCTTCAGTTCCAGTCTCACAGAATCCATGTTTATCTCATTTATATCTGCGAGACGGTTGTTCACATTTCAATCCAGTTTGGTCATATTTTTTCATCACTTCCTAGTTGTGGTGGATGCCGTCATCAATTGGATGTAAGTGAGAGAGTAATGTTTATTATGTAGCGCAGGTCACACATAGAGCGTTACATTTTTTATTGTACCAGGAATTTTCTTTTTCTCCACACACAACGATGAAAGAAGCGAGACGTCCAACCCCTGAAGCATCAAAACTCCCTCTCCACTCATTCAATTACCATTAGACATGTTATTATTATTTGTTTTATTTGTTAGGAAAACTGGAGCACCTGGAGGAAAACCTATGCAAACACAAGGAGAACATGCAAACTCCACACCTGTCTGGAGGTGGAATTTAACCTATGTCATTGTGTGTCAAACTGGGCTTCTGGGAAATATGTTTTGACGAATATACCTTGATTCAGTGAATTATGAACAAAAATGTGATTGCAGTAAATTATTCCGGACTTCATGATGAGCCGTGGATCTACCTGTTGTGATGTCATCAGTTTCATAACACTGCTCCTGTAAATTCAATTTTTATCCCCAAATGTTTCTTCATAAACAACAGCTTCATAACTGCGGTGACACAGGCCTCATTCCATCAGAAAAACTATCTTTCTCTTTTTAAAAATGTTTTTAATATTGACTTTTGGTTGGAATGATGTCACTATTTTATTTGCAAATAAATCATAAATGACACATTTTCTCAAATTTCAGGAAAGAACCGCTCTCTCCACTTTTTGAACAAATCTCTCACCAGAATGATTGACACTTGGGAGGACCAATAGTCTTGATGATCCACCCGGAAGTAGAAACTGTAATTATTGACTTTGAAGCGTCTGCAGGTGTAAAGTGCCAAACTGTTGTTGTGTCCTTAGGCAAGACACTTCACTCACATTGCCTAGAATGAGTCTGGTGTGTGTGTGAAAGGTTGATGGTCGTCAGAGGGGCCGATGGCACATACTGGTTGCCTTGCTTCTGCCAGTGTGCCCCAGGGCAGCTGTGGCTACAGTACTCGTTTATCAGCACTGGCTCTCTATAAAAAGCCAATAGCAAGTAAACATTCAAATCTTAAATAGTTATAGATGTTTTTAGCTGTGTGCAAAGTCTGGCCTGTGATCACTGAGCAGTTTGTTACTTCTCTGTATTCGGTTTGCTTCATCACGAAAAGCAACAGGAAGCAAGTGCACGAGCCCCACGCTGCGCTCTCTGATGTCTCATGTCAGGAATCCACAATAAAGTTCAATAAAGCCTTCGTCAAAATGGAGGGAAACAAGATATCTGCGCTTTCAGCATTCGTCAAAACGTCGTATTCCCCCAGCTACAATCTTTAACCTGTTTTATCGCCGACAGTTCGAAAGAATTTGCTGAATAAGTGGTGAAACTTTATTTGAATGGAGCTAACACAGAACTGGCTTTTCAAGAAACGACTTGGTAAAGGGCAGATCCAGAGCCTTTGAAATGAAAATTGTGAAAAAAACTAAAATAATAATACTTTGCACTAGAGGATGTATTTAAAATGTAGAATATATGGACAAATACTATTGTCAGATTGAGTATGAAGTGTGAGAAAATGTTACTGACTGATTTTTTTTGCCATTAAGTCACCACATAAAACAACTTGTGAACTCACGAACTGGGGAAGTGGAAATGGAAACAATATTTGAAGACGTTCTGGGCGTGGGAGACGAATGGCAGTTGCAAAAGTGTTTCGGTCACAGCTTTATGAGGAGGACTATGAATCTATTACACAGGGCGGGGGGACCGCGGTAAAGTGGGCCGTATCTTTCACCTCCGAAGTAAAACGGCCCGCATCAAGAGAAAAGCAGTGCGCGTTTTGTTGACTGCTTACGGTAATAGCAGAACAGCCTTTCGCAGTCAGCATTTCTCCTCGAACAGAAAGCGCGCTTAGGAGGCTCGTTTTGTGAATAAACCCTTATTTGGAAAAGCATGTAAAAACTTAAAATGTTCGACATTTAATTTGGTCAAAAAGTGAAATTTTCAGCTGCTGTCCATTTTTACAGTAAAGACTTGAGTGTCTTATTCCACTGGGTGTATGACCTCACCACTGCCTTCACCGCTGTGCCTACAACCACAAACCTTTACTTTGGAAATTGTGGGTAAAATTGAGACAAAGTACACTTTTTAGCCCAAAATACACAAAACTAAGAACATTCCCACCTTTGATCTACTGTAACTTTTTACTGTAAAAAGGTGTGCGACTAATTTCACTGGATTCATGACCTCATGATTGCCCTCTACCACTGTACCAAAGACCAGAAACTTTTACTGTAGAAATATTTATTTAAAGTAGCCATTTGGGTCCAAAATAGCCTAAAAATGGTCAAAAAATGTCACTTTTGATCTACTGTAACTTTTTACTGTAAAAAGGTGTGTGACTAATTTCACTGGATTCATGACTTCATTATTGTCCTCTACCAGAGCTGTATTTGCATTGCCGGCAGGTGCAGGCTGCCCTTTTTCACCGCTTCTGTTTACTGTCATAATGGACAGAATTTGTAGGTGCAGCCAGGGGCCGGAGGGGGTCCGGTTCGGAGACCACAGGATTTCATCTCTGCTGTTTGCCGACGATGTTGTCCTGTTGGCTCCAAGGAACCAGGACCTGCAACATGCACTGTGACGGTTGCAGACGAGTGTGAAGCGGCTGGGATGAGAATCAGCACCTCCAAATCCGAGGCCATGATGCCTGACCGGAAAAAGGTGCCTTGCCCTCTCGAGTAATGAGTAATGATTATTTATATAGCGCATTTATATATATATATATAAAAAAAATTATATAGCGGAAAAAAAAGCATCTGCGCATGCGTCAGCCGGCGCAAGCTCCATTCATTTGAACGAGAGACTTAAAAAATGAACAGCGAGTAAAGTAGAGTGGTCCAAAAAAATTCACCCCCCTCATCATTGACACACATGTGGAACGGAGCTTTGGGCCAAGAGCCAACTTTTGGACCATCCTTTTCGAGAGGTCTGCCAATGCTATACGTTAGCATTGGCTAATTCTTAATCCGGGTCCACCCCCATCGGCCCGGGGTGGTATTGCAAGCATGTCAGCGCATCATTTTGGCCACTTTCAAGCCGGGACCCACTGATCAGCCCCCAATCTTCATTATCCATTAATACCTATTGAGCATGTTTTTAGTGCCTGGGGAAACCGGAGCACCCAGAGGAAACCTATGCAGACACGGGGAACATGCAAACTCTACTCAGTAAGGCACTGTTCCGACTGGGATTCGAACCCAGGACCTTCTTGCTGAGAAGCGAGAGTGCTATCCACTCAGCCACCGTGCCGCCAAAGTGGAGAGGTCCTTCCTCACGTGGAGGAGTTCAAGTATCTCGGGGTCTTGTTCACGAGTGACGGAAGGATGGAGCGTGAGATTGACAGGTGGATTGGTGCAGCGTGCGCAGTGATGCGGCCACTTTCGATTTACCGGTCAATTCTTGTTCCCTCCATCACCATGGTCATGAGCTTTGGATAATGACCGAAAGAACGAGATTGTAGATACAAGCGGTGGGAAAGACTGGTTGGGCACTCGCTTAAGGTGTTTTCACCCCGGACTCAACTTAGACTTGAAAAGCGTCAGTTTTGCACTGAAAATGAATAGTGAAGCGCGTCAGGTGACGCTGAGAGGCCCGGCGTCACTTGAAGCGATTCAAAAGACGCGAGCATTATGCGCGTCACTTGAAGCTTTTGACACGCGTAATGCTTGCGTCTCTTTTGTTGTAAAAAAGTCCCTTAACGCCGAAGTTGAGAAAAGCTTTTGGAGCTTGACGCCGGGCTTCAACCAATCTGGAGACGAGGAGCAGCTTTTTCATTGTCATTATTGTTACTTGTAATATTATTTGTATGAATAGTAACGTTCTTAAAAAGTAAGTAACACAATCAATGTACAAAGGCTGTGAAGTTAAAGTAATTTATTTAGTATAAGAACAAGCTAAAGCTGGCTCAGACACAGCAGACTGAAAGACAGGCGCTCCTCTGCGGGAATCAGTGCGAGCTCCAGGCGGGAGCGAGAGAAGCTCCTCCCACCTGGCGTCAGGAGCTTCAAGCAACAAGGGGCGTTCACACCGGACCCAGCGTCAAATATTGCGCGTCAAAAGCATTTTTTAGGCAATTTTGGACCAAAATGGCTACTTTAAATCAATATTTCTCAATATTTATACAGTAAATGTTTCTGGTCTTTGGTACAGTGGTAGAGGGCAATCATGACGTCATGAATACAGTCAAATTAGTCGCACACCTTTTTACAGTAAAAAGTTACAGTAGATCAAATGTGACATTGTTTTGACCATTTTTAGGCTATTTTGGACCAAAATGGCTACTTTAAATCAATATTTCTCAATATTTCTACAGTAAAAGTTTCTGGTCTTTGGTACAGTGGTAGAGGGCAATAATAAGGTCATGAGTCAAGTGAATTTAGTCGCACACCTAATTCCAGTAAATAGTTACAATACTTGAAAATTGCACTAGCGGACCAAATTGTGTACTTTATATATGTAAACAATAGAGTGGCTATTCTCCTGAGGACTCACAATCTGCAGGAGGAATCGTAGGGGGCTGGTGCTATGTGTACCGGGTGGCATCTCTATAAGGTTTTAATCACAAAAACGTGTCTCCCATACCCCAGCGCGCTTTCTGTTCGATAAAAATGGGTGACTCCGAAAGGATGTTCCGCTGTTACCGTAAGTTCTCAAAGAAACGCGCACCGTATTTTCCCCGATGCGGGCCGCTTGTTCATAGAGCTGAAAGATGCGGGCCACTTTACCGCGGTGGCGGGGGGGGGGTATATTGTATATGTATATAATGTATTTAGAACAGAGATGTATTATTTTAGCTAGTTTTTCTGGATAAATGACGAAAAATAAGAAAACAGCAAAAAATCATAAATGAAAATACAACCGTTGTGTCCTTGGGCAAAACACTTAAAGAAGCTATACCCGATTTTTTTTCTAAGTAGTTCATAAAAATGCTTTTTACTACATACAAGTTGTATCATAATACATAATTTAATTGAAAACTTGAGGTAATTGATTCAGCTGTGTAAGAATTACAAGCAGTGAAAAGGGCTGAGTAGAGTCTGAGCGGGCCGCTCTTTCTCCTCCACTCACAGAACGAGCAGCGACCAGCCTGCGTCCTCTAGCCTCTACAGCGCTGCTTAACACCAGGGCTTCAACTTCAAAATTCGAATATAATTCTAAAATAAAAAATGATGAACAAAATAATTGAATAAAAAAAAATGTGAACAAATATTAGACAACCCTTGTAATTCCAAATGTATTTAATGACTGCAAATAAAATAGTTAGCTCCGAAAGGTTTCACTGGGACACGCTAGGCAGGTAACAGCTAAGCTAGCTAGCTGTTTCATGGTAACTTCCGGGTTTTTCGCAATCGCTTTTTGTCACTTTAAAACAGTATTTTTGTCATGAAAACGTTAACAGCAAATTCTGAAATCGTCCGTGCATGTGTGTTAAGGATGTATATGTGTACTGTATTGTCCGATTGACGTTTAATGGTGTTGATTGATAGATATGTGTTTGTTTATTGAGCGTGGCTAGCTCCGCTAGCTCCGTTGGCTTCTCTACACAGACAAGTGTGTAGTGACAGGCGCTGATAGCTTGTACTTGCGGAGTAATGGCAGTATTTTACACACCTGAATTACAAACAGAGGTTGCATTGGGGCTTCGGTCATTATTGGTTTGAGAGTTCTGTTATCAAGAAAAAATGATCGGAAGAATTGCTGCTGCTGCTTTGAGGAGCTCTATAACAAATTATAATTAAATATTAGAATATATTCTAATGTTTTAAGTTTGCTAAACCGCTATAACATCCAACGTTTTGCACTGCGCCCCTCAGCCGGAGCCTCCGCATGCCTATCATTATTACATTCGGACGCGAAACTGGAGTTCCCCCTTGACATAATGTCCGCAATGTTAAGCGCCCCAGGATCACCACCAATCTTGAACACTTGTGCAGCTTTGCATTTTCCCGATCATAGAAACGTTTGATAGCCGTTCGCTTTCCGTGTATGCCCCGAGGGGCTGTCTGGCTATCAACCAAGTGACGCCATTCTCCACAGGAATCCTACAGTGTTCTGGAAGTACTTTTTCAAAACCGGGCAGCGAGACAGTCGCCTCCTCCCGCCTTTCCGGCATCCCTTTGTGCTCCAACGGTTCAGCTTGGTTTGGACTCCACGAACCGTACCGTCACGCCTTGACGACTTTCCCAACGGAGGTTACAGCACGCACATAGACGAACACTCACTTGCCATCGGAGATATGTGATGCAAAGCTAGCACTTGAATTCAGAGGTGTCGAGGACCTGGTTGAACTCTCAAACTGGCTGAGTTCTGCATCGTCTTCCAGCAGACACATGGCATCTTCCGAAGGCCCTCGGATAAAGGGACATCCCATGTGTCCCGGTTGAGCTGTACTTCTCCTTTGACTTCCTGAATGGGCTCTTCTCACAAGATGGCCTTTTTGACCTTAACGATGTCGCACGGCCGAGGGGGATCATATAGCCAGTGAGTGACTGAAAAGCGCTCTTCGATTGAGTGGGTTTGGGGTCTGTGCCCTTACGGTCTCTTTGACAAAGTTCTCCCCCAAACCCTCTCTTCTTTTTCTTTTTGGAAAAGTTCACGGCCACCATTAAATGAAGCTTGTCATCTTCTGGATCATATCCAAGGCAAGCGCCTTTCTTATCCTCCTCCGAGAGTTTGCTTTGGGAGGTCCATTGTCCGAGGTCCCGTTCGCTTTCTCCTCACATTTTTTGGCCTCCCCAATTTGGCCTGAGTCAACCCACGTCTTTCCATAAATGGAATCCACGGCTCTTAAAAATTCGCTCGACATTGGCCGTTATAAAACCCTTGGTGCCGGCTGAGGTCGTTGTGGGAGGTGAGGATGTCGGTCGACATCATGCGTCTTGTTCCAGCACACGCCGCTCTTCTCCAAGGTGGGCAAATGCTGGCAAATTTGCTGTTCTCACGCATAGCTACCCTGCGCGATACAGCCTGCAGTTTGTAGCCGATGTTAACCTGTGATCGCTATTTCTTCAACATCCTCATCCTCAGCGTCCCTCAAAGGAACCGTAGAGATGGACATCATCCTCTTCGAGCCTCACCGAATTATACATTTTCTTTGATATCTCCAGAGCGGGCCAAGCACCCTTCGTATCGTTTGGAGGACCAGCCGGATTTGTAAGGACATCGGGCCCCTTGATCAGCCGTTTCATTTAGGCTTTGGCCCCTGAGTTTTGACTGCTGTTCCACTCCGGCGACCTGCGTGGGTGACAGAGTGGGGGGTTTGGTGCAGCATCGGTGGCTGATATACATACTGCCCAGTCCAGCTCTCCCAACTCCCCCCTAGGAGCCCTTGTCCCCGCAGCTTTTCCTCTCCACCATCTCATGGATTGGCCCTTCGTAGGCCACCTTCCACTCAGTTTCCTATGACAACTGCTTTTCGTCCTCGTAACGTTGCTTGGACTGGGCTGTTGTGGCAACGTTGCTGGATCCTTGGTCCAGGGGTACCTTGCATGCAGTGCGGCTCTTCACTGTGGTGATCTTCCATAACTATGTCAGCCAGCTCTTTATTTGCTCCAGCTCCGTCCTCAGAATGCGTCATTCCTTGCCTCCGGTGGACAAGTTTCCACACTACCAGCTCCCACACTTGGGGGTTCGCAGGCGGCCCCGATACTGTCCCCTCCACCAGTCATACAAAATCTCGTCTGCAGTTGATGTAGCAGCCGAATGAGCGGTGACGGTTGATCTGGCCGCTGATATGCAATTATCTGTATTTGGCCGACAAAACAAAAACCCAGTGTTCGCATAGAGCGTGCAAAATGAGTTTGGGTGAACCTGGGTGTGACAGTAACTTCCTCCAGGAGATCAGGGTGTGACCCTCTACCGTTTTCCAAGGGGGCCATCCCCCAAGACAAGGTCCCCAAACGGAACGCCCTCTGAGGGGACAGATGGCTTCCTTGTGGCTAGATCAGAAGTTAATCTGGTAGGCCGGACATCTCTTGTGGGGGAAATTGGAAATATCGTATGCAGTTTTTTAGGTGAAATGTGGCGATTTCACCTCTGCGCTCTTATCCAGCCATAACAAACAAGCTGGTGAGATTTCGGGTACCATTTGGAGTTTGTGATCGGATCATCAGGAGGTATCGCTTAGTTTTCAACAGAGACTTGCATTCCTCCGACGCCATGAACATGCGTCACGTCTCGCTCCTTCAGGCTTTAATCGCCCGCAGCCTCATGGGTGCATGTAATTAGTGTCGGATGGTCCCACCTTTTTGCCCGGCTTTGCTGTAACCTCCAGATCATCATTATCCACTGGGTACTCATGATTCCACTCTCTGCAAGCAGGTGAGAGTGGATGCCATCATGTCCTTGAAAGGAATTACCAAAAGCCGTCACGACCACTCCCGAGTATCTCGGGTGCAACCTCGCCAGGAGCCTCTTCTTGGGCCTCCGTATACTACCCGGGGACTAGGCCCTTGGCCTCCCTCAGGATCACTCCCTTGCCTCCGTTTTGGACAGAGGTGGTAATGATGAGCGGGACTTGAGTACCCTTACACCTTCGTTCTACATAGAAGGTGGTTTTACAATCGGCCTCTCCTCCATGAACCTAGACATCTCCCGCCAGCGCAATCTCTTACTGCCTTCCTTCTTTTCCGGCCCTGTTTGAGAGACTTCAACCCTTCTTGCAGTAGAATAGTTATCTCACGTGCCCCCTTCACCACATACGCCGCGACCGCAAGTAGCGTATATTACTTTGAAGCAAAGTATGGTCCTGCTATGAGTATATTTTATTATATATATATTATATATATATATATATATTATTAATATAATATAATATATATATCCCCCCCCCCCCCCCACCCCCCCTATAAAATATATAAAACAATATATAATCCCCCCCCCACCCCCCCCCCCCCCCCCCCCCCCCCCCCCCCCCCCCCCCCCCCCCCCCCCCTGTATATATACCCCTATTTTTTTTACCCCCCCCCCCCCCCCCCCCCCCCCCCCCCCCCCCTACCCCCACCCTTTCTGGGATCTTGTCATCCTTTTTCGCTGAGGTTCATCATCCCTTAATTGCTCCAGCTGCTCTTAAATCCTTCTCCTGCTTCATCAGGAACTGAAGTGCTCGTCGAAACCTGTCATCTGGTGATGGCATCTCTATCTTTTCGAGATGTAGACCAGCCAACTCCTTCTTCAATCTCTCTGGCAGCTTACTCTCCAGGGATTTTGTACTGATCGGGTTCTCAGTGCGCCCGTATTTCCCACTCGGTTTAGGTCCTGCAGCCTATTCGACCACTTGTATCAAGTCCACAATCTTTTAGGTTGGTGGCTCCTTCACCGGTGGCGCGCTGCAGTTCCTCAACAATTTCCATGGCGATGTTGTTTTGTTTCCAAAACGATTTTTCGAGGTGCGGCCGATTTCATCTGCCGTTCCATATGTTGACAGTCGCAGGTCCTTTGCACCCTTGTCCCTCAAGATCTTCCAACAGTTGGGAATTTCCTCACCTCCTTTCGAACCGGAAGGTTCTCCTTGTTTTTGGGCGGCTCCCAATCCTTTGCCAGGGATAGAAATTCCGCTTATTCCATCAAAAATGGGGAGCGCTGTTGGCTTTCAATCTGATAGTGGGTGGTCGGAGAAGGCGGCTTCTCAAGAACCCCCTCCAGCATCCTCTTTGCCTGGAGTCGAGCGGGCCTTTCCCGGACATCAGGTCAGGCACCGCAGGCTCCAGCTCCCCTGTCCGCCTCTGCATGTCCGCTCTTTTCCTCATCCGGGATCCAGCGGTTCCCATTTGCGGAGTGCTCCCTTGCCCTCTTCACGAGCCCTTCAACGTTCTTAAGCATCGACGGTCATACCCCTCCAGCTTTCATCTCTAGCCGGGTGTCAAAGTCGCTCGCTTACTTTTTCAGCTGCTTTCAACCGCCTGAGGAGCTCGGAACTGCCAAAATTGTTCCACGGATTTTTTGATCGCACCTCGATTCCTCCTAGTCTTTGTTACCTTCGCCTCCCGTCCGTCTCAATGTCCGATCCAAATCTTTGCGGAGCTGGTTTTTCCTTCCTCCTCCTCTTTTGCCTCAGCGTAAGCTGCTTCCAACTCTCCATTTGCTTGCTATTCACCTGGACCAGCACTCAGCCCGTTATCTTTCCGAACAGCATCAAACCAATTCCTCGTCCGCATTTTCTGACGGACTTCAGAATTGAATTTGCAAGTCGGGCAACCGCTGCTTGGCTGTTGTCCCCTCCCTTTTCATACTGCTTTTACATCAGCCAATTTGGGTTTTGGCCAAGGTGTTGGAACTGCAAGGCTAGTGCTACGTGGGTTCGAAGCGTTGGCGTTGGGCGGAGCTTTAGGGTCGAAGCGTTGGTCCGGGAGATTTTTGGGCCGAGGCGTTGGGTTGGGTCGAAGCGTTGCCGTTGGTCCCGGACCTTTTTGGGCCGAGGCGTTGTGGTCAATGCGTTGGGGTTGGTCCAGAGATTTTTGGGCCGAGGTTGGTGTTGGTCGGAGAGGTTTGGCCGAGACGTTGGCCGTTGTTCCGGTACCTTTTTGCAACCAGCTTGACGCGGTTGCCAAAAAAAAGTATATTTGCATTGTGAGTGGCCTTCTGATACTAAACTCAGCTGTTAGATGAATGAGAAGCAGTTATGTATGTAACAGAAGATTATCATCACAATTCATTATTTTGCTATTACTGTGCTTTCTCTTACTTACTTTCCAACTGTTAAAAAGCTCCTGATATCTTTTATCTTATGTCGTGGATGGTGGATTTTTCTAAATTATATAAGAAGGTTTAGACAATCAAACAACAGACAATGATATACATGAACTGCAGAATCATTTATAAAACCTTGGCCAATGTCAAAAGTTACTAGTATTTCTCAATACACTGAGTTGAACAAGAGTTTTTGGCAATAAGAAACAGTGTGGATTTTTCTAATTTACTTTTTTTTATTCCACTCTCTACCAAAAAAGCAAGTCATGACTCACAGGGCTCCTCAAGTATGCAAAATAAAACTTAAATGACCTGTTGTGGAGTGTTTTGCGCACACCAGCATGCATCGGTAACGCAATGGAAAATTACGTATCCGAGCTTTAATTTCGGGGAGCGCTGGTTGCGCTTTGGGAAGAGTCAGGGGGGGACATGTAGAGACACCGGGGAGGAAACGGGGAGATAAAAAGGGAGACCCGCACTTGCAACATGGTTCTGTCTGCATATGGTCAGCTCCGGTACCTGTTAGAGCTGTGCTTTCTCGGAGCGCCGAGGCTGCCATTAAAAGCGGCAGCAGCTGCACCAGGGACGTGCACATTCGAGTGCTCTCCTGAATGTGCTCTAGAGCAAATAACAGCACGTGCCCGCTGTCACACATTTCACAGGAAATTACATTATCAGCTGATAAAGTTTAAATGTCGGATCGTGGAATATTTTCATCCCTAGTTTATCCTGATTCACACAACACACCCACTTATTACATTTTTGGATAGTTAGGGCACAATAAGTATTTTTTCCAGCCTTTCAAACCAAACCTGTTTCCTTTAGTGGAGCCAGTTCTGTTCTGTCTCTGTGACGTGTGAGCTCCTCGGAACATTAAACAGTGCCGCTGAAGATTAGAAATAAACGTATAGTACTTGGAAAGGTATCGATCTACAGTACTTTCCTCTGATTACTCACGTGCTACAACGCTCAGGGAACGAAACAAACCACTGCTTCACGCTGGCTAACTTAAAAGATAAACAAGGTTGCTCAAGTGCTTCAGTTTGGCGCTGACGAAGACAGCAATCACTGCAGAGATCGGAGGTCACGTGCTGCTGCTGCTGCTGTTGCTCTGGAGGGAGGAGGAGGCGGCCGTGTGCACAAACGGAAGACATGTGTCACGGACCGTCCGGTCCGGGTCATCTTGTCATTTTGGTGGGGACTTCTTAGTCGCTCACCAAATATTGGTGGGGCAAGTCCCCATGGTCCCCACGCAAACCTAGCCCTTTGCATTATTGTTATTTGTTATATTATTTGTTTGAATAGTACGTTCTTAAAAAGCAAGCAAACACAATCAATGTAATAAGCTGTGGAAGTTAAAGTAATTTATTAATATAAGAAAAAGCTAAAGCTGGTCAGAACAGAGATGAAAGACAGGCGCTCCTCCGGGGAATCCAGTGCGACTCCCAGCCGGGGAGCGAGAGAAGATCCACCCACCCGGCGTCAGGAGCTTCAAGCACCAATGGGGTTCACACCGGACCCATCACCATCCATTTTCTTCCGATCATCCGTTGCGGGTGCGGGCAGCAGTCTAAGCAGAGGACGCCAGATTCCTATCCACACACACCTCCTCCAGCTCTTCCGGGGGACTCCAAGGCGTTCGCAGGCCAGCTGAGAGACCACATAGTCCCCTCCAGCGTGTCTGGTCTTCCCGGGCCTCCTCCCGGTGGGACGTGCCCGGCAAACCATCACCCAGGGAGGCGTCCAGGAGGCATCTGGAACCCGTGCCCGAGCCCACCTCAACTGGTTCCTCTCGACGTGGAGTAGCAGCGGTCTCTACTCGCGCTCCTCCGTGTGCCTGAGCTCCTCACCCTATCTCTAAGGGAGATACCAGCACTCTGCGGAGGAAGTAATTTCGACTGCTTGTATCCGCGATCTTGTTCTTTCGGTCAGTTACCCAAAAGTCAAGACCATAGGTGAGGAGGGAACGAGATTGACGGTAAATCGAGAGCTTTGCCTTACGGCTCAGCTCCCTTTCACCACGACGGTCGATACAGCGACCGCGGGTCACTGCGCACGCTGCACCGATCCGCCTGTCAATCTCACGCTCCATCCTTCCCTCACTCGTGAACACGACCCCGAGATACTTGAACTCTCCACTTGACGCCCAGGACGTACCTCTCCACCCACCCGGAGAGGGGCAAGGGCCCTTTTTCGGTCCGAGCACAATGGCCTCAGATTTGGAGGTGCTGATTCTCATCCCGGACCCAAGCGTCAAATATTCCGTGTCAAAGCGTTTTGAAGATATGGTCTGAAAGCCTCCTTTAGAGATAGGGTGAGGAGCTCAGTCACATGAAGGAGTTGGAGCAGAGCCTCCGTTGTCTGATTGTCGACAAAAGGGGGCCGTTAGCCCCTTTGTGTATTTTTTACCAAGGGGGGTACAGTTGACTTATTTTTCTCAAAATTTCCACTTTAAAAGTGACCGTAGGACCAACAGTGAATGTTTTGACCATTTTTAGGCTATTTTGGACCACATGGCTACTTTAAATCAAATATTTCGCAATATTTTACAAGTAAATGTTCTTGTCTTGGTACAGTGGTAGCGGGAGCAATATGAGGGTCATGAATCCAGTGAATTAGTCGCAAACCTTTTACAGTAAAAAGTTACCAGTGATCAAACGTGACAAGTTTTGTCTATTTTGGAGCTTATTTTGGCCCAAAATGGCTACTTTAAATCATTATTTCTCAAGAATTTCTACAGTAAAAGTGTTGGTCTTGATACAGTGTAGAGGGCAATCATGAGGTCCTGAATCCAGTGAAATTAGGCGCACACCTTTTTGACCGTAAAAGTTCAGTAGATCAAAGTGACATGTTTTGACTAGTTTGGAGGTATTTTGGACCAAAATGGCTACTTGAAATCAATCATTTCTCTATCTTGCACAGTAAAAAGTTTCTGGTCTTTGGTACAGTGGTAGAGGGCATCATGAGGTCATGGAAATCCTGTGAAAATATAGTCGCATACCCTTTTTACCCAGATAAAAGTTACAGTAGATCAAAAGTGACATGTTATTGACTTTCTAGAGGTATTTTGGACCAAAATGGTACTTTAAATCAATATTCTCCATATTTTCTGTAAACGTTTCTGAGTCTTTGGTACAGTGGTAGAGGGCATCATGAGGTCATGAATCAGTGAAATTATCGGCACACCTTTTACAGTAAAAAGTTAGTAGATCTAAAGTGACATTATTGACCCATTTTGGATCAATGGCAAATTAAAAATCATATTTTACAGTAAATGTTTCTGGTCTTTGAGTACAGGTAGAGGGGCAATCATGTGGTCATGAATCAGTTGAATTCGTCGCACACCTTTTTACACTAAAAGTTACAGCTGAATCAAAAGTGACCTGTTTTGACCATTTTTAGGTATTTTGGACCAAAATGGTCTACTTTAAATCAATATTTCTCAATATTTCTACAGGTAAACGTTTCTGGTCCTTTGGTACAGTGGTAGAGGGCAATCATGTGTCATGGCATCCAGGTAAAAGTAGTCGCACACCTTTTTACAGTATAAAGTTAACAGTAGATACAAAAGTGTACATGTTTTGGAACATTTTTCGGCTATTTTGGACCAAAAAGGCTTCCTTTAAAGTGGTTCTAACCCCCGCTCCTCGGAGCTTAGTTACTCACATTTCCTGTTCAAAATCTTCCTCTAAATGAGCGTAGCCTGGGAGGACTAAAGGGGCCGTGAACGAGACTGGGCCGTTGTACATTGCCTCTGGGGCGGGGGCTGCTGACGTCGGTCCAACTTGCAGTCCGGCAGGTCAAACTTCTGTGCCAGTGTTGGCCGCCAGATTCAAATTCAAATGTAGTAATTACAGGTCGCAGCAGATGGCGCCTCACCAAAAGCCGGTTTTAGGCAGAAAGTCTAATTTCAACCTATTTGCACCAAAGTGACAAGATTCTGACAGGATAATGTAGACAACACTATTGGACACTCCATTTATACCGTTTATCAGCAAAAATAACGTGGATTTGAGGGATGAGTTGTCCTTTAACGACTTCTGACGGGTGCTTAAAAAAAAAAAAAATAGTGGATATTCAAAATTGCATGACAATGTCAATTTGAAAGAGATTCCCGGCAAAAAAAAAACTATATTTTACTAAAAAGAAGTGTTTTTCATGACTTTCCGTTGTCTATGCTCTAACCTGTGTGTGGACGTCATAGCGGGTTACGCCCATGCATTGAAAAACCATGGGTCTATGCCACACGTCTGCTTATCTCTTTCTCTCCATGATGCCAACACAATACTGCACTTACAGGTGACAATTGCTCACTACACATAAATTGCCGTTTTGAGTGTGAAAAAATTGTCCGAGGTGGGATTTGAACCCCAAGCCTGCTGGATTGGCATTCATCAAACAAACCACTGGACTATACTCAGTGACAACAAACCGTTTACATTCGGCCTGTACTCGGGCCTTGTCATCTTGAATATCCGCGAAAAAGAACGAATACCAAATTGTAAACAACTTACAGCGTTGAAACGTACCCGTTCTGACGTCACCAAGGGCTGTGAAGTTTTTTCGTTTCTAAGGGCGTTGCTATGGGGTTATTTCGATTTGGGGGGATCAGACAAAAAAAACAACAACTGATTTTGAAACCTTTAGTAGTTCTCTTCTAATATAAAATGGTATTAAAACTGTATTTCTAAATAAATCAAACCCGTCATAAGGTCTTTAACACAAGTTTGTTTTCAGTGAGCCATTTTTGAATCAGATTGAAATCGGACTGTAACGATCTTTGAATTTGTGTAATATCCTTAGAGGATGAGTAAATTACAGTATCATTATGTCATCAATTTATACTGTATCACAATATGCCGGTATAACAAAAATCTCTACCGTTGGCCAAATTTATATCGCTTATACCGTTTATTTCGCCCAGCCCTACTTGTTATGATGTACTTTTGAACAAGAAAAGTCACGGAGCTCAGTTGGCGCTCCAGTATAATCGGTCCGTCTGAAACTCATCCTCCAGTGAGGAAGGTTCCGCGGTGGAAAAAACACATGCGATTAAAATGCGTTAAAAAAAATTACGCACTAATTTTTGTGGCGTTAATTAATCGTAATTAACGCATTAAAGTCCCGGCCCTAATTATTATTGATCAACTCTGCCCAGGAGGTAAAGCAATCTATCTCTAAAGCATAGGTCTGTTTGTTTGTCTGTCTGTGAGCAACAAGCGTCAAAACATATGGGAGGATTTGGACAACCAACTTCAGGAAACATGAGTTCTGGTCCAGTGAACAACTGATTTGAAGAACAGAACTGTGCCTCTTGGCAGTGGTTTGCAGTCTATGCCTTTGTCGTTCTATTTTTAGTTCAATGTTTAATAATCAAATAAATAACATGGTTGTTTTCTTAAGATGATTAGCTTTAAAATTATGTATAATATGTCATGGCCACCCATAAACCTCTTAATTCTAATAAAACAAAGATCATTTGGAGCACCCCCTGTAATACCCTTGCATACCCCTAGGGGCCCATGTACCTCGGTTGGAAAGCACTGACCTTGAGGATTTATGTTTGACACAAAATCCTACACGTTTCAAAACCCATTGGAAGGGTTTTTACACCTGATATCATTTTGTTAAACAACTAGTAATTAGTCTAGATCAGGCATGTCAAAGTCCAAAACCATTTTAGTGGCCCCTTAAATTATTTTCAATTATCATTTTTACAGCGACTTACAGCATTGATGATAATGGGATATGGTTATTCTTTACTCTATATAAAATTAAACTACCATGTAATTAGAAGTTAAGTTTGTTAATTAGTTAACTTTCCCTGCAGTCATAGATTGGAATTCTATTTAGGAGGCAGTGCTCTGTTCCTCCAAAAACCCAGATCACCGGCAAATCCACTTAAACTTTATACATAGGACTTATTTCCACATGGTCTGGGAGTGCCCAGAGGTGACGCAATTCTGGGAGAGGGTGGCCAGAGACCGGTCCATCCTATTATTCCCTGTTCCCCTATGGTTCTTATATTGAATGATTTCACTGCACTGGGGATTAACCAGTGGGGGCGGGTTTTGGCTCAAAAGTGGCCAAAATGACGTCTGCTGACATGCTTGCAGTACCACCCCGGGCCGATGGGGGTGGACCCAGAAGTAGAATTAGCCAATGCTAACATATAGCATTGGCAGACCTCTCGAAAACGTCTTTACAGGATGGTCCAAAAGTTGGCTCTTGGCCCAAAGCTCCGTTCCACATGTGTGTCAATGCTGAGGGGGTGAATTTTTTTGGACCACTCTAGTTTACTTGCTGTGAATTTTTGAAGTCTCTCGTTCAAATGAATGGAGTTGTGCCGGCTGACGCATGCACAGATGCGTTTTTTCACAATTTTCTTGTGGGCGGGACCACTCGCGGCCATTTTGGATAGCTCCAGTAGAGCACATTTTTTGGCCCTTTAGTTAGAAGAAAGGCGTGACTCTGTCCATTAATATATACAGTCTATGGGCTTAACAGACCCTCCCAAAGGATCTCACTGGCTGGACTTGCAGCTGCTAAAAAATTGGTTGCCACTAGGTGCCCTCAGTCGCTATCCCGCCACCAGTGGTTTATGATATTTGTTGACATTACACATCTGGAACTCTCTACATCTCGTAAGAATGGCGTTAAAGAAAGCACAATTGTGATTTGTGTTAGCTCGATAGATAAATTGAAGTAATTTTCCTTCTGAATACTGTAGTAACTCTGGAGTAGTACTTTTATCATGTTAACTTCTGTTTTTTGTTTTTTGGACCTGGACCTGAGTGAATGCTTGGACGTGTCTCTTTCTTATATTTTTGATTTTGCTTAATATTATTAATGGTAGTGACGATGATGGTAATAATAATTGTGATATTATTATTATTGTTATTGTTGTTATTATTAATATTACTTCAAATTCTTTTTTTTTTATGTAGGTATTAGAGGAGAGGCGTAGTGGTGCAATGACCATTATAGTCTGGTGGTAATGACTATAATGATGGCATTTTAACAGTGCAGTTACTCTTACTTTTGGTATAGATGCAGCTGCTATATTCCCCAAAGGACTTTGTAAACATAGACTTGAAACTTGACTATCCAAGTCTTCCCCTGTCAAATATGTATGTTAGTAGGTTTGTATTTCACTTTGGAGAGACCCAAGAGGGAAAATGCAGTTAGAAGTTTGTTGATTGAGTATGTTTGGCGCCCTAGGCCCGGGAGAGATGCTGTTGAGTGCGGCGCTTGCTCGCGCGCATAATCCCCCCCGGGGCCTAGGCACTGGTGACGGCAGAGGCAGTAGGTAAGCACGCTTCGATGAGAGAAGGAGGAGGTGGGGCGGCGGAGGCTTTGCAAACTTCAGAAGGCCGGGAAGTGGGCGTCTCCAGCTTTTAACTTGCTGTCCTGGTGGTTATTGGTGGATTAGATGTGGGCGTTTTGCTGGTGTAATGAGTAGAGGATGAGCAGGCTTGTAGATCTGGCAGCAGTGGCCGGGTCTACCACAGTGAACTTTCGCGAAGAGCTTCATGTGTGTGGAAGTGGGTACTTACATATGTATGTTTGTATATAAAACTCAAAAGCAAAGTACATCCTCACATACTGTTTTTAATGCACCTCATCCTGTTTTTTAACGCACCTTATTATACCAAGTTACTTATTTGTAACTTGGTTACAAATAAATCTAGTCCCTTCTGCAACTCCGCTCTGGTTTAATTTCAGTCATGGCAACCACCACCATTGTTGACTTCCTTGTCATCTACACTCTTTGCTCATTTCCTCAACAGACACGTTAACTTATGCTCAAACACACAGACATAAAACCAACCTAAAGAGCATGCACACACACACACACACAAACACGCACGTGCACACACACACACTTCAATGTTTCCTTTTCTTTCCTGTTGAATGTCCTTTCTTTCCTGTTACTTCTTTTCTTTCTTGCTTATTGTATCTCATTATGTTGTCATGTGTAAATCTCTCTCGTTCTTGTATTGTTGAATAAAACGTTTGAAAAATAATAATAATAAAAAATTAATACATTTAATTGTAGTTAAAAGTCTTTGTGGGTTCATAGATTTCAGATGTGCGTTATTTAACTTACTTCATATTATGCGGTTAGAAGAACGAGTTGATAATGTTCTTACCTGTGACAGGCTGCAGAGGCAAATGTTCCTACAGAGTCAAAGAAAAGGATGAATTAAATGATTAAGAGAAATATCGACAGTATTTGTGTGATCAGTCAATAACACTATCACAACACAGCCACGTGCACTTTCACTACAAACACTGAAACAGTAGACTAACCTGAACTTCCTACATCAAGGACAGCTATTTTTAATGTTAGAAGAGAATATGTTAAAGCCCTAAATATAAGAAAGGTTTAAAGTCACACAGAATACACATTCATATGTTATAAGCACGAAATCATATAATATGAGTTAGTAATAGCTTAAATCAAGTGGTTTTTTATCTTAATTTGAGTACATTCTGACTGTCTTAAAATTATATTTTCCAATGGGAAAAAGGCATTTATTCTTAACTCAGACTGTTGGTTTATTTCTTCATTCCGAGGGAGACATTTCTTGTATCTATTTAAATCTAGATTATTTTGCTTATCCCATTGGCAAATCTTGTTTTAAGGCAGTCAGAATGTGCTCAGATTAAAATACATTCTACCAAACTTGAGCAATTCCTGATAGGAAAAAACTTTGTAAGCCCTTACCGTATTCTGGTCTGTCAGAGTCACGCCTATTGACAAAAAGGACAATAGTTGGATTTAAAACATAAAAATACCAAATGCTTAGTGAATTTCAGAGATGGATAAACCAATACCTCTGCTTCTTTTCTTCCACCAGTAGACAGCTCCAAGTACACCTGCTACGACTGAATTGTAATCAAAAATAGCTTTTTAGGAAATTGTAAAATGAATACTGCATTTGCAAGATCAACCCTGGTATTACCTGCCAAGCATCCCAATGTGCCTCCAATTATAGCAACTGTATCATCTGAAAGACATGAAAGGAAACTATACACTGTATATATATATAAATATTATATATATATATATATATATATATATATATATTAGGGCCGGAACGCAATACATTTTTGTAATTAATTAATCTCGATTAATCGCATTTCAATTGCATATAAATATTTGACCTGAGAAAAGTGAGAAGTAATCTTTTTAACATGGATTTTTAGTTTACCATTGAATAAGGGCTGCTCCTACTCCGCCTCCTCCGTCTCCGTTCACGCCGTTATTACAATAAGGGGTGCACATAACTTTTTCAGTGAGGTACTCCATTTGTCACGTGGTTCTTAATCGCGATTTTATACTTGCTTCTTTTGTAATGCTTAAGGTTTGATCAGCTAAAATAATCCACTCAATCCAAGTCTGTTGACTGTTAAGTGTTTGCACCATGACTGAGCTCACCATGTCAATTGATTGGGTCCTAGGTTTTCAGTGTACCATGCATTTAAAATAAAGTTGCTTTCAAACTGTCTACTCACAGTCTCACTATATACGTGGCATGAGAAGAGCAATAAAACTCACTCTCCTGTGACTATCTTGACTGAACTGTCACAGCTCTTACAAAAATAATAGTCATGGAGATTTGCACAGAGTCCAAATTGGTTCCTCAGAATAAACAGTCCGTCTGAAACTCACCCAATAATGAAGGTTCCACGGTGCAAAAAAACACAAATAAGTTTAAAATGCGTCAATTTTTTTTAACGCGCTAATTTTGTGGCATTAATTAATCATGATTAACGCATTAAAGTCCCGGCCCTAATATATATATATTTATTTTAGCAATACCTCTGGGTTTCTCATTGCATACTGTGTTATTGGAAGCCGAACAGGCCACTCTGAAGCCTTCCGAACCACACCTTAACAACAAAACACAAAATGTAATATTATTTGTTAGCATAAAAACTAAAGGTAATAGTGAAATATGGCTGTACTTACACTCGGCAAGGCTCACAAATGTTGCAATTGTTTGTGTCGGGACCAGCGTGACAATAGTGGTTCTCTTTGCACTTGCATGTGGAGTCAACTTTAGGAGTGCACTTCCTAGCCACTTCCAGATTAGCTGAGAAACACAACATTGCGGATAGGTTATTAAATGTTCACACTGAAATGAATAGTGTTAATTTGTATAGCACAGTTCCTACACATGGCAACTCAAAGTGCTGGAAAAAAATAAGATAGAAACACTCACACAAGGCATTCAAATCATAAATAATAATACATTAAAAGAGTAAAGATAAAATCCCCCAGTTGTAAGCCTGGATTTGAACATTGTCAGAGAAGAAGCCTGTCTCACATTTTCTGGAATGCTGTTACAGGTTTTAGCAGCATATATCTGAAACGCTGCCTCCTCATGTTTAGTCCTGAGTCTGGGCACCAGCAGGAGGCCAGTCCCTGTGCTCCTCAGAGTCCGAGTTGGTTCATATGGCACCAACATGTCACAGATGTACTTTTGTTCTCAGTGCAGATAAAATGTAAAGTGTACCATTTGGATGTTCGCAGGAGGTGCAGGGCTCACACGTCGTCTGCGTGGTGGCATGAAGTTGGTACTCCTTCCCGTCCACACAAGGCTCACATTTAGTGTGGTTCTGGTCCGTACAATGCGCCTGAACCCTGTTGCCTGCATGGTGCATTGGGTGTAAGAAGTATAATTATACATCTTGAGTAGCGGTGGGAATTGGCAAATATGTGACGATATTCATCATATTATTGCAATATTTGGGCTATTATTGCGGTTTTTTACATACTGCGATTCATGTCCCTCATATATTCGAAGGCATAAATAAAACAGGATAATAAGACAAATTTGTTATGGTCTGGACATTAACTGAAGAGCATTAACTTAGGAGGGTAGTACAAAAAAACGTTATCCTTGAACATTCAGGACACAGGACCTTATTACAGAACAAGAAATCATTATTCTCTCACATGAACGGTGAGCTCCCACAAATACATTCTTAACACACGTGCACAGAGGTTTTCAGAATAATCTGTTAACGTTTTCATGACAAAAATACTGTTTTAATGTGATCAAAAACGATTCCGATAAACCCGGAAGTAACCATTGACATTAGTTGAACATTTTAGGACACATTTGCAGAGGATCTGATTATGGATTTAAGTTAAGTTTATATTTGGGTCACTCACCGCTGACGTTCAGAATTCTTTGTTCACTTTTCATGAAGTTCCAGAGAGTTCTAGTTAGTTAGCTAGCCTAGCTGTTACCCGTAGCCACGTCATGGGGATACCTTTGGGAACTATTTTATATATATCATTTAAAAAAGATAATGCCCATTACAGCTTTGAATATTAAGGGCTGTCTAATATTTGTTCGAATATATATTTAATATTCAAATTATATACGAGCGCGAGCATGATGATTGACAGCCTTTGGCATCACTTGATTGGTTTAAGTGGACGGCATAGTGGATTTTGAGCTATAGCTAAGAGAAGGGAAGGTAGGACTTACCCATAATATTATAACTCATGAAATGATTTATTTTATATCAACATTTAAGATCAGGAGATCAATTTAAAACAATTCTTAAAATTTGTAATTCATTTAGATTTCCAGACTATCACTTTTGTGTTCTGTTGTATTATTGTCATGGATCTATAATGGCTCCACTTCATATCGCTTTTCGTTTATGTTATTGTTTGACATTTCCTGTGATTTCTTAACCCTTTTAATGGTTTGTTCACCCATTTGGTGGATCACTTTTTGAGTCACTGTATTAATCCATCAATCAATCACATTTTATCTGTAACGATTTTTGAAGCATGCTTGGAACTATAAAGCCACGTCCCAATTCTCACCCTTGCCCTTAAAAAGCACCCTTGCCCTAGATTTTGCGCGTGCCCACGAGGGTTGTAGGGTGTCCCAAAATCGGATTTTGTGGGGATTTTAATGCCCCTTGTCATCCTGAACTTTTTTTGTTCCTAAATCCACACTTTGCCGCCACAAACTCTGCTCCTTTCCTTCCCGCTCTGACTCCGCTCTGCTGCTGCTCTGATAAGCAGCTCTGATTGGTCAAAGCGCGGCCGAGCCCCTCTGTGCACGGTCAGTATCACTCCCGTATTCGTCCCGGAAACCGGATTCGTCCGGAAGTTCAGTTTGATCCAATGAGCATACGCAGCAGTAGATTACGTCACGGAATCTGGACGGAAGCGGAAGTAAATATAACAAACTACCTATTCATGCCTAAACTTAACCAGCCATTCCCATAAAATAACCCCAACCCAGCCTTAACCCAAAACTTAACCATCTTAATCAGACGCCTAAACTTAACCAGTCACCACTTAAGGACATATTAAACTTTTTGACATGCGCAAACTGAACTTCCGGACAAATCCGGTTTCCGGGACGAATACGGGAGTGACACTCTCTATGCACAATATTTGTCGTTTTTTACCTAATGTAAGTAACCAATGTTCCTTGTGTCAATCTGATGGTGAAAGTATTGAACACTTATTTGTTGAATGTCCTATTATAGTTAGATTTTGGTCCAATGTGCAACACTATTTGGCTGGAATATTCCATAAAAATGTTAATATTTCCAAATTTCAAATTTTACTAATATTTAATAATAAAAAATTCTCCTCTGATGAAATTTACATTATAAATCTAATACTGATCTTAGGAAAGTACTACATCCATAAAACTAAATTCTGTGAAAAAAATACCTTCCTTTTCTGTTTTTAAAGCTTCTGATCTGAAAACCTATCTGGCCTCTATTGAAATTAATTAGAACAATCACATTGATAATTTTTTTTAAAGTATTAGTCGATTAGCAGACCCCTATATGTAATGTATGTATGTATTTTATTTTATTTTATTTGATCAATATTAGTGCATCAATGTGTCTACGTTGTTGAGAAATGTACTTGTTTCTTGCACACTTTGAATAAAAAAAAATTAAAATTACAAATTAAAAAAACTAGGGCTGTCAAACGATTACATTTTTTTAGTTGATTAATCGCACAGAAATGGTGAGTTAACTCACGATTAATCGCATTTTTAACATTCTATTTCAAATCCACTCCAATTGAAGTTAAATGAGATTATCAAATATAATGACACATTGTCATTCATACCAAATGTACTTAAATCTGTTTGCTTTTGGGCAAAACCAACATGAGCTGTTAATGAAAGGGGGAAATTTACATACCCCAGCTTTAATTCAGCGTTTCAGTTTAGTTTAGTTTCAGGAGGAGACAGGGACACACCCTAAAAAAAACACGTGCACGCACCACTTCCGCGTTTTAGCTATAACAACACTTGACTTCCAGTGCGCGGGGATTGGCTTGAGTTTTACTGGAGTTCACCAGATGTTTACACGAGTTTCCTAAATAATTCTCAAACAGGAATTAAACTGTGAGGATGCGGGGCATTTGTGGGATACAGCAGAGCTCTTTGATTGTGCTGTCACTGTGCTTTTATAAGGTTAACTAATCTCTCTGAGTGGCCACAGTCAAAGCTATTCCTCAGAGAGAAAAGATGTCCACACTTTTGGGTTGTGGGAGCACTAATATCAAAAATAATGTATGTTCATGACTTTGGACCCTCTAATTGTTTTATTTTTAGTCCTACCAAATGGTTGAGATGCAGCTTGATTGTAAAAGTTTCTCAAATCAAGTGATAGAGATGTCCCAGTTAGGTAGATTAAATGGGCATTTTTTTATGTTTCAGACTTACCAGCAGGACACATGCAGCAAGTTCTCCCGTTGAGTTCATACTGTCCATCCTGACAGTAGTCTTGCCCCTTTGTTTGGGATATGACCAGGCAAATAACACTAAAGGTATGACAGAGATCAAGTCATGGGATTGAGTGGGCACAGTGAGTGTACAGTATCGTTACTATAGGCCTGAGCTGCAACAATATAAGGCTGAACAGATTTAATCAACCCTATCTGTTACAAGTTGATCGATTAATCCAGACGTTGAATCAGATTAAGGCTACAGGATTATTTTACTTATTTTACGTCACAGATGCAGTGGACGCGTATCCATAAAACACACCATTTCAAAAGTATAAGAAGCGTACAGGCTTAGAATGCTTAGAATACTCACAGAAGTAGACATGGAACCCGCAAAAGAACCGTAACTTTAGCACAAGCCATTACGATGTTACAAAGCTCTCTAGCATAATGCTCTTTTTGACGATAGTACTTTCGGTTTCGATCCAGTGCCAAAGGAAGCTCCACCTGCAAGAAAAAAAAAACAACAAAAAACTGCCAAACAAACAAACAATAAAACTGCGAATGAATAAGATCAATAGTCTCTGGGGAAACACCATTTTGTGTATATCACGTATTAATTACGTTATTGAAAAACAAACCAGATGCCGATGTTACAGTACAGGAACTGGCCACTAGAGGGTGCAACAACTCTACCTTCGTAGATAACATTTTTAAACGTATTCATTTCGCATTTTATAAAAGTAAAGCAAACATGTCATACAGAATACACTTCAATTATGTTTTGATTGTGTTAAAAAGTAAAAGCAATGGAATAGTAGATTAGAGAAAAAGAGGAAATTAGAGGAAATCAAGCTAAATGTTGTTTTTATGTTTATGCTTAATGTGTTTGGTCGACATTGACAGAAGAATACAAAACAAGAATAAGTCAAAAATGATATTAAAAGTTTCAGCTTTTCAGATAAAGGTAGTAGTCATACTAATCCTAATCTCCAAAATATCCTAATTCAATATATTTGTATGAACACATTTGATAACACAAAATCTTGCATGGCGTGTTTAACCAATGCTTTGCTGCCATGTCCCATTATAAAATATACAATTGTGTGTATCTCTTGTAAAGTTAGACTTGTCTGTTGGTGTTTGTGTTTTGTTCTCTGACCATAAAGGACCTATAGTCTGAATAAAGAGATGATGAGGATGATGATAATTTGAGATGTCAGTAGGTTTTTCCAGGTTATATTTAGTGAAGCCTTGATGCATACTGGTCATTTTTCAAAAAGGAGGTCACATAAAGCGAGAGTGGATATAGGCAACTTCAAATAAAAGCATCTCCAACGGCAAAATGAGCCTAAAACTCCACAGTTCACTCTGCTTTTGTTGATGAAAGCTTACGTGAGTACGAGCGCAGTTTAGATCATTTAAACTGCCTTAAGGTTGAGCTTTTGTATTTGCTTTAATTCTTTTACGTTAGAAATAAAAGCTTTGAGGTCGATTCCTAAAACTGTATGAAAGTAAAGCATCATGCAGTGACATTGAATGAGTAAGTTCTAGGTCTTAGAAAATATGCAAATTTAAAGATACCATTTAATGAACGGATAGAAATCTGTGAGATGTTACGAAAGTGTTGCTGAATGACAACTTAAATCACATCATAACGTTTATACATGCACCATGGGACTATAGATGGTCCCATACATGCACCATGGGACGATAGATGGTCCCATACATGCACCATGGGACGATAGATGGTCCCATACATGCACTATGGGACGATAGATGGTGGTTATTCTATATGGTTGGTGGTTGTTCTGGATCATACACATCTGTGTTTCATGGTTTCAGGCCTGTTCCTCAAGAGTTGCTAGGCAACCGCTGAGGACTCCAGAGAGTCATCCTGCACAGCCTACAAATAGTTCAGCTCACAACTCGCTCTGGTCCCACCAGCATCATGCAACTGTCTGGGGCTCATATTTATAATCAAATATTAGGGTTTTTAATTTTGAAATTATATGTATTCATTATATTTTGTTCATCAAAAACAGAAACAATACATAGAACAATGCATAATAATTTCAGTAATGTAGTAATAGTGTTTTTCTATCCATAGACCTTTTCATACAATATCAAAACACAGCTGTAAACATACAACTATAGGTTCCTTTCACTAGATTATACAGTCTTTATACTTGCTTCTTTATTATGCAGAAGTTAGAAATGTTATACTTACTATGCTAACGTCAGAGTCAGAGATTTGATACTTCATTTTTGCTTCTTGGTATTTAATTTATCATCAGTTAACCTCTGTGTGTTCCTCATTCCTACTGTTCTGTAACCAGTGATGCAACACTGATATTTACACACTGTTGTACTAATACATTCTCTTAATCTTAACAACCACCCCTTTCACTTTTAATGCAAGAAACAGTTCAAAAGCAGTCCCTGTCAGTTTGTTTAGATACAGATACATTAGACAGTACTTAAACAAAGCATTAGGAAAAACGTTTGGAAAATTTGTCAAAAAGTTGTATTCCTGTTGTATGCACAGCCTGTCTCACATTTTCAAGAAGACTGTTTCAGATTTTCTAGATTTTAGCAGCATTAGTCTGAAAAGCTGCCTCCCCATACATGCAGTTTTCTGAAGGAAATTTCTCTATATTTATCATCATTTTGAATGATACCTGGATTTTCAACAAGCCACTATTACATATCCCAACCTGTAAAGTGATAAAAAAATAAGTCAGAGATGGCAAAAAATTGGCTAAATGTATTTCAATCTGAGCACATTTTCACTGCCTTATAAAATGGTTTGCCAATGGGACACGCAAAAATATCCTGTTTTGAAAAGAAACAAGAAACGTGTCCCTTGGAATGAAAAAATAAAGCAACAGTTCATGGAATTAGACTAAATAGCTTTGTCCCATTGGCAAATCTGGTTTTAAGACAGTCAGAATGTACTCAAATTAAGATCCACTTGATTTAAAGATTTATTACATCATTTTTTATCACTTTTTTTGTAGTGCAGCCTGTATACACTGTAAAAAGCGATGAAAAATAAGCCAGAAATGGCTTACATTTGGCAAAATGCACCTTAATCCCAGCACATTCTGACTGCCTTAAAACACGATTTAGTGTTTAGTAACATTTTCTTGTTTTGAGAAAGTTACAAGAAATATCTCCCTTGGAATGAAAAAATAAAACAAATCTTGTTTTAAGACAGTCAGAATGTACTCAAACTAAGATTTTAAAAAAAACCCACTCAATCCAACCTCATATTACTTCATAATTTATCATTTTCTGCAGTGTATAAAAAGTACTTTTCGGTGTGTAATCTGGCGTCCACCAGAGCCCCATTGTAGTGTGTCCAGGCTACAGTGAGACAGGCTTGATATGATGTGCCCATACAACAGAACAGGAAAACGTCTCGCTGCTTTTCAACCACAGGAAATAACCTCAGAGGTGATGACGCAGGCCTCGAGGGAACACTGAGCCAAACTAACTTTAACGGCTGGAGAGGCGTGTCCGCGAGAGGCCTGATACATGCTACAGGAATAGATTTGTTATGATTTGAGGTTTTCGCCCGCTACATTTTGAGTAATAATTTGTTGAGACCTTGGGCAAGACAAGTTTTTCCCATCACCCACTGCATCAGCCACTGTTGTATACTGGGCACTTTAAAGCTGGGGTGCGTAACTTTCAAACCGCAAAGAAATGGAGCGGCGTGTAGTAAAATCCACCGAGCTGGTTATAGTTCTTCAAATAGTTCCTTTCTCTAGTTTTCACATGCGTGTATTTTGAGCCTCTTTAGATCTGCTTTTTCAGACAATTAAGTAAAAAAAGAGAAGTTCACCATCACTCAGCCAATCAGCTCAAAGCATCAAAAAATGACTCACAGGGTCACTCACTTCCAAACAAACATGCAAAAGACATGTTACATTCATCATGCTATTACTGCTCTTTTTATTAGTTATATACAAAAAGTTCTGCACTCCAGCTTTAGGGGAAAGACTAGTTTACCACTGCGCTACCATACCTACCGAATCCCGGTCAGAACAGGGCCTTTCTGAGTGGAGTTTGCATGTTCTCCCCGTGTCTGCGTAGGTTTCCTCCAGGTGCTCCGGTGTCCTCTACGACTAAAAAACACATAGGATAGGTCTGAATGTAATGAGTCATCACGTGTGGAGAGAATAGAAAAATGTCTGACCTGAGTGCTTTGGGTGACCTTGGTCTGTAAAAGTGTGCTATGCTGTATAAATAAATACTACTTCCTTACTTACTATTAGGCCCAGTCATGTTGTATCTGTAGTTGAAGTCATGAGCGACCACACAGCTGTTGATTTGGGTCTAAAACTGGTTAACTAGATATCAGAAATCAGAAAATGAATGGTGTAACTGGACCAGATTTTCTCTGAGGTTTATTCCCAACAATTAATAAGTCTGTTCTAAAAACAGTTGTTGTCCGTCACTGGCCTCCTCCAGTCCACTTCTATTTCTTCACTAAAACAAAAGATGATCAAAAATGAGGCCGATTCCGTTGTGGTCTAGTTTGAAACAGGGGTTCAAACATGGACCCCAAAATAAGCGCACACTTTACTTACTTCCTATTACATAACAATTTGAATATAGCAATCAATCAAACTATAAAATCCTCTAAAATAGTTCCTCGCTCTCCAAACAGTTTGGTTCTATCACCATAGTTTTCATTCAGCTTTTTCAGAATACCAGCCCTCACTCAGCTCTTAGTATGAGGTAGATAAAACAACACTCTTCCTTTTGGGACAAACAAAATGCATTTATGAAACAAATGACTCATGAACACTTCATAATCCATCACTGACCTCTGCCCTTATGACCGTCACTTTATGCTACTGTCACCTTATGCTACTGTCACTTTACTGCACACTTATACCCGCACTTGTATATTTCCTAGTTTGTGACTTCTTGTTACTCACATGGCAATAAAAAGGATTCTGATTCTGATTCATAGACAGTATAACTAAAGTATATTTACTGCAAAAAATATCAAATATGAGGTAATAATTGCTTGAATCAAGTGTTTTCTATCATAATTTGAGTACATTCTGACTGTCTTATAACAAGATTTGCCAATGGGACAAAGCCATTTATTCATTTCTTGTATCTTTTTCAAACAAGATCATTTTGCTGTGTCCCATTAGAAAATGCTGAAATCGAGACACATTTTTCCAAATTATTCATCACTTTTTTCAGCGTGGGTTCTCCAGCTTTAAACTTAACCCCCATCCGTCTTCTCATGCCTTGGCCCCTCCTCCTAAACTTTTCAGTCTTTATCATGCTGAGTGACAAGCGGATTCAACCAATCACAGTGAAGTATAATGATCTCTCCGAATTCAAAGGCAATAAACGCGAGGTTGAAACTAGATCCATGGTTGAAACATTGAAATAATTGCCCTCCTGAAACAAAATGGCCTCCTACGTTACAGTTGTCCTCGCCGTTGCCGCGGACGACTTTCAAAGCTTATCCTAATTGGAGCCATGAACGTCTACATCTCCACATTGAAGAGGATTTGGCCTTCACAATTCACACTCACATCTGTCTATCGAGGACTAGACAATGGAGAAAAGTGCCAGAGAAGACGTTTCAAAGTGCACACAAGAAGAAAGGCAGCGGTATAATGCCTACTGAGTATTCCAAAGAGTGGGATTTATAGGGACTATTGGAATTGTGGAAAATCCGGTTAGGGACTTTATGGGAACAGCGGGAGGTAGAAGCTGAGCCAGGCGTAGAGATGTGATTTCTGGCTGTCCTGACGTTTACCTGTGGTCTCTGCGTGTCCTCAAGTGCCTCTGCTACATTGTACCAGAGGCATTCTTTCCATTTCTTTGCATTAAATGTGTCCTTGTCCTTCCCTGGAGTGCTATACAGAGAATTATTCAACTGTACAATACTTCTCGTTCATTATACAGCTGCTGTATATGTACAGACAGGCCAGGCTGTTTGCTTGTAAAGTTACAGACAATGGTGACTATTTCTCTGCTATTTTTTCTTTTCTTTTAAGTTGGAAAATATTCACATAAAAGCAACGATGATAGTCGTTGAAAAAAACACTGATCTCGGCACCAAAGTTTTATGATTCCAGCCGTTAAGATTTGCATAGTCCGCTGAACTTTTACGGAGAGTTTGGATCCAAAAATGATTCTCCGCTGGCAGCGCCAACACGATGACCTTTCTGTTTGAGTGGTTTTTATTTTTTCTCTCTGCAAAATGTCATGACAACTTTGGAGATGGCCGTTACAGATAGCCATAATGCAGAGATAATGAACTCTAATGACTTCACTGGATCCGACTTTTCCTTGAGAGGGAGATAAGGGAGATAAGTTTCCACCTGGGAACCCAAACTTATCACAGCCTTTCGGCTGCAAATCTTTGGATCATGCTGTCGTGGTTTTCCCTTCTGAATTGACGTCTGCAAATTATAAATGTTTCACGTTTGATGCATGTTTTTGAATTTTTCCGAATTCAAAGCACTACAAAGAGAATTCTGAAACTCCTACAGCAGTCATTTTGACGGCTCCCATTCAACCCAATGGTATTCTAGTGCTAAAACTGGAGAGCATAGTTTGAAATAGAGATAAACGTGCAGAGGCTAAATGCTCGCTGCTGTTAAGTAAACAGTGTGTTGCTATGGTAACTAGCCCTTTCTCAGAACCAGCACCTTGAGAAAATGGACCTTATGGAAAAAATAATGACAAGAAATTAAACTACACATAGAAACAGAAAAAGTCACAAAGTTATGAAGACCAAAAATGTACATGAGAGGAGTCATTACTCAAACAAAGTAAAAAGTTCTGAGAATTCTAGAGTTAATCTGTGATACACAGTTGTTTTGTAAGAATCTCGCAGGCATTATGTCATGGAAACAAAATAAGCCGCTTGCTACAGAAATGTGCTGCTATGTTGGTGCTTTGTTGTACTGCAGCTAAAGGGAATGTAATACTGCATATTATTGCCAAGTTGTTTTAGATCAATATAAAATATAATTCACCTTTTTTATCTTTGTGGCGCAGCGGTTAGCGCTTGTTCTTCACAGCAAGACAGGGCCTTTCTGTCTGGAGTTTGCATGTTCTCCTCGTGTCTGAGTATGTTTCGCCCGGTTTTTCCGACCACTAAATACATGTACAGACTGAATGTAAAGTGAATGGATGCCGATGGGCAGAGGCTCGCTGCACCAGTCTGTTTGGCCTCTCGCTCCTGTCATCACATTGAGTGGTCAGTGTAAGGCGCTAAATAAAGATTACATGTAAAAAATTCTATTTGTTCAAACCACACCATGAAACTGACCTTGTGTTTGGTCTTTCTGCTTTCTTCTCTTGCTTTGTCATGTAGTTACTACTGGCATTGGCTGTTGGGTAAGATTTTCACTCCACCAGACCTTTTCTCAACCTCTTATACTCAAGCTGAAACATCATTCAGATGATAAAAAAACTGTGAAACATTTCATGAGCAACCAATCATTTTCTTGTACTTCTTTACACTCACACTTATTATAAACATTTCTTCATCCAATTCCTTTGTGCTATCATAAAAAGTATTCGCCGACAAACTGCTAATGGAATCACAGCAGGGTTCTATGGCTCATCCGGCGCAATGCCATATTTTACAAGCATCAAAACCATAACTGCTTTGATGCTTCGTTTGCTTGTTTCCGTCCGCGGTTCAAGCCCAATCCAACATATAAACTCTGGGATTTTCAAACAGCCGTCTGCTTTCTTTCAACTGTCATGAGCGATTCTTACTCTGGTATAGTGTACATTTACTCACAGAGAAACAGTGTGAATCGCACCCACACACAGCACACAATAGCTGGAGTGTGTGCAGTGATAGAATCTGTTTTGAGAGCAAGGAAGTTAAGCTAGTTAAAAGGATGCTATAGTTTTTAGGTACTGTAGTTAGGAGCTGAATCTTCAAATTGAGTCAGTCATCTTTATTTATATAGCGCCTTTTACGGACCAGAGTCACAAAGCGGTTTATGATTGTTGTGGGCATTTGTTACTCCATCCACACAGAGATGGGAATGAGGTTGTTGCATAGAGCCAGACCCATTGTACATGTTTTTAGTGGTAGGGGAAACCGGAGCACCCGGAGGAAAACTACCTAGACACTGTGAGAACATGCAAACCACACAGAAAGGCCTGAAAATGAAAAAAAAAAACAAGACCTTCTTACTGTGCAGCACAAGCGATAACCACTGTGCCACCGTGTCGCCAGGTGTCCTTCAAGCAGTGGTTCTCAACATAGTCAAATAATCCCCATCATCTGCACGTTGGGAAAACCTGATAAGAAGTACAGATGATGGGTGAAAAACCTTCCTTTGCTGTAACTACCTGCGTTTTTTTTTTTTTTTTTTTTCATTTTTGGAAAGATTGAACACTTTTGTTAGTTCTATCATGAAATTATGGTCAAGCGTTGGTGGACTTTTGGGGTTGGACTTTATTTATTTTGTTACCGCATCTGTTGTCTTGCCTTTTTGAGTTCTCCTTCCTGTCCCATTGATTGTTTGACTCCTCTCTAATGTGATACCTCAGTGTGTCCCTGTGTATGCATACCTGTTGTCTGTCCATTGTCTACATTGATACCTGGCTCGTTTTTGAGAATTGTTCCCCACGTGTTTTCTAAGTTTCCTTTTCCATGTAATCTCATGACATAGGTATTGAAACAGTTCACTGACCAAAGCTTTTTGTGTAAATCTAATTTCTTGGTTCTGTTGCCCTGAACCTGTCCTGAAAATGAGTAAATTATTGATGAAAAAGAGGTCAGTTAGTATACAACTTATTGCTACTACTACTACTACTTACGACTGATCTGGGACTGTCTCCAAATATCACATCATGTTCTACTTTGTGTACATGCCCTTATCAATGGATACAACTTTGCTTGAAATGGTGCTCTTTATACCTTGTTTAAAGAGGCCCGCTCCTTATTTGAGAGTTGGCCTTTGATATAGAAAACAAAAATGCAAATATATTGAAGCTGGAGTAACCACAGTAACTTTCACATCACAAATAATGGAACTATGTAATCAAATCTATAAAACTAGTTTTTCGCTTTCAATGCAGACCACCCACACTAAGCCCAAAGCGTCCAATAGCGACTCACAGCTTAAAATAACATGGTGGTGATCAAGAACTTCTGTAGCCACAGTTGCCCTGGGGCACACTGACAGAAGAGTCAGAATAATTGACCGCAGTTTACGGCTGGCTAAGGCTTTGCAACAACTGCTGGGGATTTTTAACAGGCTAGCTTAGTGAAAACCCACATTGCAGTCCAATTCAGGCAAAAATAAGTATAATTACTACTACTACTACTACTTCTGCCACTACTGAGTAAAATTATGCTTACCTGTTCTGTGGGGGAAAGACTAGTGGGTTTGTATATCCATGATTTCTCCACCAATCTAAAGGTCGCCAATATGAATGCAGCTCGGTATCATGTCGCTCCTTCTTCGTTGTCTTCCTCCATTTCTGGCGTGTATATTAGTGTAGGCGTCTGAGGCACCACTGAAGTCGACTTTGCTCTCTCCGCCATGTTTCTTTTGGAGAATGCACGTGCACACACAGAGAGAAACCTCCCTTATACCGTTCTCTCTCCTGATTGGATACAAACTGTAGGATACAAGATTACTTTAAAATAGGCCTGAGAGCAGAGTGGAGTGAATGAGAGATCTGTGTTTAGGTCCAAAACACTCTGTATAAGTGATGATTATTGGAAGATAAAATGATTTGAGACTCATATTAACACATAACATTGCTTACTTCTGCTTTAATGTGCAAGTTTGGTTTTTTTTAAATTATTGTTAGAGACCACGGTTGAGGACCCGCTGCTTGCTGCCTTACCTGGACCACCACCTTCAGGGACCGACACATGATCCACTGGGATCCACCTCACCACAGTTAGTGATCCAGATAAGAAAAGGAACCATGGGCCATTTCACGAAACACAACTTGACTTTATAGTAAAGAAATAGACTGAGAAGAAATAAAATAATTGAAAAGGAGGTTACTACCCACTTTATGCAGACGATTGATTAAAAACACAGTATGAACACTTTATTATTATAAACAAAGCTACATTTGTTTCTCTTTTTCTCCACAAAAAAAACTTCAAAGATGATTCTTAAACTTCAGCTGGATCTGAGTAAACTTTATTAATACACAGCCTCAGTCCTGGGCCTACAGTCTCAGTCTCAGTCCTGGGTCTACAGCCTCAGTCCTGGGTCTACAGTCTCAGTCCTGGGTCTATACAGCCGCAGTCCTGGGACTCCTCAGCCCGAGTCCTGTGACTACTCAGCCCGTCCTGGGACTCCTCAGCCAGAGTCCTGGGACTCCTCAGCCCGAGTCCTGGGACTCCTCAGCCAGAGTCCTGGGACTCCTCAGCCCGAGTCCTGGGTCTACAGCCGCTGTCCTGGGTTTAGAGTCTCAGTCTCAGTCCTGGGTCTAGAGTGTCAGTCTTACAGCCGCAGTCTTGGGTCTATAGCCGCAGTCCTGGGTCTACACAGCCTCAGTCCTGGGTCTACAGCCGCAGTCCTGGGTCTATAGCCGCAGTCCTGGGTCTAGAGTGTCAGTCTTACAGCCGCAGTCTTGGGTCTATAGCCGCAGTCCTGGGTCTACACAGCCTCAGTCCTGGGTCTACAGCCGCAGTCCTGGGTCTATAACCGCAGTCCTGGGTCTACAGTCTCAGTCTCAGTCCTGGATCTTGAGCCACAGTCCTAGGTCTACAGTTTCAGTCTCAGTCTTGGGTCTACAGCCGCAGTCCTGGGTCTACAGCCGCAGTCCTGGGTCTACAGCCTCAGTCCTGGGTCTCCAGCCATAGTCCTGGGTCTACAGCCGCAGTCCTGGGTCTACAGCCGCAATCCTGGGTCTATACAGCCTCAGTCCTGGGTCTACAGCCGCAGTCCTGGGTCTATACAGCCCGAGTTCTGAGACTCCTCAGCCCGAGTCCTGTGACCCCTCAGCCCGAGTCCTAGGACTCCTCAGCCCGAGTCCTGTGACTCCTCAGCCCGAGTTCTGTGACTCCTCAGCCCGAGTCCTGTGACTCCTCAGCCCGAGTCCTGTGACCCCTCAGCCCGAGTCCTGTGACTCCTCAGCCCGAGTCCTGTGACTCCTCAGCCCGAGTCCTAGGACTCCTCAGCCCGAGTCCTGTGACTCCTCAGCCCGAGTCCTGTGACTCCTCAGCCCGAGTCCTAGGACTCCTCAGCCCGAGTCCTGTGACTCCTCAGCCCGAGTCCTGGGACTCCTCAGCCCGAGTCCTGTGACTCCTCAGCCCGAGTCCTGTGACCCCTCAGCCCGAGTCCTGTGACTCCTCAGCCCGAGTCCTGTGACTCCTCAGCCCGAGTCCTGGGACCCCAGCTTAAGTCCTAAGTACAGGATGTTCTGTAGAATGTTCTGACCTATGCATCACCACGGCAGCGGTTGTCATAGGAACAAATAATTTCAAACTTTTGAACGTAGAGGCAGAGCTAAGCACTTCATCACAAATTTGCCAATTGGTGTTGTGGGTTGACCGGTTGAGTTGGTTAAAACATTACTGTCAAATGAAAATGAAAGAAGGGGCAGCAGTGGCTCAGTTGGTAGAGCATTGGCCTTTGGGCCTGAAGGTCGTGGGTTCCAGCCCACCATGAGACCTACTTTATGACTCCCATTGATGTCTATCGTTGCTTCCTTGAGCAAGACACTTAACCCCACTCTTTACCTGAAGCCCCCGCTGAAAGATGGATCAGGTGAGGGGCTGGTGCTCTGACTGCAACCCCCCCCCCCCCCCCCCCCCTGCAACCCCCCCCCCCCCCCCCCCCCCCCCCCCCCCCCCCCCTCCCCCCCCCCCCCCCCCCCCCCCCCAGAAATGGACCCCCCCCCCCCCCCCCCCTCCCCCCCCCCCCCCCCCCCCCCCCCCCCCCCCCCCCCCTCCCCCCCCCCCCCCCCTCCCCCCCCCCCCCCCCCCCCCTTAAGGATGGGATGGATAAAATGAAAGTCCAGGGAAAAGTACGGACGACATTCAGAAACCAGGAAAACTGTCGGACCAAGACAGTGAACCAGTACAACACTGGACACACACACACACACACACACACACACTGGACAGTAGTAAGAGCACACAAAAGCAGTAGCACACACAAAATATATAGAGACAAGTTACATATGTCCATTGTGGCACAACCTGGATGTGAAAACTGTTGTTGTGTCCTTAGGCAAGCACCCACATTGCCTAGAATGAGTCTGTTGTGTGTGTGGATGATGTGGTCGTTGGCCAAATTAACACAATAGTTGTTTTAACCAAAAGATCCATCAGACTCATAAAAACCAACTAGTTTTATTAAATAATCAAAAACTGGAGAAACGTATCTGTTTTTGGGGTGCTGGTAAACAGAATGATCGTGTTTGTTTGTTATGATGTGGAAGGAAAGTTGCATAGTCTAAAAATAGTTTGTTTGAAAAAGATTGTAGTAGACGTGCCGTGGTTTATTATTGAAGAGAATTGTTTATAGTGAAGAATGAGAACAAGAACAATTGGTCTAGATGTGTGCGCTGCCACTGAGATGTTCCGAAGGGAAAGTCATCAAAGACCAACATTCTTTTAAAAAATGGATTGCGATAGAACTGTGAGAGTCAAAAGTAAGGTTTTTCACAATGCTACACCTTTTCAAAAACACACTCAAACTTATATTTTAGTTTCTAGATGGTCAGTGGTGTAGAATATTTTACATTTTCTATTATTCTCTGAAAATACATTATTCCTGGACTGCCACGCCTTCCTGTCTGTCTGGACACATTTTTTCATCTACATCACAGCTTCTTATCTTGAAGGCAACACATTTTGACAACTAGTTCAACAATTTAATGAAGACTATTAGTTTGACAGGGAATGATTATTCAGCTCCATAAGTATGTAATTAAATAAGTATTCTTTATTTATATAGCGCCTTTCACACACCAGAGTCACAAAGCGGTTTGCAATTGTTGCGGGCATCTGTCTCTCGCTCCACACAGAGATGGGAGTGGGTTCAGTACAGGAGGTGCATGCCAGACCTATTGTACATGTTTATAGTGATTACATGATAATGAAATAAAATTGAAAATAATCGAAAAAAAGTAACTGATACATGTCCAAAATCATTTGTAATCTGTTCAAAGGAGAAACTGCTGCGATGATGTCACCAATGACTCAGTGTTGTGGAGGTTGAACTGATAGTTTTGAGAACTTTAAGTCTGAGAAATGCACCAAAAACTGTACTTAGCAGTTCTGCAGAACACAAGAAATACCATATGGGTTAGGGTTAGATAAATATAACACACACCTCCTCATGAGTGAAGCTGAAAGTCACCTGAGAGCAATTTTCAGAAAAAAAATGATAGATTGTATGAAATTAGTTGACAGATTTTGATTTTGAGAAATAGTTTAACAATTTTGTATGTGATGACTCAAGCAATGAAATGAGGACTAATAGTTTTATAAGAAATGTCTATTCAGAGGTCATAAGTAAGTTTCATTTTGACTGACAGGACAGAAGCAAATGATAATGTTAAAAAGCAGCAGAGAATTGTATGATACACGTCCAAAAGCTTTTGTAATTTGTTCAAAGGAGAAACTGCTTTGATGATGCGCACAAATGACTCAATGTATAGATAATAATAATACATTTGTTTGTCTCAACAGAAAGAGTCTTGTAAAACCAACAAATGAGGCTATAACACGCTATACTTATCTCATTGGAAAACATTTTATCTTTTCGTAAGAAAGAGCCCCACCTCATTGGCTGATTGAGGGTGGTCCTCTCTTTTCCCTTTTTGGATGTGACGGAGACCAAAAACACATGCTTGTGAGAACTAGTGATAGAGATGTATTTAGATTTTTATTTTGCCTTCTTCAATTCTCTTCTTTTGCCTTGACCGGTTGTGTAAAGTTCTCCAAGAAAACTCCTGTTATGATTTCGGGCAATACAAGAATACATTGAATTGTGGTCTATGTCTGAAGTTGGTTCCACACATGTCTGACTTGACAACAACCAACTCCCCCGTGATGTCTTCATTACATCGAACGAGACGACACCCTTGTTCCACTGACAAGCCCCTATTTTGCCACATTCTCCTGCTCTTCAACATTTCACCATTACTAAAACAAACATCGAAATCACAAAGAGAAGACTTGGCATCCTCCTCTTTTGCCGTGGAGAGGTGCACCGCGGGCCTCATTCATAATTCAGTGGCATGGCGGCGATATGAGAGGGGAGCGCATCTGTCTGCATTACGCCAGTGTTGCCTGCCAGTTGCATCACCTCCTGGGCTCTTGCTTCTGTTTTGTACCCCCCTTCTCTACCCCGCCCCTCATACACACACACAGACACACACAAACTTACATACACACTTACACACACACACTTTTGATACAGCCACCTATTCAGTTGTGGTCCAATTTCAGCTGGAGATAAGGTTTAGCAGTATATTTCTGTCCGAGGTGAGGCACGGTTTTTTGCCTTTATCTCACACACAGCTCAAGTATGAAGGATATTATGAAGAGCTCCCATCCCCCCGTTGTGTATGTCGTCTCCTTACACAAAGAGCGGTGCATGGGCCTTATTACACGCACACACACACACACACACACACACACATACAGGAGCTGGCTGCTGGTCTGTCTGACCTACTTTAGCTCTGTAGGCTGTGTGCGCTAATGGAGTGTACGATGTGTGTGCGTTTGTGTGCGTGTGCGTGTGCGTGTACGTGTGCGTGTGTGTGTGTGTGTGTGGAGAGGCGGTGGTATTATCTGACTGTCGCTGATTTGCATTTCTGCCCTGTCACTGGCAGATGGCACCAGAGGTCGGGAACCATTTGAGGAGCATTGTTGGTGTTTAAAGCCCCACTGTGTGACATTTTGGCCGGTAAACAGAGGGGTAGCTGCAGGCCAAGCGGGGCAGGTGTGAGCTCCGGGCTGAAAAGAATGAGATGAACTATCACTGGTACACGCTGGTGCTGGAAATGTGCTGGACAGTTTTTTCAGATTTATTTCATTCTGTATATCTTAGCTTATATTGTTGCATGCTGTCGTGAAATCTCTAGAACTAATCCAAATAAGACAATGTTTAGAGTAAGTGGGAGTTTATGAACATGAATATAGTCACATTTGTTTAAGCATCACACAAACACACAATGCTTGATTTTGAGTTTATTTTATGTAGGTGTCATGCACAAAAGTCCACAGCCCACATGGGATTATATGAAGCAACAACATCTGATGGCTACAGACTGTATATATACACGAAAACCAGAACACAATTAACAGTAAAAGTCTCAAACAGGATCTGTTTAGCAACAAAAGAAGCAAAGACAAAAAATGAATTGTGGTAGTTCATAATTTCACCCTCAGGCCAAAAGACCTCTGGATTAGAAGCCTTCAAATAAAATAAAATGTTTTGATACTCAAAGTAAAGTGGAAAATACTCAAGCTCTACCAACTGAGCCACTGGCGTCCAATATAAAACATAACATTTAGAAAAAGACAACATGCATGCCTTATTCTATTTTGACTTTTAAAACTTGTTGGCACCGAGAGCCAAAGCGATTTCCTAGTACGTGACTTCCTGTTACTCACAACGGCAATAAAAATAACTCCGATTCTTGATTCCTCACAAGCCCCGTCTGAGCACCACCAACTCCACAGATTGATTCTATATTTCTTTATACACAGTGTTTCTAATAACAGAAATGCCAACGAAAGCCCCCAAAACAAAACCCATCATTTACGTGTGGGGCCCTGGAGACGCCCCTGTCAGAAAGAGCCAACTACTGAGAGCACACTTACATCTGCAGACCTGACCAGTTATGACGGTGGGATTGCTTTACCTCAAATGTTTGTTAAATATACCAATGGTTCCTATGTGTTTGTTATTATTGCATTGCCTGTGTTCATACGGTTTGATTCTGTTGTTGAGGAATCTACAGCTTTGTAAAGTACTCCAAGAAGACTGCTGTTGTGATTAAGGGACGTACAAAAAATATTTGACTGCATTTCAGATTCATGCAGCTAAAATCTTGAATAGTCTTCCTGAAAATACAAAACAGGCTTCTTCTCTGACTATGTTCAAATCCAGGTTAAAAACTGTTTTGTTTAGCTGTGCATACAACTGAAGGATTTTATCTTTATTTTTTTGAATGTACTGTGATTATTATTTTAATGCTTTGCGTGATTATCTCGATCTTGTTTTGTGTTTGAATTATGTAATACAAATAACACAACCCTATAAATAACATTATGGTATATACTGTCTATGGATCACCAACTATACAGGGTAGTAATGGGAGAAAGTTTCATGTTGCACACTCTCAAATGAAGTTCTTGCTTACCCGATTAAGTCTTAAGTCAAACTAAGTCGTTCACTGGAGAACTGATTTGCAACTGGGACAATGGACTGTAACCGTGACTCACTGTAAAAGCTCACTGGATTCAGGCTTAATTATTATCCACACAAAAGTTAATTAACAACACGATGGCCTGCATGTTATCACCGTGTCTATGGTTTACACCGTGTGCCATATGGAGAAGAATCGTTTTTTCTTTATCTAAGTTAGGGGTATCCAAACTTTTTAGTAAGAGGGCAACTTTAGTTCACCAGACTTGTCCAGGGCCTGACGACAAGGATTATAAAACTATTTCTACCTGTTTCTGGTTGTTTCTACCTTATTTTGTAGTTTAAAACAGGGTATGATGTGTCCATATTGATTCCCACCACTACATTGGCACCATTTTGGATTTAAATGTTAGTACAAAGTAACGTCCAGTGGTTCTGAGCTTTAAAACAAGGTATAGCATGACTATATTGGTGGAGCTGAAGCTGGCTGGATGACACTATGAAAGTGCCTCAATGACTAGTTTTTGTTAGCGGCACAGGGCCACAGAAGTCTTCCGATGCCAACTCAAATCGCCTTTATGCCCACAAATACAGATTGTTTTCAATTTGATTCAGTTCATTTTGTATAGCCCTAAATCACAACAGTAGTCGACTCTTAGGACTATATAAAGTTGTCGATTCACCAACAGTAATAATAACAAATATGTGAGCCATTGGTCTACAGGGAGCAGGATGACAAATGTCCTTAAATGTGAATAAATCACTGTCCTTAGACCGTCCAGCATTGGCCAGGGACGACTCGACCTCCACCAAACCCTCTTATGTCTCTCTTGTGTCTTCCTGTTCTCTGACACAACTTTCATCTTTTCATGGTGGTCTTTCTGGTCTTTCTCTGGTCTCTCGCTGGTCTCTCTTTGGTCTCTCTCTGTTCTCTCTTTGGTCTCTCTTTGGTCTCTCTCTGGTCTTGACAGAGCTGTCATCTCTGTGTGCTCTTGTCAGATTGTGAGGTCACAGACAGACAGACAGACAGACAGATAAATATACAGATAGATAGATGGATTTGTGCCTTGGCTTTTTTTGTGTGGCTTTTAGTTAGCGGTGGAGGGCCACAGAAAATTACACAACGGGGCGCATTTGGCCCACGGGCCTTAGTTTGGCCACACTTGATCTTAAGTCTTCCACTGCCAACCCAAAATCGCCCTCGGTATGTACGGTACATGTTCACAAATACAGATTTTGTTTAATTTTTTTTTTTCCTTTTTGTGCCTTGGCTTTTAACAACAACTGATTTCTACTGTTTTACATTTTTTTTATGTGTGCGTGTTTCATGCTGTTTTATGTTCCCTTTTTCTTTCAAGGTTGTGAATTGTACTTATTTTGATTTCCTTATCACACGCCCCTTCCCACACACACCCCCCTACACGTACACACACACACACACAGACACACACACACACCGCTACACATACACACACACACACAAACACACACACCCACACACACACACACATACACACACAGACACAAACACACACACCCACACACACACACACACAAACACACACACCCACACACACACACACACACACACACACACACACACACACACACACACACACATGCGTCTGCATCAAATACGGCTCATTACAAATGCGCAGTCACATGAACATGCCCGGACATGTCTTTAATGGCTTCTATTGAGCTTGTTGTTTCCATGGTTTCACTGAGCCGCTATAGATGCATGTTCTTTGGTCTAAAACAGGAAATGAAGAGAAAAAATATACTTCAAAACAAATTATGAATAATCTTTGATCTGGGCGCTGGAAATCAGTTTGTATTGAGTTTAGATATTTTCATGACTCTTAAAAATTTATGTTTCGCTTTTTCTGAAAACATTTAACCAAAACTGGACCAAATATTGCTCTATTTTTTAACTTGTAATAATGTGTTTGGTTAGAATTTTAGAATTCATTCAGTTCGTTTGCTTTCCTGCCAACATAGATGAGTATGACATGCCTTGGTCGCTCATTACCATCAATGCTAGTGCAAGTTAATAATAATAGCTGAAAATCATGTTAGGGGCCACAAAAAATTGTCTTGCGGGCCGGATTTCGCCCACGAGCCTGAGTTTGACAGGCCTGCCTTAGACCCTCCTGCATTGACATGTAAAAACAACTAAAACTAGTAAAAAAAACAAAAAGTGGTAAAATAGTGAGAAACTTAGAGAGGCTGACACTGAGGAATCAAAGAATCAATGTCCAAACATTTATTAATCACTTTCCACTGAAGTCACAGCTTGAGAATGTTGATCAAAATCAAAGTCACACACAAACAGTCTAATTATTCAAACCGGGACTAATAATTGTAATTTTTTGAAGACTAATGAACTGTTGCAACATCCTGACCGTCATGAGCCTTTTGACTGAACTGGACTGACCTCTCACTCAGTCAAATGAGGACTTTCAGACTCTGACGAAGAGACAGAACTGTGAGGATCATTCATAAAAAAAGTGCAAAGTTTGGAAGCAGTTCCCGAATGGAGAGTGGAGAAGTTATCTGCAGCTTGGGGCCATGTCTGCAGAGATGAAGAGAAAACATGAGGCTGTTGTTGTGGAGGGAGAGCAGTGGAGGATTGTGTTATGTAGTAAAAAATAATGATGAAGATGTAGGACTGAAGGATTACCACCAATCAATGATATAAACAAGTGGCATACAGAATGTTTTGATCTGTTCTAAGACCCTCGGTGCAGGAGGGTTTAAGGACAGTGGTGATGAGGGACAATTATTAACATTGATTAACATTTACGGACATTGGTCATTGGTCAACCCGCTCCCTATGAACTAATAGCCCCTGTGTGTTTGTTATTATTGTTATTATTGTTATTATTGTTATTATTGCGTTTCCCAGTTCGATCTGATCTGCTGTTGATGGAGTCCTCTGAGCCTACTGTCATTTAGGGCAATGCAAAAATACAATTAATTGAACATTGCTAATGACATGAATTTGGATATGATATGTATATATATATTTTTAAGTATATAAATAATCATTTGTTGTAATTATCTGGAGAGATTTGAACAGACAAAACATGTGCATTAGAATTGTATGTCACTGGCAGTAATCTGACACAACATAAACTACACATATGACATATGAAATCCCCCGGGGCCTAGACCCTGGTGGTGGTAGCCAGGAGAAGGAGCTGGCCAAGAACAAGGCAGAGATGGGGAGGAGGAGGGTTGCAGTATGAATGAAGCTGCTGCATGGATGGAGCTTCCTCGTGATATAAAGCTGAGGGCAGTGCGGCGCTGCAGCTGAGTGTGATTGACTGATGCTGTTGCTGTGGGCAACAGTGGGAGGACTTTGAGCACCGTGAGATTCATTTTCCTGTCTTCCAATCTGAATTTCCGCTTTAGCTTCATAATTCATGCATGATTTGTTCAAAGATGTTCAAGAGGTGACCTTGCAATTCAGAGTTTTTATCATGTATTGGTTTCACATTTTAGGTTGAATTACAGGATAAAATGAACAATACTCAGAGCAATTTTCAGAGCATCCACTGCGCAATTAAAACTCTCTCTCTAAAAAAAAATCTATTTTTAGCTGCCAAAATAATGTAGAGATCCCAGTACTGTGTCCTTATAGTGACTAACAAATACTCAAACATAGAAACTCAAAAGTAAAACCAGTCAAACTTAACCTCTTACACAAACCAAAATAGTTTTTTAGAGTAAGCTTTCAACATTTCCTCCTGACACGGGCCATCTCCGCTCTGAGTCACCGTCTCTAGTGCTTTGTGGCAAACCTCTGTCACTTTTCTTTTGTATCACATTTCTCTCATTACTTTCCATTTCCGCTTTCGCATCTTCTTCGCTGCGCAAAGGTTATGTCCCGGTTCAATGTAGATAGCACTAACTAATTCATGCTGGCAATTAAACATAAATGAGTGAGCTTTTTTAAAAGAAAATACCATGAATTATAAACTGTATCAATCCTGTGACGTGAAATATTGGAAAAAGTTGTTAGAAAGCCCTAACCCTGAAGTAAAGGGGTGAGATTGGGATTTATTAAAGTGATTGTCCGGAGTTTGTCAGAAAGAGAGAGAGGTGCTTGATTTGACGCAAGCTCCTCCCCCTCTTCCTTTCTGATTGGTCTACACCTACGCTTCCGTAACACATTAAAATGTTAATCAGAGAACACATTATACATAAACATTATTAATACACATGCTCTGAGGTTTTCAGAATTATTTGTGAACGTTTTAATGAAAAAAATAATGTTATTATGCACACAAAAAAAGCGATCGCGGCAAACCAGGAAGTGCTATTGAAGAAGATGACATAGTCTGGGATTGCGTCTTAAATTCAGACAGAAGACATGTTTTATTGTCGATGGTAGAGACAGCACGAACAAAGCACACGATCACAGATACAATAGAATGCAAGTGTATTATACAGAGCGGAGGCATGGAGACCTCCAATCAGCAGCTGCCACGGTGCCATGTAGCTTGGCCTTCAGATAGACAAAACAAGGGAAAAGTACTGGCTTCTGCACATTGATAGAATGATGAGTTTAACTTTAACAAAAGTTGCTTCAAAGTGTTATGAAATCTCACACTATTATCATGAAAAGCACATTATAGGACATATCTGCAGAGGATCTGATTATGGATATAGGTTCAGTATATAAATGATTATAGATATAGGTTCAGTATATAAATGATTATGGATATAGGTTCAGTATATAAATGATTATGGATATAGGTTCAGTATATAAATGATTATGGATATAGGTTCAGTATATAAATGATTATAGATATAGGTTCAGTATATAAATGATTATGGATATAGGTTCAGTATATAAATGATTATGGATATAGGTTCAGTATATAAATGATTATGGATATAGGTTCAGTATATACATAAGTACCTCAGCGCGGATGTTCAGAATTCTTTGTTCAGTTTTCATGTAGTTCCAGAGCCTAATAGAGGCTTGATTCGGAGGCTCCGTGAAAACAAACAACTGAGCATGCGCGGCGCTGCGAGCATCAGCGCCGATGATTGACAGCCCTTGGCATGACTCGATTGGTTAACCTCGACAGCACCGTGGATTCCGAACTATAGCTAAGAGCAGGGAAGGCGGGACTTGCCCGTAATATTAGAATTAATAAAATGACTTATTTTATATCAACATTTAAGGCCAGGAGGTCAATTTAACACATTTCCTAAAATGTGTAATTCATTTAGAGTTACAGACTATCACTTTAACCTGATTGACTCTTTGCTTTGAGACTTTAACTATACTATTTGATACTATTTTCATACTCCGCATGAAATGTGTTACTGGTGGAGAATGAGCGTGCGAAGATCCTGTGGGACTTCCAGATACAGGCCGACCGAATGGTAATGGCAAACCAACCTGACATCGTGGTGGTAGACAAAGGGCAGAGGACAGCCGTGGTGGTGGACGTGGCAATTCCAAGCGATGGTAACATCCGGAAAAAAGAACATGAAAAGCTTGAGAAATACCAAGGTCTCAGAGAGGAGCTGGAGAGGGCCTGGAGGGTAAAGGTGACAGTAGTGCCCGTGGTGATTGGTGCACTCGGGGCAGTGACCCCGAAGCTAGATGAGTGGTTACAGCCAGTGTTGCCAACTTAGCGACTTTGTCGCTAGATTTAGCGACTTTTCAGACCCTATAGCGACTTTTTTTCAAAAAAGCGACTAGCGACAGATCTAGACAAAGCATTAAAATCATTAAATGTTGTTAATGTTGAAATTATTTGTGTACATTTGTAGTTCTAAACATATTTAGGGTGTTTTTTACTCACTTTTGTCTCTCCCACGACGTTATTCCTCTCTCCTACAGCGTCCGTTACAGTTATTTGCAAATAGCCAATTATGCAAATTAGGCGATGACGTCATTTAGCGACTTCTAGCGACTTTTGGGACAGCCAATAGCTACTTTCCTTACTGAGGAGTTGGCAACACTGGTTACAGCGGATCCCCGGAACAACCTCGGACATCTCGGTCCAGAAATGTGCAGTGCTAGGAACAGCAAAGATACTGCGCAGAACCCTCAAGCTCCCAGGCCTCTGGTAGAGGACCCAAGCTTAGAGAGGGATAACCGCCCGCGGAGGGCCAAAGGTGAGTGGACAATTTTTTTTTTACTGTCCCCTCCGCATGAAATGTGTTACTGGAAATCATTTAAATCCAGATTGAGAGCACTTGAGACATCCTCTTTGAAATTTATCTGTTTTTATAATCTGTAATTGTATGTAACTGTGTGTAATGTTTGCTGCCTCTTGTCCAGGACTCCCTTGAAAAGGACTTGGTTCTTAATCCCATTGGGACTTTCCTGGTTAAATAAAGATTCAATAAAATAAAAAATAAGAAAATTAGTCCACAAATGGCTGCACTTGAATATAAGCCACAAGTTTTTGTAATGTTGTAAAACTTAACCAACAGCTGAGGAAAAAGTCAATAGACGACTGTTGTAGCTGGACACAATATACTTTAATGACGAGTTGATAACTAAACATCTTTGTCTAATATTTACAGTCTATGGTTTTGACTCTGAAAGATCAGAACGCTCTGGTAAATCCAGTCTTTTTGAGAATAACATTACTTGATGGAGTCATAATAATAAGTCCATAAATTCTGTTTTGGCAAAAGCCATAACTCAATTCAACTTATTCTTGCATTGCCCTAAATCTTATCTCAGAGGACTTTACAAAACCATTGAAGTCACCCACACAGATCAGAGAATCAAACAGTTTAAACAAAAGAAATGCAAAGATAAAAAATAAAAAAAAACCACATACAACCATTGGTCCAGAAAAACACATAAAAACAAGTGATGTGTATTTTCCTGCACTTCCTCTTTCTCTCTGCTGTTCACATAAACACACTGAATCAAAAGTAGATAGAGGTTACAGGGTTTAAGGGAACTTGAAAATAGTAGAGGTTTAAAGTGTAGAAAGTACTGTTCTCATAAAAAACTCAACTCAGTTTCTGGCAAGAGACCTCCTGGGACTAAAACCTGCTTGGCTTTGATGACATTTTAAGGACATTTTCAACTGTCATCATTCTAGCTTTTATTGTTGCTTTACATGGTCTGAATAAAGTCCATTTATTCATTCTCTTATTTAATTGCTGATAGCTATCATTTTAAAACCAAAGTATTTCTATAAAGAGAGTAGGAGAACAAGCAATCCAGACGCGAGCAGTTTTCAAAATGAGGGAGGAATGCACATATAAAGCATTGATGATACTAAAGTGGTGCAGTGGCTTTGGAATAAAATAAAATGCTAAAATTTGGCAAAAGGTATCTTAATTTTCCTTGGAATGTCTTCCTTGGAATCAGGAATCAGCAACTGTTTAATTAACAGTTGAATTAACAGTAAATAGCTTTGTCTCATTGGCAAATCTTGTATTAAGACAGTCAGAATGTTCTCAGATTAAGCTAAAAACCATTCGATATAAGCATCATTTTTTGCAGTGTCGTAGAGGACTGAGAAGAATCACTTTAGATCATTCTCTAAACCAGACTTCACCTGTATCTAACATCTTTAACATTCCGAGAGCACACCAGAATATATTGTAAACGAGTCCCTCAGATCGACGTCACATTTGAACCATATAAAGCTCGGTAAGCAGACCCGGATAATTGCAGGTTCAAAAGTTCACCGGTAGCAGCAGGCGTCGTATATATTTTGACGTCGTAAGCTAGCTGGAGCTTTTTTCCAATGGCTCTTTTATCATGTGCTGGTTATGGCTGTGACAGAGGAGCAGCAGTGCCATCCTCTCCTTGTGTTAGCCTCCGTGTGACAGGCTGGAGATGGCCTCTGTGTCTCCTCTGCCCGGGCCAAACGTGTCAGTTCCACCTTAAAAACCTGTTAGGGCTCCTGCTGCCACGCGCTCTGTGACCTGAGTGGAACTGACATAAAGCCCCAGTGTTTATGTGTGTGTTATTGTGGCCACATTTATACCCTCCGCACATAGGTATGCTGAGAGGCTGAGGAGCGCTTAATGTAATGTGGCTCCCGGCTATCTTCAGGAGAGGCGGAAATATTTGTGTGTGTGTTTTATTTTATTGTAGTTGGGTTGTTTTAAAACGATGATAAAAATAGGAACTGGTCCGGGGCTGAAAGAAAAGAGGGGATCTTGTTTTCTTATAAAAAAAATATCAATTTGAAGGAATTTTAAAGGTATATAGGAGGATTTTCGGCTTCCGGGTGGATCATCGAGACTATTGGTCATCCCAATTGTCAATCTTTCTGTTCCTCGTCAAATAAGACCAGAGAATTTTGTGCAAAAAGTGCCTTTCCTAAAATTTGGGAAAAGCCTCCTATATACCTTTAAAATTATTTTCATTTGACATGGGATTCATTATAATTTTTGGTTTGATTTTTCTGGACCAAATACAAAGTAAAAAATATTATTTCGTATAAACCTATTCAACTTATAATGATGTGTTGGGTTCAAAATGTAGAATAAAATAACTTGCCTCGGTAGCCCATAACCATCAAAGGTGCAAGTTAATGATAACAAATGAAAATAATTTTATCATCGTCTCAGTCCTCTAGTATCAACACCAGCCCATAATATATGCAAATCTATTTCTTGCCTTTCGCCCTTAGGGAACACACTGCAGTAGTAGTTGTTGTAGTTCTAGTAGTAGCAGTACCAGTAGTAGTAGTAGTAGTAGTGCAGTAGTTGTTGTAGTAGTACTAGTAGCAGTACCAGTAGCAGTAGTAGTAGTAGTCCTGTGCCTCAGAGAATAGACTTTATAACAGTTCTGCTTGTGTACAAGTCTCTCCATGGCCTCGCACCGGGGTACATCCGTGACATGTTGGTGCCGTATGAACTAACTTGGGCTCTGAGAAGCACAGGGACTGGCCTCCTGCTGGTGCCAAGAGTCGGAACTAGACATGGGGAGGCTGCATTTCAGATCCATGCAGCTTCATTAGTCTGGAACCGTCTTCTCAAGAATGTGAGACAGGCATCTACTCTGGCAGTTTTTAAATCTGGGCTGAAAACAGTTCTGTTTAGCTGTGCATACAACTGAATGATTGTATCTTTGATTGTATCTTTAATCTTTCTTATGCACTATGGCTATTTATGATTTTAATCCCATGTGTGATATTAATGTTTTAAGGTTTTTAACTACTTGTGATTTTATTTTTTATGTTTTTAATATAGTTGCTGTGTCCTTGGGCAAGACACTTAACCCCACTTTGCCTGAAGCTCCCGCTGAAACATCAAAGCCGTGGCACCACTGATGTAGCAGCCATCTTCCTGTGGACTCACCCCCTGCAGAGGATCAGAGGGACTGGTGCTATGAGCATTGGGTGGCAGCTCTCATTGCCACCCCCCGACCATAGACTGTAAATATTAACGGACAGAGTCATGCTTATCTCCGCCGTTCAAACTAATGGGCCAAAAATGGTGCTCTACTGGAGCTATCCAAAATGGCCGCGAGTGGTCCCGCCCACAAGAAAATTGTGAAAAAACGCATCTGCGCATGTGTCAGCCGGCCCAACTCCATTCATTTGAACGAAAAACTTCAAAAATTCACAGCAAGTAAACTAGAGTGGTCCAAAAAAATTCACCCCCCTCAGCATTGACACACATGTGGAACGGAGCTTTGGGCCAAGAGCCAACTTTTGGACCATCCTGTAAAGACGTTTTTGAGAGGTCTGCCAACGCTATATGTTAGCATTGGCTAATTCTTCTTCTGGGTCCACCCCCATCGGCCTGGGGTGGTATTGCAAGCATGTCAGCGCACGTCATTTTGAACACTTTTGAGCCGGGACCCGCCCCCACTGCCCCCGACCCAGAAATGGACTAATAAAGGGGTTGAAAATGAATGAATGAATGTTTTTAATATATCTTGTGATCTTAATGTGTTTTTTAATTTTTATGTAGATTGTAATGTTTGATGATTTATGCATGATGTGATATAGGTTGTGAGGCGCTTTGATGGATTGATTGATAGTAGTAGTAGTAGTAGTAGCAGTAGCAGTAGTCGTAGTCGCAGTAGCGCTAACAGTAGTAGTAAAAGTAGCAGTAGTAGCAGTTGCAGTAGCAGCAGTAGTATTAGCCTTACTTTTAATGAGGTAAACGCACTCTTTTGGCTCCCAACTTTGCACAGCTCCATCTCAGTAAACACATGATCTCAGTCCTCTAGTATCAACACCAGGCCATAATATAAGCATATCTATTTCTTGCCTCTGCCCTCAGGGAACGCTGTGATAAATACACCCTTCTAAATCATGTATGTGGGTGTGTTTTGGCTGCTGCGCCCGTGCCACATGTGCCCCACCTCAGCCCATCACCTCCTGCTGAGCGTTCTGATTTGACTTGCAATGCCTGCTTGTTTATTTGGGGTTAAAAGCCGGGTGTCTCCACGGGGTATATACACGCACACACGGGGTCATCTAAATCTGTCGCACCGCTTTTCCCTGACGCGCAATCTGCCGATCAGTCTCCGGCTTTGTGCGCCTGCTCCCCCCTAGATTAGAGTTTTTAAACCTTTTTCTCACGGCTCACAATATGCCTTTTGCGTCTATCTCTCACTCTCATAGTCGTATATGCCAGCTGTATGTGTATGTGTATGTGTGAATGTATGTGTGTGTGTGTGTGTGTGTGTGTGTGTGTGTGTGTGTGTGTGTGTGTGTGTGTGTGTGACAGCCTCTATCTCCAGCACGGGCCGGGTTCACAGAAAGGACACCTCTCCGCGCTAGTTATGAAAGTAGGGGGGCTCCAGCTCATTATCCAGGACGGTGCAGGCGTTTTCTATTCATCTATTAATTTGCCCATCAGCTTGGTGTATAGCCATATCTCCTCCAAAGCGTTTGAGAGGGGGGGAAACAGCTGCTAATCCTTAATCCGCACTCTGCCTCTATATACCCCGTGGGACTCCGGCCCTTTAAAAAGCTGTGGATGGTTGGTTGCGGTGGTTGGTTGGTTGGGTGAGTGAGTGGCAGGATCAAACAGGGAGGATGGAGCGTGCAGTATTGAGTCTCCTGCAGGAGCCACATGTTGCTGTGAGCACAACATACTATAGGATACTGCGGGCGGAGGATTGAGTTTGTAGGTGGAATATGAGCAAGTGATTATAGTGGGCTTTGGCGGAGATTAGTTTCCATGTAGATGTCACAGCGGGATAGTGAGCATGTGGTTATTGAAAATGGCATTGACGTGGCAGGAAAGGTGGTGTAACTGAACGCAAGGCGGTGAAGGTGGTGTTTGATGCAGATTTTTTCCAGACGCATTTTTGATAAATATTGTGGGAAAACGTCCATAAATCCTAAAAGTAGTCCAGTCATCATGTGTTTTCAAATATAGTAATGGAATTGACCAGATGTCTGTAGTCCCAAAAAATTAATACAAAATATTTTGGAGCGGACCGATAAAAACAAACCAATGGGATTCGTTCATCCCCAACGAACCAATGGGATGCATTTACCCTCCTTCACCCTCTTCCTGTTTCTAGAGTGTGTGCCATGGATCTATTATAATAACTGGATAGGGTATTACTAGCTTACAGCTGTCCCACCCAGGGTCACAGGGGGCGCCCGTGGTACTGCAGACTAAATTCACCCGGGCTACCCAGAAAAAAGTCCCATAGAACTCAATGTAAACTAAAACAGCTCGACCTGAGGGCTAATTTAAATGTAAAATTATCAAAAATAATGTAAAATAGGATGAGGCAATTGTTAATACAATAATACAGTAAGATACACTTGTGTTTGTGACTTTTAACCAATCGCACACTTCTTTGCACATGCCACATCTCTCCTTTACTCACCCGTAGCAGCAAAACCATTTGCCACCTCAGCCGCTTTTACACCACCATCAATCGATCATTCTCTCTCTTTTTTTTTTTACAAGACCAAAACTGTATATCAGGCCACAGAGTTGACGTAATCTCTTCGGTTTCTACTCCAAAAAAAAAAAAAACTCCATAACAAAAACTATAAATCAAGCCCTGACATTGAATCAGGCCACAGCCGGCGGTAGCTAGCCCTGACCGTGCAGTGTAATGGCCACACATATGCAGCCCATAGCCTCAGTTCACCTCCTGTGCACAAGTGCCACTCAGCCTGACGCTCAGTGAAGCTCACGTAACCGCGGCAACATGAGTCACGGCCATTTCTCACTGTCAGACTGCGCAGATCCGCTGATTTCAAGTGCGTTTGATTATTATCCCGCAAATGTGTCTGACATGAGGCATAAGGAGTTTTTGGTGTCATTTGCCCACTGCTTTTGGGCTGAAAAGAAAGTTTTTTACCGGTTTATATTTTTGGTTAAAGATTTGGTAGGCAGTTTTCAATCCTCAAACAAAGTGAGAAAGTAATCGGCATTTATATCCAATCTAATCCAGTTTATTTACGTAGCACATTTTATAAACAGTTTCCAAAGTGCTGCACATTGAAAGACTGAAACAGTACAATTGCTAAAGATCAAATAAGATAAAACCGCACACACACACACACACACACACACACACACACACACACGCACACACACACATCTGTGCATCTATGTGTACACATAAACAGAACAATAACAATAAATGTAGATGTAATAATAAAAAAAACATGTAACTAGTTGCTTCTATCACTTAACTTTAGATCAAGAGACCAAAAAGTTAAAAAGAGAGGACCACCCTGACTCAGCCAATCAGCTCTCAGCTCAAATAGTAAGTAGTAAGTAATCTTTATTTATATACTGCCTTTCACAGACCAGAGTTACAAAGCGGTTTACAAGTGTTATTTTTTTTGGGGGCATTTGTCTCTCACTCCAGACAGAGATGGGAGCGGGGTCGCCAGAACAGGAGGCGCATGAAAGACCTCTTGTACATATTTTTAGTGGTAGGGGAAACCGGAGTACCTGGAGGAAACCTACGCAGACACAGGGAGAACATGCAAACTCCACTCAGATAGGCCCTGGTCCGACCAGGATTCAAACCCGGGACCTTCTTGCTGAGAGGCGAGAGTGCATTCTAGGTTTTTAAGACTCTTACTGAAACAACCACAAGATTTATTTATGAATTCAAAAAGTTAGGTTCCCAAGTTTTTAGGTGGAATATGTAGTAGTAGTAGTAGTAGTAGAAGTGGTAGTAGTAGCAGTAGTAGTAACTTTCTCAAGACAACTTGAGAAAGTTGTCTACCTACAGCTTACTAGATTTCTTATAATCAACAACTCATTTGATATGTTTCAGTCCGGCTTTAGACCCCACCACAGCACTGAGACTGCTCTCGTTAAGGTTACAAACGATATCCGGCTGAACACTGACGCAGGCAAAGTCTCAATCTTAATCTTGTTAGATCTAAGTGCTGCCTTTGACACCGTCGACCATGACATCCTCTTACAGAGACTAGAGGACTGGGTTGGCGTCACTGGCACCGCCCTAAGTTGGTTTAGGTCTTACCTTGAAGACAGGAAGTACTTTGTGGAGATTGGAAACTGTGTCTCAGATCATATGGCCCTGACCTGTGGAGTCCCACAGGGGTCGATCCTGGGACCTCTTCTGTTCAATCTCTACATGCTGCCGTTAGGTCAGTTAATACGCAGAAACAAAGTTTCCTATCATAACTATGCAGACGACACTCAGATCTATGTCTCACTGACTGCAGGAGAACATGGACCAGTGGACTCACTCCTTCACTGTATCCAACAGATCAGTGAGTGGATGCAAAACAACTTATTTCAGCTAAACGCAGACAAAACTGAAATGATTGTCTTTGGTCCCCAGAAACAAAGAGAGAGCGTCATCTGTCACCTACAGTCTCTCTCCCTAAAACCTTCAAACAAGGTCAGAAATCTAGGGGTAATACTGGACTCAGACTTAAATTTTAATAGCCACATCAAATCAGTAACATCAGCAGCTTTTTACCATCTAAAAAACATTGCCAGGATCAAAAACATAGTGTCTAAAGCAGACTTGGAGATTCTTATCCATGCATTTGTCTCCAGTAGGTTAGACTACTGCAATGGCCTGCTCACAGGTCTGTCCAAACAGGCTGTAAAACAGCTGCAGTACATTCAAAATGCAGCAGCTCGAGTCCTGACAAGAACCAGGAAGTACGACCACATTAGTCCAGTCCTCAGGTCTCTGCACTGGCTTCCTGTGGCTCAGAGAATAGACTTTAAAACAGCTCTGCTTGTGTACAAGTCTCTCCATGGCCTCGCACCAAAATATATTAGTGACATGTTAGTCCCATATGAACCAGCCCGGACTCTGAGGAGCACAGGGACTGGACTCCTGTTAGTGTCCAGAGTCAGAACTAAACATGGGGAGGCTGCTTTTCAGATTAATGCTGCTAAAATCTGGAACAGTCTTCCTGAAGATGTGAGACAGGCCTCCTCTCTGACAATGTTTAAAACCAGGTTAAAGACGGTTCTGTTTAACTGTGCATACAACTGAGGGATTTTATATTTTTATCTTTCTTTTTAATGTTCTGTGATAATTTATGATTTTAATGCTTTCTTGTTTTGTTCAGCACTTTGAATTGCCTTGTGTATGAATTGTGCTATATAAATAAACTTGCCTTGCCTTGCCTAGAAGTGGTAGTAGTAGCAGTAGTAGGGTTAGGGACAGGGCAGCAGCAGTAGTTGTAGGGTCAGCACTAGATCATATACGGAATTGGGAGTTTAAATATAATAAACTACCTATTCATGCCTAAACTTAACCAGCCATTCCCATGAAATAACCCCAACCCACCCTTAACCCTTAACCATCTTACTCAGACGCTTAAAACTTAACCAGTCACCACTTTTTAGTCTAAAACTAATTTGAAAGTAGGATTGTTACTTCCGGTTTCGTCCCGATTTCGTGTACGATCTAGTGCCAACCGTAGTAGTAGCAGCAGTAGCAGTTGCAGCATGTAGCAGCAGCAGTGGCAGTAGCAGCAGCAGTGGCAGTAGCAGCAGCAGTAGCAGTAGCAGCAGCAGTAGCAGCAGCAGCAGCAGCAGTAGCAGTAGCAGCAGCAGTGGCAGTAGCAGCAGCAGTGGCAGTAGCAGCAGCAGTAGCAGTAGCAGCAGCAGCAGCAGCAGTAGCAGTAGCAGCAGCAGTGGCAGTAGCAGCAGCAGTGGCAGTAGCAGCAGCAGTAGCAGCAGCAGCAGCAGCAGCAGCAGTAGCAGTAGCAGCAGCAGTGGCAGTAGCAGCAGCAGTGGCAGTAGTAGTAGTAGCAATAGCAGCAGCAGCAGTAGCAGCAGCAGCAGCAGCAGTAGCAGTAGCAGTAGCAGTACTTGCCCTGAATATAAAAATGCATATGAACAGATTAGAGATTTCCATGCAGTAGGTTAAGGCGCCTGAAGTAGGTCAGAGGGATTTTCTACTTTTGATGACTTAGTACGTGCTGTATGTAGAAAGCCCACATAATTTATGACTATAATGTTTGTTTATCTTTGGTCGCATTACACAGGGGCATTATGGGACGTAAAATAAGCTTTCAATCTGCCTGCACGATAAAAGACACATCCACCGTTTCAACACAAACTGTCCCAGATGCTCCTGTTTCTATAAATACTCCCATTTAACTTATCCGTCTTCCACTTACAGGTTCTCCAGGTTTAAATATAGACACACAACTTTATCCACATCATCATGGAGCAATCACAAAAAGCTTAAATACACTGCAAGTTGTTTTTATCTTCATTCGAGTACATTCTGACTGTCAGTTTTTTAACATTTCAAAAACTGTTGCTTAGTTTTTTTGAAAACAAGATTATTTTTTGCTTGTCCCATCGGAAAATCTTCTTTTAAGTTTGCAGTCAGCATTAGCCCGGCCTTAGCCATCCATACACTGCAGCCAATCATCATTTCCCTGCATGTTAGTATGAAATGTAATTTGTACTATGGCGTGGGACAACCGGGCTGAGTCAGAATGTGCTCAAATTAAGATACATGTGAGCAATTTTTACATATTTTTGTTGTTCCGTGTATTTTTCGTTCAAGGCAAGGCAAGTTTATTTATATAGCACAATTCATACACAAGGCAATTCAAAGTGCTGAACAAAACAAGAAAGCATTAAAATCATAAATTATTACAGAACATTAAAAAGAAAGATAAAAATATAAAATCCCTCAGTTGTATGCACAGTTAAACAGAACTGTCTTTAACCTGGTTTTAAACATAGTCAGAGAGGAGGCCTGTCTTACATCTTCAGGAAGACTGTTCCAGATTTTAGCAGCATGAATCTGAAAAGCAGCCTCCCCATGTTTAGTTCTGACTCTGGGCACTAACAGGAGTCCAGTCCCTGTGCTCCTCAGAGTCCGGGCTGGTTCATATGGGACTAACATGTCACTAATATATTTTGGTGCGAGGCTATGGAGAGACTTGTACACAAGCAGAGCTGTTTTAAAGTCTATTCTCTGAGCCACAGGAAGCCAGTGCAGAGACCTGAGGACTGGACTAATGTGGTCGTACTTCCTGGTTCTTGTCAGGACTCGAGCTGCTGCATTTTGAATGTACTGCAGCTGTTTTACAGCCTGTTTGGACAGACCTGTGAGCAGGCCATTGCAGTAGTCTAACGTACTGGAGACAAATGCATGGATAAGAATCTCCAAGTCTGCTTTAGACACTATGTTTTTGATCCTGGCAATGTTTTTTAGATGGTAAAAAGCTGCTGATGTTACTGATTTGATGTGGCTATTAAAATTTAAGTCTGAGTCCAGTATTACCCCTAGATTTCTGACCTTGTTTGAAGGTTTTAGGGAGAGAGACTGTAGATGACAGATGACGCTCTCTCTTTGTTTCTGGGGACCAAAGACAATCATTTCAGTTTTGTCTGCGTTTAGCTGAAGGAAGTTGTTTTGCATCCACTCACTGATCTGTTGGATACAGTGAAGGAGTGAGTCCACTGGTCCATGTTCTCCTGCAGTCAGTGAGACATAGATCTGAGTGTCGTCTGCATAGTTGTGATAGGACACTTTGTTTCTGCGTATTAACTGACCTAACGGCAGCATGTAGAGATTGAACAGAAGAGGTCCCAGGATCGACCCCTGTGGTACTCCACAAGCCATTGTTTAGTTGGTTCGAAGAATGTCCATTACGTTACCATCCATGTTAATAATAAGTTTGTATGTATTTGTATTTATCTGTATGTCAAATGTAACACACAAAAAATGAATTTATTCTTGAATTCTCTACCTGACAGTAAAGATCCGGAGTGTTCTGAATACATGAGCGGGTATGCAGAGGTGTACGCTGGCACCTACATGTGGAGTACAGATCAAACACGTCATATTGCTCAGTCCTCCTTCAGCGTGCTTCGTATCACTGCTGCAGGTCCTGAAAGCTTACCCTGTGCTGTATAACTCTGATCGGACTCTCACCACTGTGGCGTGTCAGGGTTTTGTTCACGCATTACCTGGCCTCATTTCTCTATTATGTTTGTTCACACTCTACATTAGGGCGACAATAGGCTGCACAGATGTCCTTGAAGCACTGGGCACAAAGGGCTAAAAGTCTTCACGCATTACTGTTATTTTATGTCGTGTTGGAGAAGGAGTCGGTCCTTTCGGTCATCACCTGTTTTGGTAATGACCGAAAGGACGAGATCGCGAAAAAACGAGTGGATGAAATGAGCCAGTCTTCCTCCGCAGAGTGGCTGGGCGCTCCCTTAGAGATGGGGTGAGGAGCTCGGAGTAGAGCCGCTGCTGCATGTCGAGAAGAGCCAGTTGAGGTGGCTGGGGAATCTGTTTGGGATGCCTCCTGGACCTAAGGATGGGTTCTGAATTGTCCCATCGGGAGGAGACCCAGTTGTTGGAGGAACTGTGTCTCTCAACTGGCCTGGCAACGCTTCGGGATGAGCTGGAGGAAATAGGGGTGTCCCAACTTTTAAGTAATAGGGCCACTGCATTTTAACATAACCCTAACCTGACAACACAGAGAATAGCTTTGACTGGATCAGGCTGTTCTGAGCTTTAAAATGAGGAATGATGAATCCAAATACAGTAGATTCATTTGACGGACGTTTTTACTAGCTTACTGTCACAGCACGGCTACAGTAGCGTCATATGAGATTTTGGAAGTTAAAAGTAGTCTATGCAAATGTTTTTAATGTGTTTCTGATTTTTTTTAGATCAACATTGTCAATATCTCTTTAGTGTCATGGACGTACACCGTGGTGATGTCACTACATTTCTAGACCCACTGCTTATGCAACAGTGAGTGAGGGGGCTTCCGTCCAGCAGGGCAGGGCCTGGTTAGTACTGTGATGGGAGACCTCTGGGAAGACCAGGTGCTGTAAAGTGCCATTTGTTGCTATGTCCTCATGCAAGACACTTCACCCGTATTGGATGGCGGTGATCAGAGACCTACAGGTTGGATATCGGCCCTGGTTCCTGGTTGCCTCACTTCTGCCAGTGTGCCCCAGGGCAGCAGTGGCTACAGTAGAAGTTTATCCCCACCATGTATGGAGTGAATGAATGACGCCATGTGAAGCATTTTTGAGTGTGTAAATAAGCACTATATATAAAACCATTATTATTACTATTTTTACGGCCATATGTGTGTGTTTATGGAATGTATGTACTGTACGTATAACTTGTATGCATTTCTAACTATACATTGTTGCTAAACTTTATTGTATTGTATTGTTGTCAGTCATCCCTTTAACAACCCTCGAAACAGAACCCTGGCAACCCTTTGTAAAGTAGTATTACATCATTTCTTTTATTGTCTTCTTCTCTTGTGTTATAGTTGTTCTGTTTGGGGTTGTGTATTTTGTGCTTTTGTTTAATGTTGTGTTCTTGTTGAGTGTTGATGTGCTTATCTGTTTTGTTGTCTTTCATATATATAAAAAAAAAAAAACAAAAGTAGTATTACATAAATCCGCTCTTTCGACGCCGCACTTGCCTTTAGAAAGCGAACACAAACAAACACTTACTAACACATACATACACTCGTCCCTGTGCTCGGCCCTACAGCAGACCCCCCCCTTCCCATCGCCCCCTTCTGAGGGCCGTCTATTTGTATTCTACGTATACATAGGACCCGTGTGTACAGCTGTGAGCCATGTTAACTCGGCTCTTTCTGCGTCCTCCCCTCGGGCCACACATGCTCTGACTGCGCACAAAGGCGGAGTGCGTCCTCTCCGCTCCACTGTTTGTGCTGAAGAGATGTGGGAAGGTCAGGAGGCACAAAGGTACAGAAAGAGCTTCTGTGCGCCTGTTGTGTTTATACCACAGATATACAGCGTGTGTCACAGGGCAACACACACACACGCACGCCTCAATTCTTTAACATGTGCAATATTGTGCATTGTAATGTATTTTAAACTGAATTTCTGCACTTTTATTGTATTTCATATCTTGTGGTTCATGTATGACCACTGGTGCTCTGTCTGCAAATGAAGTTCCCCACAGATAATTAAAGTTATTAGAATTAGAATTGATATTGACGGGCAGTTTTTTGTGTGTGACTGCATTTAGACAAATGTGTTTTTGTTTGAAAATATGCCCCTGTGTGAATGAAAATTGTCTTTTTGGTATTTTCAGACAAGTAAACTAAAGCATCGTTTCCACCATGCCCACTTAGCCCTGCTCTACTCGACTCGGCTCTACCTTATCCTGATTGGGAGTAGTTTTGCCCTGTTTAACTGGAACCAGATACTTTTTTTAGTACGTGCTTGGCCTCGGTAACAACCAGACTGGGCTGGTACTAATTTGTTCTAACTGACAGTGATGGAAGCCATGGGTACCAAGGAATTTCCCCTTGCTACAGGTTTGTGGTGGGTAGGTTGCTAGGTACTGGAAACTAAATCTATATGAAAATTAAAAGCAGGTCAAGTAAAGAAGAGTAGAGAAGGGCTGGTGGAAACAGGGCAAAAGTCTAATAATGACTTGTGTTTTAAATGTTATTATAATATGCAAAATGAACATTCAATAAATCTATGTTGTAATATGTATTTGAATATTAATCAATAAGAGTAAAAAATGTCTCAATTAAAGATTTATGAACTTTTAACCATAAGAGACCAGCTCTGCTAAGCCACAAAGAGGAACATTTGTAACAATATCTAGATCCGTTTTATGGTCACATTTATTTAGTCTTTTCCTACCTTTTATGTGACACAAAGCTGCTCTTTAACACACACACACACACACACACACACACACACACACACACACACACACACACACACACACACACACACACACACACACACACACACACACACACACACACACACACACACACGTGTATGCACACACTCGGGGCAAGGCCAGTTAAAGGCGCTATACCCGTTTCTGCAATGTTTGAATGTTTAGCACCGCCCCCCAACTCGCTCACAGGCTTCTCATTTCCCCCTAAGCGCTCATAACACGGAGCCACCTAGTTTTATTTGCGATCTGATACATATGCTAACATTAGCATTAGCGCAACTTCTTGTAAGCTGTACAACAATCACTGATGAAATGGCACTAAAGCAACGCACTGCTAACACAATATATAAGTAAAAGAATACCGCTAGTTTCGCGTCCGAATGTAATAATTTAAAACATTAGAATATATTCTAATATTTAATTATAATTTGTTATAGAGCTCCTCAAAGCAGCAGCAGCAATTCTTCCGATCATTTTTTCTTGATAACAGAACTCTCAAACCAATAATGACCGAAGCCCCAATGCAACCTCTGTTTGTAATTCAGGTGTGTAAAATACTGCCATTACTCTGCAAGTACAACAAGCTATCAGCGCCTGTCACTACACACTTGCCTGTGTAGAGAAGCTAGCGGAGCTAGCCACGCTCAATAAACAAACACATATCTATCAATCAACACCATTAAACGTCAATCGGACAATACAGTACACATATACATCCTTAACACACATGCACGGACGATTTCAGAATTTGCTGTTAACGTTTTCATGACAAAAATACTGTTTTAAAGTGACAAAAAGCGATTGCGAAAAACCCGGAAGTTACCATGAAACAGCTAGCTAGCTTAGCTGTTACCTGCCTAGCACGTCCCGGTGAAACCTTTGGGAGCTAACTATTTTATTTGCAGTCATTAAATACATTTGGAATTACAAGGGTTGTCTAATATTTGTTCACATTTTTTTTTATTCAATTATTTTGTTCATCATTTTTTATTTTAGAATTATATTCGAATTTTGAAGTGGAAGCCCTGGTGTTAAGCAGCGCTGTAGAGGCTAGAGGACGCAGGCTGGTCGCTGCTCGTTCTGTGCGGAGGAGAAAGAGCGGCCCGCTCAGACTCTACTCAGAACTTTTCACTGCTTGTAATTCTTACACAGCTGAATCAATTACCTCAAGTTTTCAATTAAATTATGTATTATGATACAACTTGTATGTAGTAAAAAGCATTTTTATGAACTACTTAGAAAAAAAATCGGGTATAGCTTCTTTAAGTGTTTTGCCCAAGGACACAACGGTTGTATTTTCATTTATGATTTTTTGCTGTTTTCTTATTTTTCGTCATTTATCCAGAAAAACTAGCTAAAATAATACATCTCTGTTCTAAATACATTATATACATATACAATATACCCCCCCCGCCACCGCGGTAAAGTGGCCCGCATCTTTCAGCTCTATGAACAAGCGGCCCGCATCGGGGAAAATACGGTGCGCGTTTCTTTGAGAACTTACGGTAACAGCGGAACATCCTTTCGGAGTCACCCATTTTTATCGAACAGAAAGCGCGCTGGGGTCTGGGAGACACGTTTTTGTGATTAAAACCTTATAGAGATGCCACCCGGTACACATAGCACCAGCCCCCTACGATTTCTCCGGCAGATTGTGAGTCCTCAGGAGAATAGCCACTCTATTGTTTACATATATAAAGTACACAATTTGGTCCGCTAGTGCAATTTTCAAGTATTGTAACTATTTACTGGAATAAGGTGTGCGACTAAATTCACTTGACTCATGACCTTATTATTGCCCTCTACCACTGTACCAAAGACCAGAAACTTTTACTGTAGAAATATTGAGAAATATTGATTTAAAGTAGCCATTTTGGTCCAAAATAGCCTAAAAATGGTCAAAACATGTCACATTTGATCTACTGTAACTTTTTACTGTAAAAAGGTGTGCGACTAATTTGACTGTATTCATGACGTCATGATTGCCCTCTACCACTGTACCAAAGACCAGAAACATTTACTGTATAAATATTGAGAAATATTGATTTAAAGTAGCCATTTTGGTCCAAAATTGCCTAAAAAATGCTTTTGACGCGCAATATTTGACGCTGGGTCCGGTGTGAACGCCCCTTGTTGCTTGAAGCTCCTGACGCCAGGTGGGAGGAGCTTCTCTCGCTCCCGCCTGGAGCTCGCACTGATTCCCGCAGAGGAGCGCCTGTCTTTCAGTCTGCTGTGTCTGAGCCAGCTTTAGCTTGTTCTTATACTAAATAAATTACTTTAACTTCACAGCCTTTGTACATTGATTGTGTTACTTACTTTTTAAGAACGTTACTATTCATACAAATAATATTACAAGTAACAATAATGACAATGAAAAAGCTGCTCCTCGTCTCCAGATTGGTTGAAGCCCGGCGTCAAGCTCCAAAAGCTTTTCTCAACTTCGGCGTTAAGGGACTTTTTTACAACAAAAGAGACGCAAGCATTACGCGTGTCAAAAGCTTCAAGTGACGCGCATAATGCTCGCGTCTTTTGAATCGCTTCAAGTGACGCCGGGCCTCTCAGCGTCACCTGACGCGCTTCACTATTCATTTTCAGTGCAAAACTGACGCTTTTCAAGTCTAAGTTGAGTCCGGGGTGAAAACACCTTAAGCGAGTGCCCAACCAGTCTTTCCCACCGCTTGTATCTACAATCTCGTTCTTTCGGTCATTATCCAAAGCTCATGACCATGGTGATGGAGGGAACAAGAATTGACCGGTAAATCAAAAGTGGCCGCATCACTGCGCACGCTGCACCAATCCACCTGTCAATCTCACGCTCCATCCTTCCGTCACTCGTGAACAAGACCCCGAGATACTTGAACTCCTCCACGTGAGGAAGGACCTCTCCACTTTGGCGGCACGGTGGCTGAGTGGATAGCACTCTCGCTTCTCAGCAAGAAGGTCCTGGGTTCGAATCCCAGTCGGAACAGTGCCTTACTGAGTAGAGTTTGCATGTTCCCCGTGTCTGCATAGGTTTCCTCTGGGTGCTCCGGTTTCCCCAGGCACTAAAAACATGCTCAATAGGTATTAATGGATAATGAAGATTGGGGGCTGATCAGTGGGTCCCGGCTTGAAAGTGGCCAAAATGATGCGCTGACATGCTTGCAATACCACCCCGGGCCGATGGGGGTGGACCCGGATTAAGAATTAGCCAATGCTAACGTATAGCATTGGCAGACCTCTCGAAAAGGATGGTCCAAAAGTTGGCTCTTGGCCCAAAGCTCCGTTCCACATGTGTGTCAATGATGAGGGGGGTGAATTTTTTTGGACCACTCTACTTTACTCGCTGTTAATTTTTTAAGTCTCTCGTTCAAATGAATGGAGCTTGCGCCGGCTGACGCATGCGCAGATGCTTTTTTTCCGCTATATAATTTTTTTTATATATATATATATAAATGCGCTATATAAATAATCATTACTCATTACTCGAGAGGGCAAGGCACCTTTTTCCGGTCAGGCATCATGGCCTCGGATTTGGAGGTGCTGATTCTCATCCCAGCCGCTTCACACTCGTCTGCAACCGTCACAGTGCATGTTGCAGGTCCTGGTTCGTTGGAGCCAACAGGACAACATCGTCGGCAAACAGCAGAGATGAAATCCTGTGGTCTCCGAACCGGACCCCCTCCGGCCCCTGGCTGCACCTACAAATTCTGTCCATTATGACAGTAAACAGAAGCGGTGAAAAAGGGCAGCCTGCACCTGCCGGCAATGCAAATACAGCTCTGGTAGAGGACAATAATGAAGTCATGAATCCAGTGAAATTAGTCACACACCTTTTTACAGTAAAAAGTTACAGTAGATCAAAAGTGACATTTTTTGACCATTTTTAGGCTATTTTGGACCCAAATGGCTACTTTAAATAAATATTTCTACAGTAAAAGTTTCTGGTCTTTGGTACAGTGGTAGAGGGCAATCATGAGGTCATGAATCCAGTGAAATTAGTCGCACACCTTTTTACAGTAAAAAGTTACAGTAGATCAAAGGTGGGAATGTTCTTAGTTTTGTGTATTTTGGGCTAAAAAGTGTACTTTGTCTCAATTTTACCCACAATTTCCAAAGTAAAGGTTTGTGGTTGTAGGCACAGCGGTGAAGGCAGTGGTGAGGTCATACACCCAGTGGAATAAGCCACACAAGTCTTTACTGTAAAAATGGACAGCTGCTGAAAATGTCACTTTTTGACCAAATTAAATGCTTTCCAAATATGGGTTCATTCACAAAAACTATGGAAGACTATTGGCCTCTTTATTCATTGTTCTATTCATTCTTAACATGGCATTTAGTTTAGAGTTGTATTTGGCAAAATTGCATGTTATATCCTTTTTTGACTTGTATTCCACATTTGAGTATGTTAAGTTTCATTTAATGTGTTGTGAAACAGCACCTCCCTCTGGATTGCATTGCATATTCCATATTGCATTGCCACATGGTTTGAGTGCAACTCAATTCAATATGCTATGCAGTTCTTGACCCCTGGGAAGGCGGGCCCTGGTCCGCTCTCGGCCAATCAGACGAGTCTATATCCTCCTAGCTAGATGCGCTGTGTTGTTGATTTTTGCTTAAAGATTGGAAGACAGATCACCCTTCGTGTTACTCTAAGGAGGTTCTAATAACCTCCTTATAGATTTTGATTGGCCGAGAGCGGACCATCTAAATCATAGCATATTGAATTAAATTTGTGGATTTTTACATCTAAATCATTAATTTGTGGCCTATATAAAGCGTAACTGCAATGCCTGGGTCTGAGTCTCATTATTTGTAGCTCCACGGGCCTTTCTTCTACACCTGTTCTGAGGTGCGTCTGAGAGCAACCGTTTTGGTGCTGTCTCTTTAAATGCAAATAGGCGCTTTTGACCACGCCCCATCCAGGTGACACAGGTTCAACTCCACCCCGAGCGGCCATTTTTGTAGTTTCTAAGCACAGATACAATTACTAGAAACTTCTCACAACATCGCACACATGAAGCAGACCTTCCTCAGTGACTGAAAGCAAATGTTAATTATCATTCATGTTCCAGTCTTATTATCGACTCTTCTCTTTTTAGCTTTGGGATCCATGCGCACAGTCTATGATGCTCACACGCGTTTGCTTACAACAGCGGCCGCATGGGAGTGGGCCTCGTCGCAGGATATGACGCACTACGTGACAGAAATTTTTTTATTGATTATTACTCATGCATAATTTTACAGCATTTAAAACGTTAAGAACGTTTTTCCTTCTACAGAAGGAAAGAGACGCATGCGCTCCGGGAGCAGCAGGTTGCCGGATCCTAGTTTATACAGTATGTGGAAGCAAATACTGTAGAGGATCGGTATGTGCAGTTTCAAAATAAACTAAAATGCAAAGTCTACATTACAAGAGAGTAATACCATGTCTCAGAGTGAGGGAGGTGGACACAGACAAACATATTGTTTGATACAGGGATGAGAATTTGTCAAAAAGACTGAAATGCATATTGTCAGTCAGGTTAGCTGGGGGGTTTGGGGGGGGGGGGAAGTGGGGGGGTGGGTGGGGATGGCTCTAAATCTGTTTACTTTGTTCACAACATATTACTTTTGAGCTCAGACATGAACTTTTATGGCCAATGCAATGTAGTTATCAGAGCTTATTTAGGGTGTTTAATCGCGCTACGAGAGAGAGGAGGAGAAGGGACAGTTTCCTGCAGCAGTGTATTTGTTGGGTGCACAGATTACCTCCAAAGACACGCATGGTCTTGTGGCGTTTATAGGGGTTGGGTACTGGCCACGTTGAGGCTGCGCGCTCAGCCACAACACGGTGGGCGGCTGGACGTCACAGCCTCTCGCAGAGCTGGACGCGGCAGTGCTCTTTTATACTAAGCGGCCGGAGATGCCCCGGAACACTGCGGCGCTGAGGTGGCGAAATCCGTTCGGTCTTACAGCAGGTGCCCCGCGGATATGCGCGCCACCGCTCAAAAAATTCTCAACGGATTTACCATTCTCATAAAAATGTGTTTTGGTATGAGGCAGACAGGACCGGGGCCCAATTTGGGCATCGGCCCTTTGGGCATTGCCCGGTACGCTGATGGCCAGTCCAGCCCTTTTCGTAGGCATCCTTGACTTGGACTACAATTCGAAGTGATGCACAGTAGAGGAGGGCTGGGCCCGGGAAGTGTTTTGTTAGACCGGCCATGCCCTGATATAGCCAGTCTCGCTGCAAATACTGTGGAGTATTAATTCTAAACAGTAATAGGGGAAGCCAAATCAGAACGGGTTGAAAAATTTACCTAAACAGAATATGGACGTGTTCTCTGCAACCCATGAAGAGACTGATTAAAACTTTTTTGCACTCTAGAGGCTCCAACTTCACAACATCTGGCATTTAAAAGAACAAAAGTGATAATTTTTCAGGAGTCCCCATTAAAATGAATCCTGTGTTGAAACGATCAATTTCACAGCCTCAATTGATATTTACTGGTTTGTTTGTTTTATTTCTGTACTTTTCATCTTGTTTTAAATGTGTACTTGTATTGTGCACACTGTGGACTTTTGCAATGTATTCCACCATATATATCCTTATGGTTTAACTGCAAATGCGCAAATAAATGAATCTGAATCTGATGTGCATGAACTTTCTGAAGTGCAAGGAGCCGTACCAAGAGAGTTCACCTTCAGTATGAATCTGAATCCCACTGCATACCGCCACCTGTTCACACGTAAACAATGCACAGTAAATTAACAATGAGATTTTTTTGACAATGAGGCGAAATAAATGAGTATAATTGACACATCATGGTCTTAGAGGAGGAGCTACAGTAAGTGGAGACGGAGCAAGACAGATCATGTGAGCGTGAAAACTACTTTTGCTGAGCAACACTTTTCTCGTCTTTTCATTTTAAATTGTGACCATAAATGATTGCAATATATCCAGAACTGTGGGCCTGCCTGCTGTCCCACACCCGCTCAGGACCCACATCAACCCCCATCCTCAAAACAACTCATTGTCTCCCTCTCTGTCTACTGCATACATTATAAGGTCCTCATCGTCACCTACAAGTCCCTTCATGACCTACGCCCTCATATCTCACGACGTCAAATTGGTTCTGACTCCACCTCAGAAAAACGTGTCAAACTCTGGGGGACCGAGATTATTTCTAAACTGAGGACCGATGTCTTCTGACCCTGAGGACCGAGTCTTCTGAACCGGTGAGGACCGAGCTTCTGAACCCTGCGGACGAGTCTTCTGAACCCTGCAGGAGCTGAGTCTTCTGAACCTGAGGACCGAGTCTTCTGAACCGTGAGGACCGAGCCTTATGAACCCTGAGGACCGAGCCTTCTGAACCCTGGAAACGGTCCTTCTGAACCCAGAGGACGAGTCTTCAGAACCCTGAGGACCGAGCCCTTATTGAACCTGAAATAACGAGTTTCTGAACCTGAGGACGATTATCTGAACCAGGAGGGACGAGTCTTCTGAAACCTGAGGGACCGCGTCTTCTGAAACCCCCTGAGGACCGAGTCTTGCTGAACCCTGGTGGGCCGAGTCTCTGAACCTGAAGGACGAGTCTTCTGAACCCATGAGGGGGGGGGGGGACCGAGTTTTCTGAACCTGAGGACCGTGTCTTCTGAACCCTGAGGACCGAGTCTTCTAAACCTGAGGGCCGAGCCTTCTGAAACCTGAGGACCGAGCCTTCTGAACCTGAGAACCGAGTCTTATGAACCCTGAGGACCGAGTCTTCTGAACCCTGAAGGAACGAGTCTTCTGAACCCTGAGGACCGAGTCTTCAGAACCCTGAGAACCGAGTCTTCTACAACCTGAGGACGAGTCTTCTGAACCTGAGGGACCGAGTCTCTGAACCGTGAGGACCGAGTCTATTCTGAACCCTGAGGGACCGAGTCTTTGAACCCTGAGGACCGAGTCATCTGAACCTGAGACGAGTCTTTAAACCCTGAGGACGAGTTTATGAACCCTGAGGACCGAGTCTTCTGACACCGTGAGGACCGAGCCTTATGAACATGAGACCGAGTCTTCTGAACCCTAGGACTGAGTCTTCTGAAACCCTGAGGACCGAGTCTTCTGAAACGTGAGGACCGACCTTATGAACCCTGAGGACGAGCCTTCTGAACCAGAGGAAACCGAGTCTTCTGACCCAGAGGACCGAGTCTTCTGAACCTGAGGACCGAGCCTTCTAGAACCTGAGAACCGATTTCGTCTGAAACCCTGAGGACCGAGTCTTCTGAACCTGAGGGACTGGTCTTCTGAACCCTGAGGACCGAGCCTTCTGAACCAAGAGGACGAGCCTACTGAACCCTGAGGGGACCGGAGCCTTCTGAACTGAGGATCGAGCTTCTGAAACCCTGAGAGAGTCTTTGAACCTGGGGGAAAGAGGTCTTCTGAACCCAGAAGACCGAGTTTCTGAACCTGGGGGGATCCGAGTCTTCTGAACCCTGAGGAATACGAGTCCTTCTGAACCTGAGGACCGAGTCCTCTGGACCATGAGGGCCGGTCTTCTGAACCTGGGACCGAGTCTTCTGAACCCTGGGTGGACCGAGGTCTTCTGAACCCTGAGGACCGAGTCTTCTGAACCCTGGGGGACTGCGTCTTCTGCACCTGAGGACCGGAGTCATATGAACCTGGGGGACCGATTTATCGCGTGTGCAACTCATTCTTTTACACGTTCTGTATTTCTGAATTTTCCCCACTGTTGGACTAATAAAGATTCTCTTAACCCACGCAGACCACAGGGAGAACATGAAAAATTCCACACTGAATGGCCTGGATGTGGACTGAACCCAGAAACTTATTACAGTGCGCTAACCACTAGCCACGGTGCCGCCGTAAACTGTTGTCAGAACAGGGCAGCGGCGAACACGGCGTCACAAATGGCGTTAAGAAACAGTTCCACAGCCGGAACACAACATCCAATCCCTTCCAGCCTGAGTTTGTGCTGCTCTCTGTGTGTAATTCAGCCGTCCAGTACAATACATGTGATGTCCTGCACCGTCTGCCCGGAGTCAGCCCCATGGGCCCAGAAGGGTGGTGGCAAAGCTCTTTTAGCTGTCGCCACCGTTGGACTACCCACCCCCTCTGCCAGGACTGGGAAAACTGGGAAAACACCTAAGTCCAACAGTCGAGGGTGTAATCAGGGCCTGCAGCCGTGTGCCACGACAGAGTAAATATGTACTATAATGACCGTGTGTGTGTGTGTGTGCGTGCGTGTGTGTGTGTGCGTGCAGTGTTTGTGTGCGTGTGTGTGTGTGTTTGCCAAGCAGTCATATTGGAACTAAAGGGGGCATACATGGGGTTATGATGGGAAAAACCATGGCTTTAGTGGCTTGGCAGTGAACTCCTGGAGCTGGAGGGAAACGGCAAGGAATGTAGCAATGGGATGGGAAACATGTTCCCTACTTTATGCGTCGGAGGCTCTTCAGAAAGGATTGTTTCAGATTTAATGTTTTGTCCCGGAGCCTAACAGTTGAACGCAGGACAGTTGACAAAAGGTCACTACATTTAATGGTGATTTTATCTTTCCTTTAATGTTTTCCTCAAACATTTGAATCACATGTTGAGACTCTACATCTTTGTGGAGCAGACGGGACTGGCCTCCTGCTGGGACTCAGAGGAGCACAAGGGGGAATGGGCCTCCCAGCTGGGGGCTCTGAGGAACACAGGGACTGGCCTCCTGCTGGGACTCTGAGGTGGCAAATGGGACAAGCCACCTGCTGGGAATCTGTGGCCGAACTTTAAAAGGGAGGCTAACGTTTTCTGATTTTGCAGCTAAAATATGGAAATGTGAGACAGGCTTCTTCTCTGACATTGTCATATCCAGGTTACATATAGGCCGTGTTCTCTAAATAAAGGTGAAAAAATAAAAAGTTATAGTACCTTTCATCTTTGATCTTTTTTAAATGTACTGTGATTATTTGTTATATAAGTGCCTTGTGTGATTGCCTTGATCTTGTTTTGTTTAGCACTTTGATTCCATCAGAAAGGCTCTTTTATTTAAAAAGTAGGGGTTCAAAAGGAATAAAACACAAATTTCAAAAACAATGATATGAGTCTACATCTCAGTAATCCAAAAAAAAAAAGAACACATTGCTTTCTATCAGGAGTAGAAGATTACATTCCATCCTCATGTTCTTCCCTTCATCGGGCCGGGACGCGTGAGCAGCAGTCTAAGCAGAGACGCCCAACTTCCCTATCCACACACACTTCTCCAGCTCTTACAGGGGGCGACCCCAAGGCGTCCAGGCCGCTGAAGCCAGGAGTCCTGGGTCTTCCCCGGGGCCTCCTCCCAGGAAAGACTGAACTGAACATTAAAGGTTAACTCCTGATCAACCTCAAGAAGTGCCGCTCAGCGACATAATTTCTTCATCTCTACATCAAAAGGCTAAAATCATTCATTTCTCTGACCATTTTGTGAGGACGATGTGAGTCATGTTTGTTCATGTCCTGGATAATTTGATAATCAGTCAGTAAAATAAACAACCAAATCTGAGAAACTTCTAGAAACCATGACGACTGCACCACAGGGCGTGATAATGAAAAACAATTACGATGGGTACATTTAATATTTGGGCCTGCTTAATATTTCACTACTTCACAAAAGTTTATCTCTTAATTCTTTTAAGTTACAGTCCTCTTGTATTGCAGCCCAGGGAAAAGTACTGTTAACATTGCAGACAATACAGTTCAGTTTTTGGCCATTCGTTCTGTCATGTGTTGTTAAAGTGTTAATGTTGAGACAGTGATAAATTAATCCGCCACAGCTATGTAGCTCCAAAAACAGTATAATTTATTTAAATTCTACTGATAATTTTTTCTTGATAACAGAACTCTCAAACCAATAATGACCGCTGCCCTTTGACAATGCAATCTCCGTTTGTAATTCAGGTGTGTAATATACTGCCATTACTCTGCAAGTACGGGAGAAGCTAGCCGAGCTAGCCACGCTCAATAAACAAATACATATCAATCAATCAACACCATGAAATGTTAATCAGACAGTACAGTATACATATACATCCTTAACACACATGCACGGCCGTTTTCAGAATTTGTTGTTATCGTTTTCATGACAAAATTACTATTTTTATGTGACCAAAAGCGATCGCGAAAAACCCGGAAGTAACCGTTGACATGTAGTTCCAGGGAGCTAGCTAGCTTAGCTGTTACCTGCCTAGCACGTCCGGATGAAACCTTTGGGAGCTATTGGCAATCATTGAATACATTTTGAGTTATAAGGGCTGTCTAATATTTGTTCAAATACATATACATATTTTTAAATTTAGAATGTTATTTGAACTTTGAAGTTGAAGCTCTAGTGTTTAGCAGCGCCGTAGGGGCTAGAGCAGGGGTGCTCACACTTTTTCAGCATGCGAGCTACTTATAAAAGGATCAAGTCAAAATGATCAACCTACTACAAAAATGCAAATCATATATTTATTTAAAAAAATATTCTTTATACCTACAATGTATGTTTATGTACATGCAAAACCGCATGAGCCAATATAGCACAACACAACACAATTACCTATGTACATTTTTTGTCATTAACCGAGTTTACTCTGATGACTTGCACTGAATTGAATCGGCCAGGGATGCATAGTCCGGAAAATTGGTGGCAACTCGCTGACAAGTTTGTCGTGGTTTAGCTTTCCTGCACTGAGCGCGGTTGTTTGCGCATGTGCAGTCACCTAAGTGTCAGTAAAACATTATTGAGTAAAACACAGATGTCATTTGACTGTGGTGCCATGTCCATGTGCCATGCCTGTTTTTTTTAAATCCAAATATTTCCCCTCCTCCGTTTATAAAATAATTTGCATCCACACATCTGCGTTATCAATCACATTCGTAACATTCCAAACATGTGCGTCTCTTACGTCCTGTCCTGCGTTGGGGAAAAACACAGAAGTGGGCGGAGTTCTGATGCAGACGCCGGTAACAGCACTTTTACAGTCATAGAAGACACTCAGAGTAAAGAGTAAGACGTATGTTTACAAGCACTGACCCCGTCCTCAGCCCTGGTTTAGTCCTGGTTTAGTCCTGGTTTAGTCCGGGTTTAGTCCTGGTTTGGTTGTTTTCGAGCGTGAGTCCCTGCGATCACTTTGCTGCTCTCTGATGTGGAGCGAGGATGTTCGCTGCTGCGAGCATCTCACAGCGAACAGTTTTTAAGGTAGTATGATCCATGCTTCAGTGATCAGAGGAATTAGGGGGGTACTGTGGCGTGCGAGAACGCAAAACTCTGGTTATCTCTGTCTACACACAAATGCATTAACGGAGTTTTCAAAAATCTCCACTTTGCCCGGAGTTTTTTGTATATATTAGTTTAGAATGTGTAATTTTTTATTTATTTAATGCGATCTACCAATACTACCTTTGCGATCGACTGGTAGATAGCGATCGACGTATTGAGCACCCCTGGGCTAGAGGATGCAGGCTGTTCACTGCTCGTTCTGTGAGTGGAGGAGAACGAGCGTCCCGCTAAGACTCTATTCAGCACTTTTCACTGCTTGTATTCATACACATCTGAATCAATGACCTCAAGTTTTCAATTAAATTACAGATTATAATACAACTTGTATGTAGTAATAAGCATTTTTATGAACTACTTAGAACAAAATCGGGTATAGATTCTTTAATAAATAGAAAATGTGTTGAACGCAAAAGTACACGGACCCGAGACAATGGAAATGTACTAAAAACATACATACATATTTTTCAATAAAATAAATTATATTTTTTGCCGAAATGTATATCAGTTTGGTATTTTATCTGGCATTTTCATATCCACTAAACTATTTGACTAACCCTGCTCAAGGTCTTTAATAAGGTGATTCACACAGACTCATGTTTTTTTTGATCCAGACAACAGGGAAAGGTTAGAATCTTGTTTGGACCTGTGTCGGGCTTTCACCACAGGGAAACACAGAGCATGGAAACAGGAATGTTTCCATGGCAACGCCATCACACTGTTCTATTTCTCTGGTTGGAACTCAGCCAGGGTGTCATAGCAACCATCTCGCCATGGCGATATGATTTCACTTAGAATACGATGATCTCATCGCCTGACAGAGAATTCCATAGTCTGTGTGTCCACTGGAGACTGGGGTTACACCAGTGGATAAAGTTACTTCAGAAACTGCGAAGTTACAGCAGATTTTCCTTCCTTACCGTTAAGCATAGTTTAACCATATGTGAGCATAGTTTAACCATATGTGATTCAATTCAATTCAATTCAATTCATTCTTTATTAAGAACACAGATAGAACTGGTTCATAAATTTAAAAAAAGTTATTTACCCCCTAGAACTTTGCCCCCTATAGAGCATCGCCCTAAAGCAGTGACAGCTAAAACCATAGCTATGCCTGCCTTAAACCGGCCCCCTTAAAACTTTGCCCCCTATAAATATTTCCCATAAACCGTTGCCCACAATCTGCATCGTCCTCTGCAGATATTCCCCCTTTAGATATAAAACCATTACAACCGAAAACATCACAAATTGGACCCTCTGCTCCTGAACCTCCGCGTGACACAAATTCAGGACCGAAAAAAAACATCCGTGCCCTGGCCTTAGAACGAAAACTCAAGTACAACAAGGAAGTTGCGAAAGCTCAAGAAAACAAGCTGCAGCGGAAAATCGCACATTTGGGGATCGAGATGGAGGGGTACAAGGCAATGGTGTAGGTTTGGTTCCAATCTTGGTGGGGACATTCACTACGACCTGAGTCTACACCCATTGACACGGGGTCCAAAATTTCTCCCCCAGAATTTGTTGTGTAATCACACACTATATTTGCAATAGTGTGTTGCCTTCTATACTAAACTCAGCTGTAGACTGAATGAGAAGCAGTTATGTATGTTAACAGAAGATTAATCATCACAATTCATAATTTTGCTATTACTTGTGCTTTCTCTTACTTACTTTCCAACTGTTAAAAAAGCTCCTGATATCTTTTATCTTTTTTGTGGAGGTGGCATTTTTTCTAAATTATATAAGAAGGTATAGACAATCAAAAAACAGACATTCATATACATGAACTGCAGAATCATTTATATAACTTGGCCAATGTCAAAAGTTACATAGTATTTTCTCAATACAATGAGTTAACAAGAGTTTGGCAATAAGTAACAGTGTGGATTTTTCTATATTTTCGTTGTTTTTTATTCCACTCTCTACCCAAAAAGGCAAGTAATGACTCACAGGGCTCTCAAGTATGCAAAATAAAAACTTAAATGACCTGTTGTGGTGTGTTTTGCGCACAACCAGCATGCATCGTTAACGCAATGGAAAATTTACGTATCCGAGCTTTAATTTCGGGAGCGCTGGTTGCGCTTTGGGAAGAGTCAGGGGAGAGACATGTCAGAGACACAGGGGGAGAAACGGGGGAGATACGAGGGAGACCCGCACTTGCAACATGGTTCTGTCTGCATATGGTCCGAGCTCGGTACCATGTTAGAGCTGTGCTTTCACTGAGCGCCGCGGCTGTCATTACAAAGCGGCAGCAGCTGCACCAGGACGTGCACATTCGAGTGCATCGCTTGAATGTGCTTGGAGCAAATAACAGCAAGTGCCCGCTGTCACACATTTCACAGAAATTACATTATCAGCAGATAAAGGTTGTAAATCGTGGATCCGTGGAATATTTTCATCCCTAGTTTATCCTGATTCACACAACACACCCACTTATACATTTTGGATAGTAAGAGCACAATAAGTATTTTTTCAGCCTTTTCAAACCAACCTGTTTCTTTATTGGAGCCAGTTCTGTTCTGTCTCTGTGCCGTGTGAGCTCCTCGGAACATTAGAAACAGTGCGCTGACAGATTAGAAATAACGTAAGTACTTTGAATGGTAATAGATCTACAGTACTTTCCTCTGATTACTCACGTGCTACAACGCTCAGGGAACGGAAAAAAACACTTGCTTCACGCTGGCTAACTTTTAAAAATTAAACAGTCGCTCAGTGCTTCAGTTTGGCGCTGAAGAAGACAGCCAATCACTGCAGAGAACGGAACGGGTCACGTGCTGCTGCTGCTGCTGTTACTCTGGAGGCGAGGAGGAGGCGCGACGTATGCACAAACGGAAGACATGTGTCCCGGACCGTCCGGGTCCCGGGACATCATGTCATTTTGGTGGGGACTTTTTAGTCCTCACCCAAAATATTGGTGGGGACATGTCCCCATGGTCCCCACGCAAACCTACGCCCTTGGTACAAGGCCACTCTTCTCACCAAAGACCAGCAGGTGGCCTCCCTTCAGAAAGAACTGAAAAAAGTCCTATGCAACCATCAGGGAGTGGGAAGAGTTTTACAAAAAGTCTTTTCCAGCTAAAATTACCCCTGAAAATGCAGAGTTCTATGAGTGGAAATTGCAACAAATGAAGGAAAAGAGAATCATAGATGACCAGAATCACAATAATCAAGTGTTGGCGGATTTAGAGAAATATAATGAAAACCAGAACAAGTTGAAGAAGATTATTGAAGATCTAACAAAGAAGTTGGACGCATCTCAGGCCGGATCTGGATGTAAACTTGCTCCAGAGAATGAGATACGCAGATGTCTTTAAACAAAGCCATGAGAAAAATCCAAGAGTATGAAAAGGTATTCAACGATACTAAACATAAGGCGTTAGAGTACAAGAAGGAATCCGAAACTTTACTAGAATCTCAAAAAGCAAAGTACATGACACAGATCTCCAAACAGAGGGAGACACACAAGAATAGAGTCCACCATTTAAAGGGAAAAATCCAAATCCTTCAGAATGAACTCGACACCAAGGTGGCTGATTTGACTCAAGCACTGCAGCTGACGCAAAACTCGTTTGAACAACTGAAGCAGCAGAGCTCTGAGAAGATCGCTGAACAGGCCACGCAACTTCAGCAGAAAGAAAAATGTATCAATGACCTTCGTAAACATACTGAGAAACGGCTTAAATATACAGAGTTAAAAGTGAGAGAGGAAACTGAGGATATCATTACTAAACACCTTGATCGAATCAACGTGTTGGAGAAAGATGAAAAAGACTATGAGGAGGCTTTCAAGCAACTAGAAAGAGAAATTGAGAATCTTAGAAAGGATAGTAAACATAAATTCAATATTATCCGTACGCGGGAAAAGCAGACGGAGATGCTTAGGAAAGACATTAGGACAATAAATGGCAAGTTGGAGGTAGAACAGACCGTCAATGTAAAGATGGGATTGAAAACCACTGAAACTATGAAAGCACTGAGCGATTTAAAGATACTGCGCGAGAAGGATCAGGAGAAGATGAAACAGGTGGCCAAAGAATTAGGAACCGCAAAGAATAGCATCGCTCACCTGAAGGAAATTATAGATTGTAAAAACACACAGATAAAAAACATAGAATCGACAATTGAGGGGTACAAAGACAATTGTCAATTTCTGAAACAAACGATTCGAAAATACAAGTACTCTTTGGACGACTGCAGACATTGCTTAGATGACCATAAAAGGCTGAAACTCAAAGTGTCAAAGATGATAGGTGAATATTTAAATGGCTACACAAAGCCAACGGTAGATGAAGACACCCAGAATAAACTTAAATATATGGCAAATGTGATAAAAAAACAAGCCGAAGTCATAGAGAACATCTCTTCCAACCAAAAGAAGGGCAACGAAAGGTCTGCTGCAACCCTTCTGACTGTTAAACAAGGATTTGACAAAGAAAGGCTAAAATACATCAGCTATATCAATGCAAAGTGTAAGGACGGTGTCACAAAGAACGTCAAAAAAACAAATCAACCACTTCAAGCTTAAACATGTTCCAAACTGGACTAGTTTCCAGCTCCATGCGCGCCAATATCGGAAACGTCTAGCACAGTACACACAAAAACGCACAAATACTGGTTACACTAAAACAAAACCTCTGACCACCTTAGATAACTATTGGGTAACGCTAAGTATGTATAGATAGGCATTTTACATGTTTGTCAATATATTTTCTCCCCAAGAAATTATATTTTGCACTTTCTTAAACTTGTTCTGAAATATGTTTAAGAAAGTGTTTAGTACACAAAGAACATAGGTAATGCATAATATACAGTATGTATTCTTTATGTCTTTTTGGGTCCCCTTTTAAAAGGAGTACAACCATGGTTTCACTGTAGATAGATTTCAACACTGATCTCCAAACCTGATACATACACCACAACATGAATTCAGTTTTCAGAACTGGACTTTTGCTGTTGTAAATCCTCAGGTCTGCAGGACAGGGTTCAGATAATCTTTTAGATTTCCACCCGCAGAGATGATGTGAGTGTTGTTCTTCGGGAGCTTTTACAGAAGAAGAGGTCACTAGATTCTGGGTTAGTATCAGTATGCTCAATATTGGCACAATCTGGATTATTGGTAACTACTGTTGTGCTGTGGCAGCTTTGAAGATTAAAGGAATAGGCCACCGTTTTTACATACTGACATATGTTCTTACCTTACCTTAGACTAGTTGATATGTACCTGTGTGATCTTTGTCCGTGCGCTCTGTCATGCAAACGGAGCACAAACGCAGCCTCTTCCACATACTGTATAGTTCCAAATCAGCTCCCGTTAGAAGCTACCAAACTCTTCCACGTGGACCCTATTTAAATACAGTTACGTGACGTGTTACACTACAAAGTATAGTAACACAGACATGTAACATGTCAATTTTCTCAGCGGATAAAAGGGGTACTATATCGCCAGGCCTTTCTAAAAATAAGAAAAAACAACTTATTTCAAAGAAAAAATTACTTATTTCAAGTGAAATTATCTGCCAGTGCAGTAGGAAAATTTCACTTATCAAGTTTTCTTAAAATAAGACAAATTATAAGAATCCTATACATCTTGTTTTGAGCAGAAAACACTAGTTTTAAGCAATTTTTAAGCTTATTTTGAGCAACTTCATTCTTGATTTAAGCAAGAAATACTTGATTCTCATTAAAATCTGCTTATTTCTAGCAATTAAAAGTGCTTATCTTAAGTATTTTTTTCTTGGATAGATTTATTGATTCAAGAATACCTTATTTCAAGCATTGGTCATAAACGTATGATCAAATATGACATGATTCAATCATTTTGATGCAGTATTTATTGAACTTTATTCAAATTCTACATTTTCCAAAATTGAAGTACTACTGGAAATAAAAAACAAAGTAGACATAGCATTTGAAGAAAAACAATTAAATTAAATCTGTTTTGAGTAAAACCACAGAATAACTGGTTGCTAGGGGTAGGCAAATATATCATACATTGTCTACATTACATTAAGATGGATTGTAAAATAAATGTGATTAGAATTTTTGATCTTTGAGTCCAATACACTCTTTAATTTTCACAATGATATGGGAATTTGGCACTTTAAAAAAAATTTTTTATACTGTCCACCTTTATTTGTATAGCATTGAAGTAACCCAACATAGTGCCATTATAGAACAAAGCATAAAATACCTCAGCCAACGAAGCAATTCCAGTCCACCATGGCCTTTTGTAGGCAGGCGTAGCATCCCTCTCATGCAACGCATCTAAGAGCACTTCTGTTTGCATTGCAGACAGAAGAGATGCAATGCATTTGGGGTATGTAATGTGTAGCACATAATTCACTTTGGAGAGACCCACAAGGGAAAATGCAGTTAGAAGTTATTAGATTAAGCATGTTTGGCGCCCTATGCCCGGGAGCGATGCTGTCGAGCGCGGCGCTTGCTCGCGCGCATAATCCCCCAAAAAGCGGGATAGCAGGACGCACTGCGCAGGCCTGAGAGCATGAGTGCGAGGCTTCTCGCACGGTCGCTCAGCCAGGCTGCGTCCGCTGGGGGCCCGCGTTTGTTTGGGCAGAGATGCGGGGCCTGAGCGCGCTGAGAACATGAACGCGGGGCAGCAGAGTTGCGTCATGTTCTCCAGGCGCTGCAAGCAGGTGTTATCCCTAGCGACTGAGAACATGAGCGCGGGGCTGCTCAACACCCACTGTGCGAGTGCAGCTCCGTGCATCATGCTCAGCCAGACGCTGCAGCTGGGGCATCTTTGAGCGAGCTGAGAACATGAGCGCATGCATCATGTTCAGCCAGACGCTGCAGCAGGGGCATCTTTGAGCGAGCTGAGAACATGAGCGCATGCATCATGTTCAGCCAGACGCTGCAGCAGGGGCATCTTTGAGCGAGCTGAGAACATGAGCGCTCGCATCATGTTCAGCCAGACGCTGCAGCAGGGGCATCTTTGAGCGAGCTAAGAACATGAGCGCTCGCATCATGTTCAGCCAGACGCTGCAGCAGGGGCATCTTTGAGCGAGCTAAGAACATGAGCGCACGCATCATGTTCAGCCAGACGCTGCAGCAGGGGCATCTTTGAGCGAGCTGAGAACATGAGCGCACGCATCATGTTCAGCCAGACGCTGCAGCAGCGGGAGAACGTTTGAGGAAAGTGCATGCCGCCACCAGAATCTTATTGCTTTACTTACTTTTGCTTTGCATTGCTTTGCTGGGAGCTTACGAGGAAGCCAGTAGACGTTGTGCTGCCATGATAGCGGTCGCATCTGGCCTGATGTAGGTGGAGAAAGCCGAAGAGGACCAGCGCCCCAGCTGTTGCAGAGAAGAGTGGGGGAGCCCCAGCGAGGCCGCGCGCGTGGCAGCGCCTATCCTGAAGGAGTGGGCTGTATAGAGCTGGGGAGACAATTACAGAGAGAGTAGGGATCTTAGTTGAGCTCTGAACCAGGTTGCTGTCATGGGAAGGTTGTCTGGAGTGAGAAATAGAAGTCCGTTAAAATCTCCTTTTTTGCAGCGGAGGCGAGTGTAACGCATCATGGACCTGTAGGGGCAGAGAGATGTGTCGGAGCGAGCTATTATTATGTTGCAGGCGCCTTTGATCTTTGAATGTTTGAGATGAAGGTTGAAATGGTCAGGGGACATTATGTTGGGGGAAGAAGAGCGACCTTTGTTTAACGCTTCCACTACGTCGAGATTATCACACATGACAGAGATCCTCTTTCTCTGCCACGTGTGATTACACAGCGCGCAGGCCACGACCACTGGGAATATCTCGTGTAGGGCAGAGGAGATGCTCCGGGGAAAAGTAGCGGGCCACGGCCAGGCAAACCAATGGTCCTGGAAGAACCCCCCAAAACCCACGGAAGGGGCAGCGTCCGTGTAGAAGCGGAGACCTGTAGGGGCAGAGAGACATATCGGAGAGGGCTATTGATGTTGCAGGCGCCCTTACGCTTAGAATCTTGGGTTGGAGATTAGATAATCAGGATAGTAGGATAGGTCGGGAAAAGCCGTGTCTCGGACAGCATTGAAGGTTGAGTGAGCAGTAGTGAAACGCTTATGCAGAGAAGCCATAGAAGGCGAGCAGGAAGATACTGCGAGGAGGGCAGACATGTACTTGGAAGATGAGCCGGAGTTCGGTGCCGCTCAGAGCTGCTGCAGGATGGGCAGCATGATGGGGAGCCTGCGATCAGAAGAGTGAAGAATACAGGTATGGATGCCTTTGATTAGGAGTTTGATTGACAGCTCAGCGCAGCTACTCGGCCAGCTGCATCTGATAGAATCAGAAGATTAAATAGAGAGATGAAGCATGACCGCCGAAGCGACCCTGAGAGCACGGGTGCGAGTCCAGCGCAGCGCGGCATACTCAGCCGGGCTGCATCCATTAGAAGCAGGATAAGCTTCTGAGAGAGTGGGTTGCAGCAGCAGCAGTAGCAGTAGCAGCAGTAGTAGCAGTAGCAGCAGCAGCAGCAGTAGCAGCAGTATGAAGCAGCAGCAGTATCCTTAGATAATAACAGTAATAATCCTGTATCAAAGCCACAGCAGTAGAATATTGTTGTAGCTGTTTAGTGTTTCAGTAAAAAGAGATGTAAAGTGAAGAGAGATGTCAAAGTAAATGAAGCAGCAGCAGTAGCAGCATGAAGCAGCAGCAGCAGCAGCAGTAGCAGTAGCAGCAGTAGCAGCAGCATGAAGCAGCAGCAGCGGTATAAGCAGCAGCAGTATGAAGCAGCAGTAGTATCCTTAGATAATAACAGTTGTAGCTGTTTAGTGTTTCAGTAAAAAGAGATGTAAAGCGAAGAGATGTCAAAGTAAATGAAGCAGTAGCAGCAGCAGCAGTTGCAGCAGTAGTTGCAGCAGCAGCATCTGAATTAATGCACATTGCTCCTCTTACATCCCTCAGACAAAAAGATTAATGCCATTGAATATGCATTGTCCCTCAGTTAGCTCGAACACATGTAAAAACGGAGCCTGCAGACCAAGCACGGGGCAAAAACTGACGCCTGCAGCCCAGTGCGCAGGGCAAAAACCTAACGATGGCACGGGACAATCACGGGCCCGGGACAAGCACGTACGACGCAACCACAATGCGATTCATACGAACAAACAGACGTGTCACGCCAGCGTGCGCCGCTTGTCTCCGTGAGCCAGGTTACATACGTGTCTGAAAGAGCCGAGCCGTAGAGACAGGTGCCGCCCGGGAGCCCGCGGAGCGGCAGCGGCAGGAACAGCAGCAGCGGCACATGTAGTAGTAGGAGCAGCAGGAGCAGGCAGCAGGAACAGGCAGCAGCAGGAGCGGCAGCAGGAACAGGCAGCAGCGGGAACAGGCATCAGTAGGAGCGGCAGGAACGGGGAGCAGGTATCAGTAGGAGCAGCAGGAACGGGCAGCAGCAGCCGCAGGAACGGGGAGCCGGCATCAGTAGGCGCAGCAGGAACAGGCAGCAGCGGGAACAGGCATCAGTAGCAGCAGCAGGAACGGGGAGCAGGCATCAGTAGGAGCGGCAGCAGGAACAGGCAGCAGCGGGAACAGGCATCAGTAGGAGCAGCAGGAATACGCAGCAGCAGGAGCGGCAGCAGGAACAGGCATCAGTAGGAGCAGCAGGAACGGGGAGCAGGCATCAGTAGGAGCAGCAGGAACAGGCAGTAGCAGGAGCAGGCATTGCAGATTTGAGAAGGCCGGGAAGTGGGCGTCTCCGGCTTTTAACTTGCTGTCCTGGTGGTTATTGGTTGACTGGATGTGGGCGTTGCTGGTATGATGAGCCGAGGATGAGAGCAGGCCTGTAGATCTGGGCAGCAGCAGCCGGGTCTACCACAGTGAACTTTCGCGAAAGCTCCATTAGTATGCCACTATGTACAACATGCCCTCATGCAATTTGTCCTTTGGAAACGGTACAATCGGCGTGGATCCTGCGCACACAAAAAAGTCCTCTCTGTTGATGAGCAGTACAGGTGTGTAGTACATGTTTCTTTGATAAAGATAAAAATATGTCTGGTACTAGGATTTGATTTAAGAAACATCTTACCAGTAACACATGGAAAAGGGCCTCTGAAGCATTGGTAATTTTCTTCGGAAGAGCGGCATTTGATGGAAACAGCATTGGGAGACAGCTAAGGAGACCAATAGCTTGATCCGCTAAAAAAGTATTACAATATTTTTATTACTTATATTGATTTGAAGAATTAGAGTGACTTATTTTCTATAATAACACTTGCCTTCAGAAAGGGACATGGGTGGTTTCATTGCCTTCTTGAAAACAGCATAAAATAACAGCTTCTGCTTAAAGACCAGCCAGCGCTCTCAAATTTTTGACATAGTCAAGTTGTCCAAAGTCTATAATTCTACGGACTTCATCAAGAGCCTGAAAAAAGAACATACAATATACACAGTTGATATAGCTTTATAAAAAGAGTTTTCCCCATTATATGACATTCATGATTCCTCAAAACGTACATGGTCAATGTCTTTGAAGCAGGGGTATGCTTCTATAATTTTTGCCGCCTTGTCTGGCTTCTTCAGAAGGTCTGCATCGATGAAGGTCCTTAGCCGCTCAAACTCCAGATCCAGAAGTTGAGCGACAGCCTCTTTGTTTTGAGTTTTTTTACTGAACATATCTTTCAGTGTTTTTTAGTGCCTGGACTGAACAATTCTGCTGTCATGCATTTGGTCACCTGCATACAAATAGAATTAGAAATTATGACAATAAGTTATTGTTATAAAAAGGAAAATTGGAGTATGTATGCAAGTATGAAAAATATTATGATGCCAGGTTTACCAGAGCTATTTGGGAGTTTGCTGGTCAATCGTTTTGGTTGAAGTTGCACCCTCTCTGGAGTACTGTCGCTGCTGCTTCGTGGTGAAAGGACTATTTCAGATGATCTGGTGTCCAAGCTCTCCTCGTCATCCTCTGTAGCCTCCATGTCTGCTGTCTCTTCAAAGGAAAGACATCTTCTCTTTCCATTGCCCCTTGCTGGTGTAGCTCCTCGGTGTTTTCGAGGAGATCTAATGTTTTGCAGTCTTTTATTGAGCTTCTTGAAGATTTGGGACTGAAACAGAAAAAGCAATAATACATTGTTAAAAATACATATGTCAAAATAACTATCTGATATATAGATAATATCCAATTAGGACTCATCGTCAATGTAATTACTTAGCAATAAGTATTGTAAATAAGCAGTAATTATACATACCCTTGGACAGTCAGGGTCAGTTCGGTCTATGAGCATTGGGTAATATCCAAGGATTCTCTTTGCCATGGCCTTTAGGTCCTCTTTGGTAGGGTAACTCAGATAATCAGCCCCTCCAGCAGCCCTCACGATAGAAGCCATGCTTACTATGGTATTCCTGATGAGCCTGCAGTTCAGCTCCTTGGAAAGCTTACAATCTCTCTCTCTTCCTGCACGCTTTAACTCAAAGTATTCTTTCCTCACATTCTCCAACTCATTGTCAGTGTAGATCACATATTGGGGACTTGGAAGCTGAACTATCTTCATGGAAGTGGTTCTAACTGGATGTGAGCTGCCTTCAGCTTTCTCGCATTCTTCCATTATCTGCAGAGACAATAAATAATATATAATTTTAACAGAAAATCTAATTTTTTATATTTACCACAGGATGAGCCAAATCCCAAATGGCCTTTCATCTGCGAAAATGCTCAGGGCCAGGAAAGAGGTCTTTTAGATCTTCTCTTGTTAATGTTTGGAGAGAGTCCTCCTCAATATTTGCAGCTGGGGAATACATAACAGAAGAGAACAGTCATAGTGGTAATTGTAATTACTAGAGCATAGTTTTATTACCTTTTAAAACTTCAACAGCCACATTGTCCAGGTTCTCCATTTTACTGAAATTAGATAACAAACTGTTAAATGATTAAAAAACAAAGATGTTTCATATTAGAGGCATTCCTGTTTGAATGGATAATGCTAACCAGGAGACGTTGTGACACTACGTTCTCACCATTAGCAAGCTAGCTAGCTAACTAGCCACAATAAAAAAAGCATAGCTATGGGTAGCATTTTTTCTTCATGACTAGCCTTTTACCGAACAAAATTATTTATCTAACTGCTGTATCAGTACCACTATCATAACAGACACAGTGGTTCTAGACCTAAACTAATATTTTATATTAATTACTGTTTGAATGGATAATGCTAACCAGGAGACGTTGTGACATTACGTTCTCGCCATTAGCTAGCTAGCTAGCTAACTAGCCACGATAAAAAAAGCATAGCTATGGGTAGCATTTTTTCTTCATGGCTAGCCTTCTAACGAATAAAATTCTTCATTTAACTGCTGTATCAGTACCACTATCATAACTGAGACACTGTTTCTAGACCTAAACTAATATTTTATATTAATTACTGCTAGATTAGCGTTAAGTTAACTCAACTGACGTTGGCGTTAAGTTCGTCAGGAGCAACAACGGTCTTGTTCAGAAGTGCTACTAACAATGTTTTATTATGGAGTGATGGATGGATTACCGAACACTAAAGGCGCGTTCAGACCAAAAGCTTCAATAAACTTTGAACAGCTGTCCAGATGACTAATTGATAATGGATGACTATGTGTGAGCAAAGCTTATGATGAATGGGGTTTATAACGCTTATATATTTGTTATTCTTTTCTAGATCAAGTAACAGGGCTGCAATGCAATTAGGATTTGGAGCAGAAGGTGTTATGTCTGGAGCGGAAACTACATTAACTAACATGTTTAAGACGACTGCCTCTTATATACAAATTTTGTGTAACAGATAGGAATTTCGCTAGTTAGTGTCGTTTTCTTCTATAGAGTTTTTGAGATATTTTGGGAGTCTATTCAGCCCTTCTGCATCCAATCTGTTTATTGAGTAAGGCACAGGCAATGTGCAGTAGTTGAAAACCAAGCCCTATGAAAAGCGTCCCCTCATTGATGAATATTTTTTTTTCGAGCCATGGCAAAGGACAACAATCAAGACAGACTAGAAGGTGCAAATATACAGTTTTTTTTTTATTAACACAATCCAGTCAAAAGGATGTGAAGAAGTTAAGACTTTTTTAACTACCACTCCTCGTTATTATGCTAAATGAACTAACTTCAATGATTGGATGCTACAGATTTGGGTTATGCCGTGGTATTTTTTACAATACATGCACTTGATTTGTAACAGTGTAAGTCAAATATGTTTATATATTAAAAGTTTCCTTAATTTCCTTATACTCCTTTCAAATCATCTTACTCAGCCTAACTTTATCATAGATTTTTATCCTTATAAGATTTATAATAATTTTCCTTTTATCATGTTACATTAAGAGTATGTTTAATTAATATATATATATTTATATAATTGTTTATACATGTAATTACTGGTAATATAAATGGTATATATATGTAGGTTATACTTTTATTCACGCTTGTTCAGCATTGCATGTTATTCACATCAAAACTCACCAAGATAGCTTTGTAAAGATGCTTTGGACACCACTTCTACAACCTTGTCTTCATTGTGGATTTTTTTATTTTACCACACCATATCAGTGTACCTCTGTGCTCTCCCCTAGAAAATATAATAACAATTTCCAGATGAGCTCCACTTTGACATCAAGTCTACCTGTGTCCTAGGCCATGCCATGGATTGCAAGGGACTTGTCAGATAGAGTAAGGGCAACAGTTTAAAGCCCATGTACGATAGTGAGCCATTTGGTATAGAAAGCCTCCAGTGATTGCAACAATGCCCTTCCAGCGCCCCCCCGCAACACACTTGGAATTTTTCCTCTTCACAGTTGGGATATTACATGAAAGGAAGTTACTGTGAAGTGAAAACAAATTTGACTTGAGTAATAGGCAACAATTGCAAATTTACTGACCCTCACTTCAAAGAAACCTATTTAGCTACACTCAAAGTAAACCTGAAGATGATAAGCTTCCTCTTTTTCTTCATTGACCTTGACATCTCCCCTCACGTAACCTCACCCTGAACTTACATTAGATACAGATAAAATAATCTGTTAGAAAGGTAGAATTTCGCATGCCAAATATATGTATGAGTAAACATTTTTCCTAGCCTTTTCTCAATATATTATCCCAATCTAAAATTACACTCACCCCTGAAGTTTGAAAATTAAATCCTTCATTAAAGAATGTTAGCTTTGTCCGTTTAGAACAATTGGTCAATGAATAGTTGTCCACAATCCTCTTGACATCAGCAAATGTATTTGAGGAAGATTCAAAAGTGATATTGAATCCAGCTTAAATTCTCACGCTGCAAACTAAAAAAAAAGCAGAATGATTAGTTATAAGAAACAACTGTCTCAGAAATAACATACACAATGTAGTACTCTGTTTTAACTGTCTAACACTACGAATTGTTATATAATGCATTTCAAGAGCACAAAGAAACACCGGCAGAACTGATGCAACTTAGCCTTTAGCTTGACAAACCACCATTTGACTAAGACACAAAACCTTTTAGGGAGAAATATTCCAATAAAATGGACCGTACCGAGTGCTCCCCTAATAGCCTGAAGGAAGTTTCTGAAAAAGCAAAGATAGTGAGATATTATCAAACTCGTTTCTTGAAAAGTATGATCCAGTCTTGACTTACCGCAAAACCGGAAGTTGCTTTTTCTCCGAGAAGGGCGGAAGATGGCGGAGAAGGGGCCGTGCGTGAAAAGTCCTGTCTTCCGTTTGTGCACACGTCGCGCCTCCTCCTCGCCTCCAGACAACAGCGCTTCAGCAATCACGTGAAACCGTTTCCGTTCTCTGCAGTGATTGGGCTGTCTTCTTCAGCGCCAAACTGAAGCACTGAGCCGACTTTTTAATTTTTTAAAGTTACCACGTGAAAGCAAGTGTTTTTTTTCATTCCCTGACGTTGTACACGTGAGGTAATTCAATAAAGTACTGTAGATCTATTACCATTCAAAGTTCTTACGTTATTCTAATCTGTGACGCACTGTTTAATGTTCCGAGGAGCTCCACGCACAGAGACAGAACCAACGGGCTCCAATAAAGAAACAGTTGGTTGAAAGGCTGAAAAAATACTTTAGTGTGCTCTTACCAACCAAATGTATAAGTGGTTGTGTTGTGTGAATCAGATAAACTAGGATGAAAAGATTCCACGGATCCACTATTTACAACCTTATATCGCTGATAATTAATTCGTGAATGTGGACAGCGGCACTTGCTGTTATTTGCTCTATGCACATTCATGCGATGCACTCGAATGTGCACTTCCAGGTGCTGCAGCTGCGCTTTGTAGGACAGCCCGGCGCTCAGTGAAAGCACAGCTCTAACAGGTACCAGAGCCGGACCCAGATGCCAGACAGAAGCCATGTGCAAGTGGGTCTCCCCTCCTATCTCCCCCGTTTCTCCCTTGCCTGCCATGTCCTCCCCTGACTCTTCCTAAAAAAAAACAAATCCAACCACGCTCACCGAAATTTAAAAGCTCGATACCTAAATTTTCCATTGCGTTTAACATGCCTGCGGTATTGCGCAAAACACACACAACAGTCATTTACCGTTTTTTATTTTGCATACATGAGACCCTTGAGTAATTAATTGACTTTTGGTTGAGAGTGAATAAAAAAAAAGAAAATATAGAAAAATCCACACTGTACTTATTGCCAAACTCATTGTTAACTATTGTATTGAAAATACTATGTAAACGTTTGCATTGCCAAGTTTATATAAATGAATCTCAATTCATGTATATGAATGTCTGTTTTTGGATTGTCTAGACCTTCTTAATAATTTAAAAAAATGCCACCGCCACAAAAAAAATAAAAATATCAGGAGCAGTTAAGCAGTTGGAAAGTAAGTCAGAGAAGCACAAGTAATAGCATATTATGAATTGTGATATTATTTACGGTTAACATACATAAACTCAACAACAAGAAGAACAATATAGGAATGTTGAGGTAGAACTACAGCCCTTAATGCATCATGTGAGGTTGGAATTTTTGTAGGTATGCATGGGACTATGATTTGTTTTTAGAGATTGATCGTATATGTCAAACAATGTATGAGCTACTCACTGTCGATTCTAATCAATATTTTCTCCACTGTTTTTTTAATTATTATAGGAAATTGAAAGATCAGAGCAATGATTATTTCAAGTATCGAGACATTTTCCTGAACTGTTAAGCCTCAGGTGAGGCTATTATGTAGATTTGGATTAGTTTTAAGTCAGGATAAGAATGCGAACGCAACGCAAAACTCAGAAGCTCTGATCCAATTGATTTTGTTTTTAACTATTAGAAAAAATCCTTAACCTTCTCATTCAGTCCTACAGCTGAGATATAGTATAGAAGCAACACACTATTGCTAATATAGTGTGTTTACACAACAAATCTGGGGAAAACTCTATGGAAACCCGTGTCAGGTGAGACTCAGTCTGTTGGAATTCCCACAAAAAAAACAAGATTGAACCAAACCTGCACCATTGCGCTCAGTATAAGACTGCGTGCAAATCCTGTTTTGCCTAGTGACGCACAGCTGTGGCGCAAAACTAAAAAAGTCGGTGTGACTCTCAAATCATTAATGACAAAACAAAGAACTAAAACGAGATTTATATCGGAGCCTTTGAACAATTGAGACAGCTGAAAAAGTTCACGTAGAGCAGAACTTTTTCTACTTTGAATCCGTTCTTCACAGTGTCTCATCGTGTGAATCGGTGCCTAGTGGTCTAAACCAGGGGTGCGCACTTTTCCACAATGCAGCTACTTTATAAAAAGGATCAAGTCAAAATGACTACCTACTACAAAAATGCTAAATCATATATTTATTTCAAAAATATTCTTTATCCCTTACAATATATGTTTATGTACATGCAAAACCGCATGAAGCCAATATGCACAACCTCAACACTATTATCTATGTAGCATTTTTTGTATTACTCCGAGTTTACTCTTTATGACTTCACTGAATTGAATCGGCCCAGGATGCATAGTCCGGAAAATGGTGGTAAATCGCTTGCAAGTTTGTCTGGTTTAGCTTTCCTGCACTGAGCCCCGGTTGTTTGCCGCATGTCAAGTCTCCTAAGTGTCAGTAAAACATTACTGAGTAAAACACAGATTGTCATTTGACTGTGGTGCCATGTCCATGTGCCATGCCTGGTTTATTTAAAAGCCAAATATTCCCCTCCACCTTTTATAAAATAATTTGCATCCACACATCTGCCGTTATCAATCACACCAAACATGTGGCGTGTCTTACGCCTGTCCTGCTGGAAAAACACAGAAGTGGCGGAGTTCTGATGCCGACGCCGGTTCGGCACTTTTTACAGTCATAAAGACACTCAGAGTAAAGACGTCATGTTTACAGCACTGACCCCGTCCTCAGACCTCGGTTAGTCCTTTTAGTCCCTGGTTTAGTCCGGTTTAAGTCCTGGTTTAGTCCTGTTAGTTGTTTTCCTAAGCAGAGTCTCCCGCGATTCACTTTGCTGCTCTCGTGTGGAGGATTTCGCTGCTCCGACATCTCACAGTGAACATTTAAGGTAGTATGATCCATGCTTCATGTTCTGAGATTTAGGGGTAACTGTGCGTGCTAGAACGCAAAACCCGATTATCTCTCTGTCTACACACAAATCTTTAACGATTTCAAAATTTAGAATGTTAAATTTTTTACTTTATTTAAATTTTGGCGATCACCCAATATTTTTTCAACCTTTGCGATCGACTGGTAAACGCGATCGACTTTATTGAGCACCCCTGGTCTAAACGTGTCTTACAAGGTAAACCGGTCCGATCCCGGGTTATGTCTTTTGTATTTAGTGCATGTTACACATCATGAACAGATGCATCTAAAAACGGTAAAAAGATGAAGGTCAAGACGTTTTTTTGCAATTATAGCTTAATTGTAAAAATAATACATTTAAGAACCAACATGTACCCCAATTAAAATAATGTTAGTCCATTTTGATGTGAACTTTACATGTTTGTCTAAAAAATAGGGAATACATAAAAATTGAAAGTGATATCCACTTGAGCAAACCCTGATGTTTGATACCTGAAGAAATACGTTCCCACAACCATTCTCCACTCCTATTTTGGACATCAATTTCTTATTATTTTGCATAAACTATGTATAATTACATTGCTTTTATTTTAGCGTCCGCCAAAGCTATTTTCTCACGGACATCGCTGATGTTCAATAAATTACAGCATTTTCCCGCAGCATAAACACACATATAATATACAGAGGCAGGCTGGTAACAGACACACACATAGCGTACGCGCGACACACACACGCACACACATGCGCGCGCTACAGGAAAGCAAAGCAAGACTGTTTCAGATGCCTACTCTTGTTGTTTTTGGTGTTTTGGGCTATTGTCAATAAATACTAAAAAAATTTAACCTTATCTGACTGACTCAAATAAGAAATAAGCTTTATTAATCTCACACAGGAACATTTACATGTCACATTTGGCATGGATAAAACACTCAAGAATTGTGCAAAAAATAAAAATGATAAAACATGTTAATCAGGAAAATATAATATGAGGGCATGAACTGCAGTTTGTTACTTGAAAATAGGCTTTATATTGAAAAGAGGAGTCCACGTGCGATTGGTGATTGGGGGGCTCTGAGCCTGTCACATATTGGCTGCGCAATGCGGGGCACCCCCCAAATTCACCGCACGCCTATATTCCAGACACTTTAAATTATACCATTTACTTTTTCGCGAGACAGAGACGATCTACTTGATACTACAAGGAAAGGAAGACTGTAAAACAATGCTTAGAGATAACAAAGAGAACCGTACGAGAACAACTCTTACCAAGCGCAAAAACAGAGTTATTTGGAGAAGCTTGCGGACTTCAAATCATACCCATACGAGCTCCCCTGCACTGGTGACACGCCATGGTTTTGCCCTTTTGTGCAGAATAAGGTTTTTTTTCCTATTTCCTTAAATTGTAGTTATGTTATTGCTGTGTGCTTTGCAGTGTTTTTTTGTACATTTGCACGAATACAGTCTTATATTGTATTATTATTTATGTTATAAGTTATTTTCTTATGTGTGGTTGAGCATGTTTACATTCTGGAAACAGACTTTAATCACACTTGTGTTTGCAGTAGTTTGTGTCCCTTTGCACTAAGAAAAGTATTTTTTGTTTGGGGTGTGTGGGTGGGGGGGGGGGGGGGGGGGGACTGTGGAAGCTTTGTGCCTATCTTGCATGTGGACATCTGAATCCAGACTTGAATGCACACGTTTGTAACACTAAAAAAAATCATTTCCCTCAATAAATATTGGTAAACCATATCAAGTTTGGTTCATGCATTTATTTAAAAATAAAAGATTACAGAAAGAATAAAGTACTCAAACAACACTTTAGGCACATGTTCGTAAGCACAGCAAACAATGACAATCTTATCCAAAGCTTTAGGTTTTCCAACCCCTCACATTTTGACAAGCATGTGCACAGGTACAGTGAGTGTTGAATTGGAATTTGTTGCGCACAACACAGATCACCCTCCCTCCACTGAATTCTGAGATGTGCATGGCCCTAGTCTCCTCCTCATCACTTTTTCGCCTCAAGCAGAGCAACCGACCCACTGGTGAATGTAGGAATTTTCCTATCAGCACACATCATCCCCACATTTCTCCTTTTATAGTACGCCTCTAATCTGCCTCACACTTTCACCTGGTAACAGCTTGTTCAGAAAACCACTTTGCTCGTTAAGATGGCTTGTCGCTTGTGCTCCCAACACCCACCGCGTTTCGATATTAAGGAAATTACAACCCGGGGCGTGATCACGATTAGTATTTCATAGTGTAATGCCGTGTTTTATTGAGAAAAAAGTCGGTGCCCTGCAGTACATTGGAAGTTTACCGATGATCACTACCTCGAATGCATTCGACTATGCAGCCACATTGTTCAAAAACTCCACAAACTGGGTGCATACTGGGGTCAATAAAGCATCCCTATCTTGGCCATGCACCCAATGGACAAAGCTGTGCGTAACTCACTCCAAGGGTAAAGGTGAAAAGGCATCGGCGGAGCTGTTTGTCCTACGTACTCAAACAGATGGCTGAGGTGCTGTATTGGAAGGTCCAGTCTGAGCGCAATTAAAGTCCAATAGACAAGCAGGAAGGGTGAGAGCTCTTCATTTCTACTAGCGACTGAGTTAGGTAAGTAGAAGAGTCCTGGAAAATGCAAAGTTTGGAAGCCGACCGGTAATACTTCACTGTGTTATCATCACCACTCAAAAGTTCTAATACATCCGGTACGTATCAGCTCATACGCTTCAGCTGTCTTTTTCTTCAATAAGATGGTTTGATAACATCTCGTCTAGATTGCAGAGTCAATATACATTCCATGTCCTGGTCAGCTGGCGGCTGGTCTAGGGCTGCGGCGGCGGCGCCTGCGGCGGTCTAGGCTGGTGCGCGCGCTGCGGACTGGCAAGGGCTGGAGGCGGCGCGCCTGCGGCTGGTCCTAGGGCTGGGCGGCTGCAGCTGTGCTAGGGCGGGTGCGGCTGCAGATCGGACTAGTCTGGAGGCGGCGGCGCCTGCGGATGGTGTTGGGCTGGAGGGGCTGCCCGCTCCAGTGGCAGGGACCTGCGCCTTACTGCCGCTGATATCTCGCTTCATTCTGTTTTTTTTGTACTTCATTGTGGCCTAACAACAGGGATGGTGTCCATCAGGTGGTTTCTCCTACATGCTCATATGGCTGGTTTACCTACACGAGAAAATAATAACAACATATAAGTAATAATATAATAATTTGCACAATCTATGTTATCAATGTTTTAAAAACTGGCAACTATGTCCTAAACACATCTCAAGTACTTTTTAAGGTCCACCTCATACTGTCATATGAAGTTTATGTACAACAGAAATTCATTAGATTATGTGTACAACTAAGTAATCTAGCTTTACACTGGCAAAACGACCTCGCAAACCGTGCTAAGTAAGAAACAGCCTGAAGGGTACCAAAGACACAGAGACAAAGGCACTACAGAAACCATAATAACATATGCTTACCTACGCTTCCTAGCTTTAAGAGACAACTACATAAATACATTTTTTAGAGAACGTACCAGATAAAAGGCAAGAACACACTCCGTCGACAGGGTGTGTGATCGTAAGTAAGGTCCTTTCATCTAATTGCAAGCCAACCCAGACAAGCCGACGTCTCCTTGTCAGGTCAGAGAATTGCTCCCTTGATTTTTTCCATATCGGTAACCTAAAAAACTGTATCCCGTGTTTACTGAATTTTCCATATCCATCGTGAGGTATGGAGCAGTTTTAACGCAGCAGTTCTATTTTCCAGGCATGATAAAACATGCGAATAGCAAGAACCTCTCCGCTACTACCTACCACGCTTCACACACACGTAAACAACTTAACTGTGCCGCCACCCGGTGCGCAGCCAATATGTCGGCAAGGGGGATATGGGAGGGGACTCTGTGCCGTACGTCAACTCCTCATTCTCAATATAGAAGCTATTTTCAATTAAACAAACTGCTGTTCATGCAAATTTAATATTTTCCTGCATTAACATTTTTTCTCATTCTTATTTTTTCACAATTCTTGAGTGTTTTATCCATGCCATTGTGACATTAAATGCTCCTGTGGAAGTAATAAAGCTTATCTTCTTATTTGAGTCCATCAGATACAGGTTAAATTTCTTTTAGATATTTATTGAACAATAGCCCAAAACACCCACAAACAACAAAGATAGGCATCTGAAAACAGTCCCTGCTTTTGCTTCCCCCATAGCGCGCGCATGGTGTGTGAGTGTGTGGTGCGCGTACGCTCGTGTGTGGTGTCGTTCCAAGCCCAGCCTTCTGTCTATCTATATGTTGTTTTATCTGCGGGAAAATGCTGAATAAATGAACATCAGAGATTCCGAGAAAATAGCTTGGCGGCGACGCTAAAAATAAAACATGTTATTATACATAGTTTATGCAAAATAAATAAAAAAATTGTGGTCCAAAATAGAGTGGGAAAGAATGGATGTTCGGAACGTATTTCTTCAAGCGTATCAACATCAGGGTTTGCTCAAGAGATATCACCTTTCAATTTTAATTATCCCATTTTTTTAGACAAACATCGTAAAAGTTTTCCCATCAAAAGAACTAACATTATTTTAATTTGGACATGTGGTCCTAAAAGATGATTATTTTTACAATTAAGCTATAATCTCAAAAAAAACGTCTATGAACCTTCATCTTTTAATATACCGTTTTTAGAGCATCTGTCAAAATTGATAACATATGCAATAAATTACAAAAAGACAGTAACCCGGAATCAAACCCCGGTTCTAATATTGTAACACACTCACACAGTTTTAGACCAGGGGTGCTCAATAAGTCGACTTCGCGATCTACCAGTCGATCGCAAAGGTAGTATAGGGTAGATCGCATTAAATAAATAAAAAAATTACACATTCTAAATGTTTGAAACGCCGTACTGCATCTGTGTTTAACAGAATATCCGGAAGTTTTGCGTTCTCGCACCCACAGTTACCCCCTACATTTCCTCTGATCACTGAAGCATGGATCAGACTACCTTAAAACTGATCACTGTGAGAGCTCGGAAGCACGAACATCCTCCACTTCAGAGAGCAGCAAAGTGATCGCGGGGACTCACGCTTTGAAAACAACTAAACATGACTAAACCAACTAAACCAGGACTAAACCAGGACTAAACCAGGAACTAAACCAGGCGAGACGGGTCAGTGCTTGTAAACATCGTCTTAACTCTGAGTGTCTCTATGACTAAAAGTGCCGTTATACCGGCGTCTGCAATCAGAACTGTCCATTTCCGCCCACTTCTGTGTTTTTCCCCAACGCAGGACTGGATCTAAGACACCACATTTTTGGAATTGATAGATAACGGCAGATGTGTGGAGGCAAATTATTTTATAAAAACGGAGGAGGGAAAATTTGGATTTTAAATAAACCATGCATGCACAGGGACATGGCACCACAGTCAATGACATCCTGTGTTTTAACCTCAGTAATGTTTTACGGACACTTAGGTGACTGCCACAGCTGCGCAAACACCGCCTCATGCTGGAAAGCTAAACCACGCCACACTTGCCAGCGCGTTACCAACCAATTTTTCCGGACTATGCATCCCTGGCCGATTCATTCAGTGCTATCAGAAGAGAAACTCGTAAATTGACAAAAATAGTACATAGATAATTGGTTGTGTTGTGCTATATTGCTCATGCTTTGCCTTTACAAAAACAATATTGTAGGTAAAAAGAATATTTTTTGAAATAAATATATGATTTCATTTTCTGTAGTAGTAGATCAATACTATTGAAGCCTTTTATAAAGTAGCTCGCATGGCTGAATAAGTGAGCACCCCCTGGTTAGACTCACTAGGCCACCGATTCCACACGATTGAGACACTGTGAAACGTATCAAGTAGAAAAATCTTCTGCATCACACGTGACATATATCAGCTGTCTCATTGTTCAAAGGCAGACCCGATATAAACCTCGTTTTAAGTCTTTGTTTTGTCATTAAAGATTTGAGAGTTCATAACCAGACCGTTTTTAGTTCTCTCGCGCCAACATTGTGCGTCACTATGCAAAACAGTTTGCACGCAGTCCATATACCTGACGCACATTGGGTTGGTGGTTTGTTCCAATCTTGGTGGGGACATTTCACTAACGACCTGAGTCCTACACCCATTGACACGGGTCCAGATTTCGCCCCAGAATTTGTGTGTAATCACACTCTAATTTGCAATAGTGTTTGCCTTCTAACTATACTCTGCTGTAGACTGAATGAGAAGCATTAAGGATTTTTCAATAGTTTAAAAAGCAAAATCAATTGATAGAGCTTCTGATTATTGTGTTGCGTTCCTATCTATACTGAACTTAAAACCTAATCCAAATCAACAGAAATAGCCCTACACCTGAGCTCTAACAGTTCAGAACTCTCTCGTTACTGAAATAAATCATTGCGCTGATCTTCTCAATTTCCAATAAAAATATAAACAAGAGAAAATATTGAATTAGAATCTACAGAGAGTAGCCACTACATTGTTTGACCATATACATCAATCTCTAAAAACAATTCATAGTCCCATCATACCTACAAAATTCCAACCTCACCTGAATGCACGAAGACCTTTGCTTCTAGACCAACATTCCCTATACTTTGTTCTCGACTTGTTGGTGAGTTTCCTATTAGGTTAACAGTAAATTAAACATCACAATTCATAATTTGCTAATTACTTGGCTTCTCTTTACTTACTTCCAACGTAACTTGCTCCTGATATCTTTTATCTTTTTTTTGTGGCGTGCAATTTTTTCTAAATATATAAAAAGGTAAAACAATCATAAACAGACATTCATATACATTAATTGCAGATTCATTTATATAATGTGGCCAATTGTGCAAAAGTTACATATATTTCTCAATACAAGAGTTAACCAAGAGTTTGGCAATAAGTAACAGTGTGGATTTTTCTATATTTTCTTTTTTTTATTGCCACTCTCAACCCAAAAAGGAGCAAGTAATGACCTCACAGAGATATGGGCTCTCAAGTAGCAAAATAAAAACTTAATACCTTTTTTGATGGGTGTTTTGCGCACAACCACATCATCGCTTTAACGCAATGGAAAATTTGGTATCCGAGCTTTAATTTCGGAGCGCTGGTTGCGCTTTGTGAAGAGTCAGGGAGAGACATGTTCCAGAGACACAGGGGAAAACGTGGGAGATACGAGGGAGTCCCGCACTTGGCAAACATGGGTTCTGTCTGCATATGTCCGAGCTCGGTAACCAATTTAGAGCTGTGCTTCACTGAGCCGCCGCGGCTCAGTCAATACAAAGCGCAGCAGCTGCACCAGGACGTGCACATTCGATGGCATCGCTTGAATGTGCTAGGAGCCAATACAGCAAGTGCCCGCTGTCACACATTCACAGAAATTACATTATCAGCAGATAAGATGTAAATCGGGATCCGTGGAATAATTTCATCACATTTACCTGATTCACACAACACGCCCCACTTAATACATTTTGGATGGTAAGATCACAATAATATTTTTTCAGCCATTCAACCAACCTGTTTCTTTAATTGGAGCCCAGTTCTGTTCTGTCTCTGTCCGTGTGATGCTCCTCAACATTAAACATTGCCTACAGATACGAAATAACTAAGTCCTTTGAATGTATAGATCTAACAGTACTTTCCTCTCTTGATTACACCGTCTACAAACGCTCAGAGGAACGTAAAACAACAAAAAACACTTGCTTCACAGCTGGCTAAACTTTAAAAAATAAACATCCTCTCAGACTGCTTCATTGGCGCTGAAAAGACAGCCAATCACTGCAGAGAACGGAACGGGTCCCACGTGCTGCTGCTGCTGCAGTTGCTCTGGAGGCGAGGAGGAAGGCCGCACGTTGCACAAACGAAACAGACCTTTTCCCCAAACCGCCACTCCCCCTTCTCCACATCTTCCCTTCCGCTTTCTCGGAGGAAAGCAACGTCCGGTTTTGGCGGTAAGTCCAATGACAGATCGATACTTTCAGAAACGAGTTGAAATATCTCAATATCATTCTGATTTTTTCAGAAACATCCTTCTGGCTATGTCGGAGCACTCCGTTACGGTCACATTTATTGGAATATTTCTCCGCTAAAATGTTTGTGCTTAGTAAAATCGGTGGTTTGTCAAGCTAAAGGCTAAGTTAGCATCCAGTTTTCCTGCAAGCTGTTTTCTTTTGCTTAGAAAAGCATTATATTAACAATATCGTAGTTAGACATGTTAAAAAGAGTGACTACAGTTGTGAATGTTTATTTCAAACAGTTGTTTCTATATAACTAATTCTTCTTCTTTCTTTTTTAGTTTGCAGCGTGAGAATTTAAGATGGAATTTTACATATCACTTTTGAATCTTCCTCAAATACAATTGCTGATGTCCAGGAGGATTGGACAAATATCCATTGACCAAATGTATAAACCTGACAAAGGCTACAATTCTGTAATGAAGGATATATTTTCAACTTCCAGGGTGATGTACTTTTAAATTGATAATATATTGAGAAAAGGCCTAGGAAATTGTTTTACCTCATACCAATATATTTTCAAGCAAGATTCGACTTTCTAAACAAGATTATTTTCCATCATATCTAATGTAGTTCAGGTTGAGTTACCGTGAGGAAATGTCACATCAATGCAGAAAAAGCGAGAAGCTCACATTCTTCAGTTACTTTTGAGTGTACTAAAATAGGTTTCTTTGAAAGGGAGGGTCAGTAAATTTGCAATCTTTGCCTATATACTCACCTCACATTTGTTTCACTTCACAGATAACCTTCCTTTCATTAATACCCAACTGTGCAAGGAATCTCATGCTCGTGTGCCGCTGGAAGGGCCATTGTGCAATCACCTGTGCTCATCTAATACCAAATGGCTCACTATCGTACACTGCTTTAAAACTGTGCCATTTCCTCTAAATCCGCACAAGTACAGTGCAATCTGATGCATCGGCCTAGACACAGGTAGACCTTGAATGTCAAAAGTGAAGCTCATACTGGAAATTGTTATTTTAATATTTCTAGGGGATTGCACCAGAGGCTATACCACTGATTATGGTGGTAAAAAAAATCCCAATGAAGACCAAAGGTTGTACAGCCGTGGTGTCAAAAGCACACTCTTTACAAAGCCTATCTTCGGTGTGTATTGATGATTAACATGCACATGCTGACACAAGATAAAAAAGTATAACCAACCATATATAATACCTTTATATTTCCATAAGTCAATATTACTAACAATTAATTATATATAATATAGAGAATCTAAACATTACTCTATAATGTAACATGAAAAGAATATATTATAAATCTTATATGATAAATTATGATCGAAGTTAGGATGAGTAAAGACTGATACTGAAAGACTAATAAGGAATTAAGGAAACTTTTAATATATAAACTTATTAGACATACACTTACAAATCAGTGCATGTTATAGTAAAAATACCACGGCATAAACCAATTCTGTAGCACCACATCAATTAAGTTAAGTTCATTAGAATAATAAAGAGGGTGGAAGTTAAAAAGTCTTAAACTTCTTCACACCTCCGTTTGAACTGGAATGTTGTTAATAAAAAAAAAACTGTATATTTGCAACTTCTAGTCTGTCTTTTTGTTGTCCCTTCCTGGCTCGAAAAAAAATAATTCATCAATGAGCGGAAGCTTTCCTCATAGGTGCTTGGTTTTTCAACTACTGCACATTGCTACGTCCTTACCTCCAATAAACAAATTGGTGCAGAAGCTAATAACCTCCCAAAATATCTCAAAAAGCCTCTATATAAGAAAATCGACAATTAATAGCAAGTCCTCACTGTTTACACAAAATTTGTATAAAATAGTGCAGCTCGTCTTAAATGTTAATTTAATGTAGTTCCGCTCCAGAACATAACACCTTCTGCTCCAAGTCCTTAAATTTTGCATGCAGCCCGTCTACTTGTCCGTAGAACAGAATAACAATTAATTAACGTTATTATCCCCCATTCATCAAGCAGGTGATCAAATAGTCCATCCATCTATCAAATTAAGTCATCTGGACAACTGTTCACCAAAGTTTACATCTCCTTTGGACAGGATTTAAGCTTGCTACAATTTCCTTTCTCAAACCCAATTAATCCAGAGTCCAGACTACTTTTGTAAACTTGCGCTTAAGTCATCCGTGCCCGTATGAATATCTACACCAGAAAGGATTGCTTTTGTGTAATTCATGGGCGGAAACAGCCTTGGCTACTGTATCCTTGTGTGGCACCACCATCTCTCTCTCAAGCTCTTCCGGACAAAGATCTCGCACGCCCCTTCAATTACCTCTAAACATCGTGCCAATTGTGGCCTATCCTTACATTCTTTCCTTTACAAACAACAATAGAAAATTGCATTATGTTTTACAATACTGTTTCATTGAGTATGTGGAAAAAACATTTAGGCCAAGTGAAGTCAACTATTATTTGAGATAAAACAATAGTATATTCATTATACCTTTTGCTTGCCATTAACACAGACACAAACACACAAACAAAGACACACAGCATACACCTTACCCGCCATTTTATTCCAAACCAAATTTTGGATGCACAGAATCTGGACCTTCCTCAATTGCCTCCTTTGGATGTGTATAGGTCATCTGGTCCAAAATGTAAACTGCAGACAGCACAGGCGGCATTTTTCCCACCTAAAATTTTGGACCCTCATCTCCCGAATGCCCAATCCATTTGCAACGTCTACAAACAACCATGGGAACGCGGAAACTTATGTAAGGATGTGTTCTCTTGTAGCTGAACAAAGAGGCACACAGCAAAATTTCCTGGATGCCATTCTAGTAAAAATAATAAAGAAAAAACACACATAATACTATGTAGTTACACCTTTAGTATTTGAACTTATTAAGCAATACTATTATTTTAAAAACTAAGTTTTGTTCAAAAGAACAGCCGGCAGTAACTGGATAGCTAACTTAGCCTGTACTTGACAAACACCAATTTTACTAAGACCCAAACCAAACCTGTTTAGGGAGAAATATTCAATAATTTGACATACCCGAGTGCCTCCCTACAATAGCCCGAAGGACATTTCTGAAAAAGCAGAAGATTATTAGATATTTCAACTCGTGCTGAAAAGTATGATCCCTGTCATTGATTGCTACCGAACCGGAAAGTTCTTTCTCCGTGAAGGCGGAAGATGCGAGAAGGCTGGCGTGAAAAAGGTCCTCATCCGGTCACGGAAACATCATGTCATTTTTGGTGGGGACTTTTTAGTCCCTCCACCAATATTGGTGGGACATGTCCCCATGGTCCCCAACGCAAACACGCCCTATGCCCTGAGCGTTTCAGTCGCTGCAGAGCCTAAAGCGGACTTAACCTGCCACCTAGTGGCTCTAGATTTAATAAGTTTCACGCACTGCGTGATCAAGAAAGCGTGAATGAAGTCGACAAAAACGAAATGGGACCCTACTTGTAAAACTGTTTAGGTGGAGCTGTGAGTGGAATTGATGAGGCGATTGATAGTCAGAATCGTGGAGAGCTAATCGCTTTTACTGTAGATTACAGTGCAAGTCTCCCTGGAAAAGTACAGTCGGGGTTTTGAGTTTAAATGTAGAAACTGTGGAGGGCCAACAGATGTAACCATGAGGTTGTACGTGAGGAAAAAAGCGTGGAGATTCTGAGAGGAAGTTGTGAATAATGTCTATTATCAGAACAGTGTGGAAAGTTCAAAATCAAAAACCCAGACGAATGGAGACCAAGTATGCAGAGAAAGACGCAGAGTGTGATTGAGGGTAATATGGTGTCGTGGATAATTTGATGGTGTTTTCTAGCATAGTCCAATAAATTGTGCGAATTCAGGCAAAGCATAAAACAGATCAAAATACACTATGTGAAGGAGCGGAAAAGTAACCTCGGGTATGATAGTTTTCCTGGAACAGGTGGACAAAAGGTTGGAGAGAGAAGAGATGGGTGTGGGAGGGGAGTGAGAGAGTAGTATGAGAATCATTCAATGGAACGCAGGAGTTTAGTGCTATGGACAGAAATTAAAAGTTATTTCAGAGAACAAGGAAGGATACCTGAATATTATATGTTGTTCAGGAAACAAGGCTTAATGGTGCAATTCAGACCGCAAACGGCACAAACCTGAAGCCCACGTCAGGAGCATAGGAAGTTTTGTTTAGTGGAACAGTTGATAAAAGACCTCCGCAACTCTTCCACATCAAGGCATAAAACATTGGAAATGAGATTGAATAACATCGTGTGGCCAGCAATGAACCTCAGACCCGGCAAGAATTTGCCTCTGTGTACGTAGGTCTGAGCGCCGCAATTCGGTTTAATTGGATTGAATAATATATCTCCTGCTTTTTGACCGCCTCAATTGCATATAATATTGTCCTCTCCAGCGCGTGTGTTTTTCTCCTGCTGATCTTCTCTCCACTCGAGTCTCAAATTCCCTCCTGCCAAGCCAATAAACAAGGTCCCCCATTCTACAACAACCTCACACTTCTCATCCCATCTCGAATCCCGCTCCCCCCGCCTCCCTCTACCTATCCACTTCTCCTTCCCTCCCCTCCACTACCCATTGTCTTTCCCGCTTCCCCCCTCCCTATCCTCCTCCCTCTGACAGCCACATTGGAGCCGGCCAGTCGGAAGGTGCTCATCCCCGAGAAAAAAAAATCCTGGTTTTATACAAAGCACAAATGTGTCTATCCAGCTGGCCGTGCGTGAAATCACTATGGTTTACGTCAGATTTAGAATATTATAGGTGCTCTCTCCGCTGTCACTTCCACCCGTCCAAAAATGTGACTTCCTCACCTCCGTCAACGTTCTCATTCAATGTCTTGAAGCACTGTCAGGGCTTCAACCGTGTACTTTCATCTCTCATCATTTGTACCTCCAATTCGCAAAACTCTTTCGCTCTCTCAAATGAAAAAAAAAAAAAAACCAAGTCTCTTAGTTTCTCATGACAACATAAGTGATACATTTTAATAGCCGAAAAAACCCCGGAAAGGTTACTATGAACAACATCGCCACCTGCGCCATGTATCCCTATGGGGCAGCAAAGGGCCTGTGTTTTAGAAAACTAAAATGCGTGTAAATCTTGTTTTCATTACTTTTATCCAAAAACCAAAACCCACCAAAATATAAACCAAGTACCCATTAAAAGTCATGAAGATTTCAACTTCTGGCGTTTTGTTTTCGAATACACTAATTAGCATAGAAAAGTGAGTGACGTCCGTTGACCGCTAGGGGCGCTCCCTATTAATGGCGAAGTGGCACGCTATCTGCCAAAACAAATTTCCAAGTGAAACTTTGTGTGTTACTATACATGGATAAAAACTAGAAACTTGCAAGGCTGAAGCCATGCGTTTGACTGCGAACAGATCTAGATGTTGAACATCTGCTAAAAAAAAATCCTTGAAACCTTTAAAAGGCCGTACTGTTAAAATAACTTGAATAGATATTTGAAACCGCCTGAAGTCCTTGAATTGTTGAAATAACCTTTAACCCTGAAATCCTTGAAACTGTTGAAACATTGAAACTCTCCTGAAATCCTGAAACATTTTTAAACTGGAAGACTGTTGAAAGTGGGAAACTCCTGAAATTCCTTGAACCTCCTGATATCCTTGAAACTGGTGTTACATTCTGGAAACAGTTGAAATCTTAAACTACTGATGTATTGAAATTCCCATGAAACTGAAAATCCCCTCACCGCTGAAACAAATTTATCCTGTACAAGGAAACCTGTCTGTGTTCTTTATCTGTGTGGTCGAGTCTTCGTTTGGGGTCCTTGGTCTGTGGTATAATGCAACCAATAGTTGCATTAGACCACCAAACCAAGACCCAAACAAGACTCAACCACCACCAATCATGACCACAGACCCAGTTTCCCTTATTTTACAGGAACCAAATTGTGTCAAGCTGTGGATTTATTCAGTTTCAAGACACTTTCATTACATACAATGTTTCAAGATTTTCTACTGTTTAAGAATTTAACCAGTTTCAAGGATATCAGAGGTTCAAGGATTTCAGGAGTTTCCACACTTTCAACTTTTTCCAGGTTAAAAAAAGTTTCAAGATTTCAGGAGTTTCACTGTTTCAAACAGTTTCAAGGATTCAGAGTTAAAGGTTTCAAACAATTTCAAGACTTCAAGGATTTCAAATATTCTACAATATTTTAACATTTCAACCTTTAAAGGATTTCAAGGATTTTTTTTATGCAGATTTCCCACTGTAATCTGTTCCGCAGTCCAAATCGCAATGGCTCAGCCATTGCAAGTTTCTAGTTTTATTGCCATGTAAGTAAACAAACAGAAGTACCACCTTGAAATGTTTTGGGCAGCTAGAGTGCCACCTCGCCATTACACTAGAGCCCCCTAGCGTCAACTGACCGTCACTCACTTTTTAATATCCTAATTATTGTATTCAAAACAAAACGCCAGAAGTTGAAATTGTCATGACTTTTACTGGGTACTTGTTGTTTATATTTTGTGTGTTTTGGTTTTGTGAAAAAGTAAAGAAAACAAGTTTACACGCATTTTAGCTTTCTAAACCACAGCCTTTCGCTGCCCCAAGGGATACATGGCCAGGCGACTGGTGTCATAGTAAACCTGTCCCGGTTTTTTCGCCCTTATTAAAATTTCTCCAATATGTTGTCATTAGACTCTAACGAGACTGAGTTTTTTTTTTTTTTTATTTGAGAGAGAGAATGGTTTTGAATTGAAGAGTACAAAATGAATAAGCTGAAAGTACACGTAAAGCCCTGACAGTGCTCAAACATTGAATGAGATACATCTGACGAGGTGAATGTCACATTTTGAGGGAAAGTGACAGCGGAGAGAGCAACCTATAATAGTCTAAATCTGAACGTAAACCCATAGCATGCACGCACGGCACTGGATAACACATTGTGCTTTGTATAGAAACCACGATTTTTTTTCTCGGATGATGCGGCCCTCCGACTGCCGCACAATGTGCTGTCAGAGGAGCAGGATCAGGAGGGGTGAGCCGGAAAAGACAATGAGGAGTGAGGAGGAAGGAGAAGATGGATAGTAAGGGAGCGGTGGGAGCGGGTTCCTAGCTGGAGACTGAGAATGTGAGGTTGTTTAGATTGGGGGACCTTGTTATATATGGCTTGGCAGAGAATTGCGATACGATGGTGAGAAAGACACAGCAGGAGAAAAACACATCGCCTGAGAGGGACAATATAAACATTGACGTCAAAGCAGGCAATATATATTCATCAATTAAACCGAATTGCGCGCCCTCAACCACCGTCCACAGAGGCAAATCCTTGCCGGGTCAGAGAGTTCAGAGCTGCACACGGATTTATTCAATCTCATCACCATTTTTATGCCCTTCGAGTAACGCGTTGCGAGTCTTTTATCAACTGTTCCACTAACCAACTATCCACCTTTGTCCAAATCGGGGCCTTCAGCGTTTGAGCGTTGGCGGTCTGAATGCACCATAACACTGTTTCCTGACAACAAATAATTTCAGGTCTCCTCCTTGTTCTGCACATAACCTTTTAATTCCTGTCCATTGCCACTAAACCCCTGCGTTTTCCATTGAATATTTCTCATACTACTCTCGCACTCCCCCTCCACACCCCTCTCTTCTCCTCCACCAACCTTTTGTACCCGGTTCCCAGGAAACACCTCACATACCCGGTAACTTTTCCCTCCCTTCACTATCGTATTTTGATCTGTTTTATGCTTTGCCTGATTCGCACAATTTATGACATAGCTAGAAACACCATCAAATTATCCACGACTCCATATTACCCTCAATCACACTCTGCGTCTTATCCTCTAGCACACTCTGGTCTCCATTCGCTCCTGGGTTTTGGATTTTGAACTTTCCTCACTGCTTCTGCATAAGAGATCATTATTCACAACCTCACTCTCCTGAATCTCCACCGCGTTTTTCCTCACTTCACAACCTCCATAGTTACATCATGTAGCCCCCACATTTCTACATTTAAAACTCAAACACCCCACCTTTACTTTTCCAGGGAGTACTGCACCTGTAAACTACAGTAAAAGCGATAAGCTCCTCCACATTCTGACTATCAACTCGCCTCATCAATTCCACTCACAGCTCCACTAAACAAGTGTCTACAGTAGTCCCATTTTCGATTTGTCGTCATCCATTCACACTTTTCATAATCACGCAGCTGCGTGAAACAATTACATCCTACGCGCCACTAGTGGCAGGTTAAGTCCGCTTTAGCTCTGTCCAGCGACTGAAACGCTCAGCAGGGCGTAGGTTGCGTGGGACCATGGGGACATTCCCACCAATATTTGGTGAGGACTAAAAAGTCCCCACCAAAATGAGCATATCGTTCCCCGTGACCCGGACTAGACCTTTTCACACCACGCCCCTTCTCCGCCATCTTCCGCCTTCTCGGAGAAAGCAACGTCCGGTTTCGCGGTAAGTCTATGACAGATCATACTTTTCAGACAAAACGAGTTAAATATCTCAAATCTTTCTGCTTTTCCAGAATGTCCTTCGGGCTATGTAGGGACAACTCCGGTATGGTCACATTTATTGGTATATTTCTCCCGAAAAGGTTTGTGTCTTAGAAAATGTGGTTTGTCAAGCAAAAGGCTAAGTTAGCATCCAGTTACCTGCACGGCTGTTTCGAGATTCTGAACACAATCTTTAAGTTTTTATAATATTATTGCTTTAATAAGTTCAAGACTCAAAGGTGTAACTACATAGTATGATTTGGTTTTTTCTTTTCTTTTTTACTAGAATGCATCCCAAAAATCTTGCGTGTGCCTCTTTGAACAGCAAACAAGTGAACACATCCTTAAAAGTTTCCACGAGTTCCCCATGATTTTGAGACGTCAAATGGATCTGGGCCATTCGAAGATTAGGGTCCAAATTTTAAAGGTGGAAAAGCCGCCATGCCTTCTGCAGTTTTACATTATGGACGCAGATGACCACTACACATCCAAAGAGGATTGAGGAAGGTCCAGAATTCTGCCATCCCAAATTTGTTTGGAATAAATGGGGAAGGGTGTGTGGTCTGTGGTGTGTTTTGTGGTCTTTCCTAATGGCAGCAAAAGGTATACTGAATAACTATTGTTTAACTCAAATAATTAGCGTGACTTCACGTGGCCTAAATGTTTTTCCACTTAATCATCTAACATATTGAAACATAATGCAATTTTATATTGATGTTTGGAAAGGAAAGAAGTAAGGAAAGGCCAACAGGCTCCGATGTTTAAGTTAATTGAGGGGAGTGCGAAGATCTTTGTCCGGAAGAGCTTGAGAGAGAGATGGAGCTGCCACACAAGGACAGTAGCCAAGGCTGTTCAGACCATGAATACACAAAGCAACCTCTCCCTGGTAGTAATTCATACGGCAACGTATGCACTTAAGACAAGTTTAAAAAGTTTCACCTGGACTCTGGATTAATTGTTTGAGAAACAGGAAATTGTAGCAAGCTTAATCCTGTCCAAAGAGATGTACACTTTGGAACACGTCCAGATAGACTAATTTTGGATAGATGGATGACTATTTTGATCAACTGCTTGATAATTGGGATTATAACTCTTAATATATTGTTTATTATTTCTAGGACAAGTAGACAGGGCTGCAATTGCAAATTAAGGACGTGGAGCAAAGGTGTTATGTCTGGACGGAAACTACATTAACTAACATTTAAAGACGAGCAGCCTCTTATATTACAAATTTATGTGTAACAGATGAAGGACTTTCGCTATTATTGGCGATTTTCTTCTATAGAGGTTTTTGAGATATTTTGGAGTCTTCCAGCTTCTGCATCCTAAATCTGTTTATTGAGTAAGGCACAGCAATGTGCATAGTTGAAAACAAGCCCTATGAGAAAGCTCTCCGCTCATTGATGAATATTTTTTTTTTCGAGCCATTGGCAAGGACAACAACAAACAAGACTAAGAATGCAAATATACAGTTTTTTTTTTATAACAACATCCAGTTCAAAAAGGATGTGAAAAGTTTAAGAATTTTAACTACCACCCTCTTTATTATTCTAGAATGAACTTAACTTTAATGATGTGGTTGCTACAGAATTGGTTTAATGCCGTGTATTTTTACAAATATCATGCACATGATTTGTACAGTGTAGTCTAATATGTGTTATATATTAAAAGTTCCTTAATTCCTTATACTCTTCAGTACAGTCTTTACTCATCCTAACTTTATCATAATTATATTCCATATAAGATTTAAAATAATTTTCTTTATCATGGTACATTATAGAGTAATGTTTAGATTATATAAATCATATATAATAATATGTTTAGTACATGTGTATTACTGGTAAAATAAATGGTATTATATAATGGTGGTTATACTTTATTCACGCTGTGGCAGCATGTGCATGTTATTCACATCAAAACATCACCAAGAAGGCTTTGTATAGAGTGCTTTTAACACCACTTCTTACAAACTTGGTCGGCGTGTATTTTTTTTACCACCATATCGATGGTACCTCTGTGCAATCCCCTAGATAATATTAAAATATCAATTTCCAGATGACTCCACTTTGGACATTCCAAGGTCTACCTGGACCCTAGGGCCCGAATGCCATGATTGCAATGTACTTGGTGCAGGATAAGTAAGGGCACATTTTAAAGCCCAGTGTACGATAGTGAGCCAGTTGTAGAGAAGAGCCACCTGGTGATGCACAATGCCCCTTCCAGCGGCACACGAGCAGGAATTCCCTGCACAGGTTGGGATATTACAGAAAGGAAGGTTATCTGTGAAGTGAAAACATATGTGAGAGTTTATAGCAACAGATTGCAAATTTACGACCCTCCCTTTCAAAGAAACCTAATTTAGCTACACTCAAATAAACCTGAAGATGATGACTTCCTCGTTTTTCTTCATTGACACTTTGGACATCTTCCACTCACGGTAACCTCACCCTGAACTACAATTAGATACTGATGAAAAAATCTTGTTAGAATAGAATTTCTTTGCTTAAAATATAATTGTATGAGTAAACAATGTTCCGAACCTTTTCTCAAATATTATCCAATCTTAAAATTACACACACCCGGGAGTTGAAAATATATCCTTCTTAAAGAATGTGTAGCCTTGTGTCCAGTTTAGAACATTTGGTCAATGAAATTTGTCCACACTCCTCAGGACATCAGCAAATTGTATTTGAGAAGATTCAAAAGTGATATTGATAAATTCCCTATCTTAAATTCTCACGCTGCAAACTAAAAAGAAGAAGAATCGAATTAGTTAATTGAAACACCTGTCTCAGAAATAACATTCACAATGTAGTTATCTTTTTAACAGATCTACACTACATATTGTTTTAATATAATCTTTTCTAAAGCAAAAAAGAAACACCGTGCAGTAAACTTGGATGCTACTTAGCCTTTAGCTTGAACAACGCACCGAGTTTACTAAGACACAAACCGTTTAGGAGAAATTCCAATAAAGGACCGTACCGGAGGGCTCCCTACATAGCCTGAAGGAAGTTTCTGAAAAAGCAGAAGAAATTGAGATATTTCAACCTCGATTCTGAAAGTATGATCCTGTCATGGACTTACCGCAAAACCGAAGTTGCTTGCTCCGAGAACGGACGATGCGGAGAAGGGCGGGGCGGGAAAATCTTCTTCCGTTTGATGCACACTCGCGCCTCCTCCTCGCCACCAGAGCAAACAGCACAGCAGCACGTGACCCGTTCCGTTCTCTGCAGTGATTGCTGTTTCTTCACCGCCAAACTGAAGCACGGAGCGACTGTTAATTTTTTAAAGTTAGCCACGTGAACAAGTGTTTTTTTCGTTCCCTGACGTTGTACCGTGAGTAAATCAGAGGAAAAGTAATGTAGATCTTTTACCATATCCAAAGTACTTACGTTATTTCTATTCAGTTTACGCACTGTTTAATGTTCCGAGGAGCTCTCACGCACTGAGACAGATCAGAACAGGCTCCAATAAAGAAACAGGTGGGTTGAAAGGCTGAAAAAAAAACGTAAGTTGTTCTCTTTAACATCCAAAAGGTAAAAGTTGGGTGTTGTTTTGTGAATTCAGGAAAACTAGGGATGAAAATATTCACGATCCACATTTACAACCTTTATCGGCGATAAATGTAATTTCTGTGAAATGTGTGACCAGCGGGCTACATGCTGTTTATTTCACTAGCACATACAAGCGATGCCCGAATGAGCACGGCCTGTGCAGACCTGCGCTTTGGACTGACAGCCGCGCGCTCAGTGAAAGCACAGCTCTAACGGTACCGAGCTCGGACCAAATGCCGACAGAACCATGTTGCAAGGCGGGACTCCTCATTATTCTCCCCTTTCTCCCAGGGGTCTCTGACTGACCCCTCCCCTGGACTCTGTCCCAAAGCGCAACCACGCTCCCGAAATGAAAGCCGGGATACCTAAATTTTCCATAGCTGTTAACGATGCATCTGGTTGTGCCAAACACACCACAACAGTCATTTACTTTTTTATTTTGCATACTTGAGAGCCCTGTGAGTCATTACTTGCCTTTGGGTTGAGAGTGAATAAAAAAAAAAGAAAATATAGAAAAATCCCACTGTTTACTTATTGCCAAACTCTTGTTAACTCATTGTATTGGAAATAACTATGTATCTTTGATCATTGCCAAGTTAATAAATGATTCTCAATTCAATGATATGATTGTCTTTTTTTTGATTGTCTAGTCCCTTATTATATAATTTAGAAAAATCCACCGCCACAAAAAAAGATAAAAGAAATCAGGAGCATGTAACAGTTGAAAGTAAGTAAGAGAAAGCACAAGTTATAGCAAAATTATAATTGTGATGATTAATTTACTGTTAACATACCATAGGTAACTCAACCAACAAGAGAATCAATATAGGTAATGTTGAGGTAGAAGCACAGGCCCTCATCATCGTGAGGTTGGAATTTTGTAGGTAAGCATGGGACTATTATTGTTTTTAAGATTGATCGGTATATGTCAAACAATGTAGTGAGGCTACTCACTGAGATTCTAATTCAATATTTACTCCTCTGTTTTATTTATTATAGAAATTGAAAGTCAAGCATGATTTATTTCAAGTATCAGAGCATTCCGTGACACTGTTAGAGCCTCAGTGAGGGGCTATTATTAGATTTGATTAGTTTAAGTCAGTAATTAGAATAACGCAACACAAAACTCAGAAGCTCTGATCCAATTGATTTTGTTTTAAACGATTAGAAAAAATCCTTAAACTGCTCGCATCAGTCTACAGCTGAGTTTAGTATAGAAGGCAACACACATTGCAAATATAGTGTGTGAATTAATTACACAACAAATTCCTGGAGAAACTCTGGACCCCGTGTCAATGGTTGTGAGACCTCAGGTCGTATGTGATGTCCCCCACCAAGATTGAACCAACTAGCACCATTGCCTCAGTATAATCCTGCCGTGCCAAACCTGTTTTTGCCTAGTGACCACACAGGCGCAGAACTAAAAAGGTCTGTTAACTCTCAAATCATTAATGACAAAACAAAACCAAAACGAGATTATATCGGATGCCTTGAACAATTGAACAGCTGAAAACGGGGAATCACGTGTGATCAGAATTTTCGACTTGAATCCGTTCTTCTCATGTCCCATTCGTGTGAATCGGTGCCCTAGTGGCTAAACCAGGGTGCCACTTTCACATGCAGCTACTTATAAAAGACTCAAGTCCAAAATGATCTACCTACTACAAAAATGCAAATCATTATTTATTTTCAAAAAAAATTCTTATACCTACAATTATGTTTATGTACATGCAAACCGCATGAGCCAATAAGCACAACACAACACAATTTATCTATGTACATTTTTTGTCATTAACCCGAGTTACTCTTATGACTTGCACTGAATTGATGGCCAGGATGCATATCCGACAATTGTGGTAACTCCCTGCAAGTTTTGTCGTGTTTACTTTCCTGCACTGAGCGCGTTGTTGCGCATGGGCATTCACCTAAGTGTCAGTAAAAACATTACTGAGTAAAACTCAGAGTCATTGACTGTGCCATGTCCAGTCCATGCCTGGATTATTTAAATCCAAATATTTCCCCCTCCTCGTTATAAAATAATTTGCATCCACACATCACGTTATCAATCACATTCCTACATCGTGTCTTACGTCCTTCCTGCCGTTGGGAATAACCAGAAATGGCGAGTTCTATCAGACGCGTTAACGGCACTTTTACAGTCATAGAAGACATCAAGTAAGACGTAGGTTATTACAAGCACTGACCCCGCCCAGCCCTGGTTAGTCCTGTTTAGTCCTGGTTTATTCCGGTTAGTCCTGGTTAAGTCCTGTTTAGGTGTTTCAAGCGTGAGTCCCCCGCATCCTTTGCTGCTCTCTGAAGTGGAGATGTCGCGCTCCGAGCATCTCACAGTGAACAGTTTTTAAGGTAGTATGGAGCCATGCTTCATGATCAAGGATTTAGGGGGGGTACCTGTGGCGTGCAAGAACGCAAAACTCCGATTAGCTCTGTCTACACACAATGCATTAACGATTTTCAAAAATTTAGAATGTGTAATTTTTATTTAATTTAATGCGATCTACCAATACTACCTTTGGCGACACTGGTAATCGCGATCGACTTATTAGCACCCCTGGTCTAAACTGTGTGCTTACAATGTAGAACCGGGTTCGATCCCGGGTTATGTCTTTTTGTAATTATTGCAAATGTTAACACATTCTATGACAATTGCCTAAAAACGGTAGAAAGATGAAGGTCAAACTTTTTTTGCAATTAGACTTAATTGTAAAAATAATCATTTAAACACATGACCCCAATTAAAATAATGTTGTCTCTTTTGATGTGGAACTTTTACATGTTGTCTAAAAATAGGAATAAAATAAAATTGAAAGTATATCCTCTTGAAAAACCCTGAATGTTGATACGCTGAATAATACGTTCCAACATCCATTCTTCCCACTCCTATTTGACACAATAGTTCTTATTTTAATTTTTGCATAAACTATATAATAACATTGCGTTTATTTAGCGTCCGCCAAAGCTATTTTCTCAACGGACATCTCTGATTTCATATATTACAGCATTGTCCTCGCCATAAAACAAACATTAGAGAACAGAGCAGGCTTTAACGACACACACACAGGTACGCGCACACACACACGCACACACATGCACGCGCTACGGGGAAGCAAAAGCAAGGACTGTTTTCAGAGCCTACTCTTTGTTGTCTTTTGGTGTTATGGGCTAATTTTCAATAATATCTAAAAAATTTAACCTTTAATCGAACTGACCTCAAATAAGAAGATATGCTTTATTAATCTCAAACAGAGACATTTACATTCACATTTGCCATGGATAGAAACACTCAGAATTGTGCAAAAAAATTAAGAAATGAAACATGTTAATGCAGGAACATATAAAATTGCATGAACTGCAGTTGTTTAATGAAAATACTTTCTATATGAGAATGAGGAGTCACGTGCCGATTGGGAGGATATGGGGGGGCTCTGAGCCTGTACGACATATTGGCTGCGCAACGGGGCACCCCCCAGAATTCACGCGCTCCTCATATCCAAAGCACTTTAAATTATAACCATTTACGCTTTTCGGCGACAGGACGGATCTACTATACAACAAGGAAAGGAAGACATAAAAACAAATGCTTAAGATAAGGCGAAAGAAAGGGACCGTAACAGAACAACTCATACACAAGCGCAAAACTGAGGTTATTGGAGAACTTGCGACATCAAACATCGACCCATACGAGCTCCCGCACTGGTGTCCAACGCCAGATTTGGCCCTTGTTGTGCAGAATAGGTTTTATTCCTTATTTCTTAAAAGTGTATTATTGTTATTGCTCTGTTGCCTTTGCAGTGTTTTTTTTGTACTTTGCACTAATAACAGTCTTATTTGTTATTATTATTTATGTTATTATTTATTTATTATGTTGTGCAGTTTACATCATGGAAACATTACTTTGAATGCACACGTTTTTTTGCACAGTGTTTTGTGTCCCCTTTCACTAGAAAAAGGATGACTCTTATGATCCATTTTTGCCTATGCTGTCATGTTACATTCTAAACTGTACTTGAATGCACACTTTGTAACAAAAAAAATATTCATTTTCTCAATAAATGTTTGTTTAACCATATCAATGTTTTCATGCATTTATTTTAAAAATAAAAGTTACGTAAAGAATAGTACTCAAACAACACTTTTGCACATGTTCGATTAAGGCACAGCAAACTATGACAATCTTAGCCAAAGGCATTTTGTTTCACCCTCCACCTTTGACAAGCTGTGCACAGGAACAGTTATGTAAAATTTGAATTTGTTGCGCACAACAAACCGATCACCCTCTCCACTTGAATTCTGTATGTGCTATGCCCTAGTCTCCTCCACATCTTTCCTCAAGCTGAGCACGACCCCCTGTGAATGTAGTATTTTCACTTCAGCACACAACATGCCCACATGTTCTCTATATATAAAAGCCTCTATCTCCAGCACAATGTCACCTTAACAGCTTGTCAGGAAACCACTTGCTCGGTATTTGCTTGTGTCGCTTGTGAGCGCCCCCCCACGCCTTCGATATGAAGGAAATTACACCCTGGGGCGTGATCACCTAGTTATTTCAAATGTATGCTGTTGTATTGAGAAAAAGTCTTGCCCTTGCTAGTACCTTAAGGTTCTCGATGAAACACCTCAAGCATCCACAATGGCAGCCACATTGTTCCCGAAATGACTCCTACAAACAGTGTGCATACTGTCAACTAAGCATTCCCACTGGCCAGTGCACCAATGGACACATGCTGTGCGTACATCACACCAAGTAGGAAAGGCATCGCGACGGTTGTCCTAAGTACTCTAAACAGATGGCTGAGGCTGGTATTGGAAGTCCATCTGAGGCCATTAAAGTCAATAGTACAAGCTGGAAGGGGAGAGCGTCTCATTCTTAACCTTGAGGCAGATCTGGTTAGTAAGTAGAAGTGTCTGGAACAAATGCAAAGTTTCGGAACCCCCGGGAATACATCACTGTTTATCCCATCACCACTTCAGAAAGTCCGATTCATCCTACGTATCAACTCACGCTTCAGCTGTCTTTCTTAAGAAGAATGTTGATAACATCTCGCTAGAATGTGCAGAGTCCACATTCCATTTCCCGGAGTCAGCTGGCGGCTGGTCTTAGGCTGGCGCGGCGTCCCTGCGGCTGTCTACGGCTGGTGCAGCGCCGCCTGCGGCTGTCTAGGCGAGGGCGCGGCGCACTGCCTGGTCTAGCTGGGCCGGCTGCCAGCTGGTCTTAGGCAGGTGGCGCTGCAGCTGGTGCTAGGCTGAGCGGCGGCGCCTCGCTGGTGTTGGCTGAGGTGGCTGCCGCCTCCAGTGGCAGGACCTCCGCCCTTACTTGCCGCTGATATCTCGCTTCATCTGTTTTTTGTACATCATGTGGCCCTAACAACAGGGATGGGGTCCATCCGGGTGTCCCAACATCTCATATGCTAGGTTTTACCCTACACAGAATAAAACAACATATAATTAATATAATAATTTTCCCAATCTATGTAATCCATCTTAAAAACTGCAACTATGTCATGAACACCAGCTCAATAAACTTTTAGTCACCTCATAAGTGTCATAGAAGGTTTATGTACAACTGAATTAATAGATTATGTGTACAATCTATGTAATCTATCTTTACACTGCAAAGACCTCCGAACACGAATTCTAAGTAAAAACAGCGAAGGTAACAAAGACACAGAGACAAAGGCACTACAGAACCCATAATAACCTATCTAACCTACAACTTCCTAGCTTTAAGAGACAATCTACATAAATACATTTTAGAGAACTACCAAGTGAAAAAGCTAGAGAACACACGCTCGTCGGCTGGGTTTGTGTATCGAAATAAGGCCTTTCTTCTAATGCAGCCAAACAAGCATCCCCCCGACGTCTCCTTGTCAGGTCAGCAGATTTGCTCCCCTTGAACGCTTTTTCCCATTCGGGTAACAAAAAAACTGTATCCCGTTTGTTACTAATTTTCCATAACCATCGTGGGAAGGTATGAGCATGTTTGTAAATAACGCAGCAGTTATTTCTTTCCAGGCAGGATAAAACAGTGCGGAAGTAGCAAGAACCTCCGCTACTATACCGCGGATCACGAACACACTAACAAACTGTACGGCCCCACCCTGCGCAGCCAATTATCTGCAAAGGGGGATGGGATGGGGGGACACTGTGCCGTGACGTCAACTCTACTCCCTCATGCTCAATTAGAACTATTTCAATTAAACAAACTGAGTTCACAATTTATATGTCCTGCATTAACATGTTTCATCATTTCTTATTTTTCACAATTCTTGATTTTTTATCCATGGCCAAAATGTGACATGTAAATGTCTCCTGAGTGATATTAATAAATAGCTAGCTTCTTAGTTAGTCAGCAGATAAAGGGTAAATTTTTTTAGATATTATTGAACATTAGCCCAAAACACACAAAAACAACAAAGATAGCATCTGAAAACATCCTTGCTTTGCTTCCCCAGTACGCCGCATGTGTGTGCGTGTGTTGTGCGCGTACCTCGTGTTGTGTCGTTACAAGCCACTCCTCTGCTATCTATAATGATTTTGTTTATGCAGCGGGAAAATCTGTAATATATGAACATCAGAGATGTCCGTAGAAATAGCTTTGGCGGACGCTAAAACAAATAACAAGCAATGTAATATATACATAGTTAAGAATGCAAAATAAAAGAAATCGATGTCCAACAAGAGGAGGTGGAAGAATGATGTTGGAACGTATTTCCCCTTTTCTTCAGCGTATCACATCAGGGTTTGCTCAAGATGATATCACCTTTTCAATTTTTATTTATGCCGATTTTTTTAACAACATGTAACAATTCCCACATCAAAAAGAGACTAACATTATTTTAATTGGGTACAGTGGTCTTAAATAATTAGTTTTATCAATTCAAGCTATATCTGCAAAAAACGTCTTGACCCTATCTTATAAACCTACCGTTTTTTAGAGCAATCTGTCATAAAGTGATATACATGATCAAGAAATACAAAAAGACAAACCCGGATCGAACGCCCGGTTTCCTACTTTGTAGCACAAACGCAGTTTAACCAGGGGTGCGCAATAAGTCGTTCGCGTCTAACCATCGATCGCAAAGGTAGTATTGGTAGATCGCATTAAATAAATAAAAAATACACTTCGAAATTTTTGAAAACTCCGTTAATGCTTTGTTTAGACAGAGATTTTTTTCATCGGAGTTTTTGCGTTCTCGCACGCCACATAACCCCCCTAAATTCCTCTGATCACTGAAGCATGGAACATACTAGCCTTAAAAACTGTTTCACTGTGAGCATCTCTGAGCAGCGAACATTCCTCCACAATCAAGACAGCATAATGATACGCGTACTCACCTTGAAAACAACTAAACCCAGGACAAAACCAGACTAAACCAACTAAACCAGACTAAACAGACTAAACCACTGAGGACGGGTCAGTTCTTGTAAACATCGTCTTGAACGCTGAGTTCTCTAGTCTGTAAAAGTTGCCGTTTACCGCGCTCAATCAAACTCCGCCCACGTCTGTGTTTTTCCCCCCAACGCAGGACAGGACGTAAGACACCCACATTTTGGAATGAGATTGAAACGAAGATGTGTGGATGCAAATTATTTATAAACGGAGGAGGGAAAGATTTGGATTAAATAAACCGGCATGGCACATCGACATGGCACCCCTAACAGTCAAAATGACATTCTGTGTTTTAACTCAGGTAATGTTTTACTGACACTTAGTGACTGCACATGCTCAAACAACCGCGCTCATTGGCAGGTAAGCTAAACCACGACAAACTTGCCAGCGAGTTACCACGAATTGTCCGGACTATGCATCCCTAGGCCGATTCATTCGTGCAATCATAAGAGTAAACTCGGTAATACAAAAAATGTACATAATAATTGTGTTGTGTTGTGCTATATTTGATATTGGTATCATGCTTTTTGCATGTACATAACACATATATTGTAGTATGAAAGAATATTTATTGAAATAAATATATGATTTTGCATTTTGTATAGGTAGATCATTTTGACTTATCCTTTTTATAAGTAGCTCGCATACTAAAAAGTGAGCACCCCCTGGTTATAACCACTAGGCACCGATCACAACGAATGAGACACTGGGAAGAAACGGATTCAAATAGAAAATTCTGCATCACACGGAACTTTTATCACTGTCTCAATTGTTCAATAGGACAACCCGATATAAATCCTCGTATCTTTGTTTTCATTAATGATGTGAGAGTCAATAACCTAACCATTTTTTAGAAGTTCTGCGCCACAATGTGTGCGTCCTAGGCAAACAGTTGCAAACGCAGTCTTATACCTGAGCGCAATGGTGTAGGTTTGTTCCAATCTTGGTGGGACAGTGCACTACGACCTAGTCTACTCCCATAGAGCACACGGTCCAGAGTTTCTCCCCCAGAATTTGTTGTGTAATCACACACTAATATTGTGCAATAGTGTGATTGCCTTCTATACTAAACTCAGCTTAACTGAATGAGATCAGTTAAGGATTTTTCTAAATAGTTTAAAACAAATCAATTGGATCAGCTTCTATTTTGTGTTGCGTTCATTCTATACCTGACTTAAACCTAATCCAAATCTACATAATACGCCCTCACCTAGACTACAGTTTCAGGAACTGCTCTCGATACTTTGAAATAAATCATGCTCTGAGCTTTCCATTTCCTATAAAAAAGAAAAACAAGAAAAAATATTGAATTTTTAAAATCCCTACTGTGATACTCAATACATTGATTACATATACGATCAATCTCTAAAACAAGTTACATATCCCATCATACCTACACAATTTCCAACCTCCACCCTATGCACTGAGGCTGTTGCCCTTCTACCTCAACTTTCCCTATATTTTCTCTCTTGTTTGTATTTCCTAGGTATGTTAACATAAATTAATCATCACAATTCATAATTTGCTATTACTTGGGCTTCTCTACTTTCCTTTCCAACTGTTAACTGCTCCAGATATCTTTATCTTTTTTTGAGGCGTGGCATTTTCTAAGTATATAAGAAGTATAACAATCAAAAAAACAGAACATTCATATTACATGAATTGCAGAATCATTTATATAACTTGCCAATGTCAAAAAGTTACAATAGTATTCTCTATACTATGAGTAAACAAATTTGGCAATAATAACATGTGATTTTCTATATTTTCAATTTTTTTATTTCCACTCTCAACCCAAAAAGCAATAATGACTCACAGGTCTCTCAAGGTATCAAAGATAAAAACGTAAATGACCTGTTGTGGTTGTTTTTGCGCACAACCACATGCACGTTAACCAATGGAAAATTTAGTATCCGAGCTTTAATTTCGAGCCTCTGTTGCGCTTTGGGAAATCAGGAGAACATTCAAGACACAGGGATAAACGGGGGAGATACGAGGAGACCCCAACCTTGCACAACATGGTTCTTCTGCATATTGTCCGAGCTCGTACCATTGAGAGCTGTGCATTCCACTGGAGCGCCGCGCTTCCATTACAAAGCGGCAGCACTGCAACCAGGAAACGTGCACATCAGTGCCACGTTGAATGTGCTTAAGCAAATAACAGCAAGTGCCCCGCTGTCAAACATTTCACAGAAATTACATTATCAGCAGATAAAGTTGTAAATCGTGAGCCGTGGATATTGTCATCCCTAGTTTTTATCCTGAATTCACAACAACACACCCCCTTATACATTTTGATGGTAAAGCACAATAAAGTATTTTTTCAGCCTTTCAACCAAACCTGTATTCTTATTGAGCCATTTTCTGTTTCGGTCTCTTGCCGTGTGAGCTCCCTCGGAACATTAAACAGTCGCTAACAATTTAAAATAACGTAAGTACTTTGAATGTAATAATCTACAACCTTTTCCTCTGAGTACTTCACTGCTACAAAACGCTCAGGAACAGAAAAAAAACACTTGCTTTTCACCTGGCTAACTTTTAAAATATTAAACAGTCGCGCAGAGCCTTCAGTTTGGCGCTGAAGAAGACAAGCCAACACTCACGAAAACGGAACGGTCACGTGCTGCTGCCTTGCTGCTGTTGCACTGGAGGCGAGGAGGATGCGCGACGTGTGCACAAAACGAAGACAGACCTTTTTCACGCCAACGCCCCTTCTCCCATCTCCGCCTCCTCGAGAAAGCACCTTCCGGTTTTTGCGGTAAGTCAATGACAGATCATACTTTCAGAAACGAGTGAATATCTCAATATCTTCTGCTTTTCAGAAACGCCTCAGGCTAAATGTAGGGAGCACTCCTTACGGTCACATTTATTGGAATTATCTCCCTAAAAGGTTTGTGTCTTAGTAAAATCGTGGTTGTCGAAGCTAAGAAGCTAAGTTAAGCATCAGTTACCTGCACGCTGTTTTCTTTTTGCTTTAGAAAGCATTATATAACAATATCGAGAGTTAACTGTGTATAAAAAAGTACTACATTGTGAATGTTATTTCTGAGACAGTTGTTTTCTATATAACTAATTCAGTCTTCTTTCTTTTTAGTTTGCAGCGAGCGTGAGAATTTAAGATGAATTTACAATATCACTTTGAATCTTCCTCCAAATAACAATATGCGAAGTCCAGAGGATATGTGGGACAAATATTCATTGACCAAATGTTCTAACTGGACAAAGGCTAACACATTCATTAATGAAGATATATTTTCAACTTCCAGGTGAGTTATTTTTAAGATTGATTATATATTGAGAAAAGGCTAGAAATGTTTACTCATACAATATATTTTCAAGCAAGAAATTCTACATTCAAACAAGATTATTTTCATCATATCAATGTAGTTCAGTGAGTTAACCGTGAAGGGAAGATGTCACAGTCAAGGAAGAAAACGAGGAAGCTCATCATCTTCAGTTTACTTGATGTAGTATAATAGGATTCTTTGAAAGGAGGGTCAGTAATTTGCATGCTGTTGCTATATACTCACTCACATTTGTTTTCCACTTCACAGATAACCTTCCTTCATGTAATTCCCAACTGTGCTAGAACTCATGCTCGTGTGCCGCTGGAAGGCATGGTGCAATCACCTGTGGCTCTTCGATACCAATGGCTCACTATCGACACTGGGCTTTAAAAACTGTGGCTTAACCTCGATACTGCACAAGTACATTGCAATCATGGCCACGCCTAAACACAGTAACCTTGAATGTCATAGTGGACTCATCTGAAATTGTTATTCTTAATATTTTCTAGGGGATTGCACCAGAGGCTACCAATGATATGGTAAAAAAAAATCCACATGAAGACCGAAGTTGTAAGAAGTGTCCCAAAAGCACTCTTTACAAGCCTATCTTGGTGAGTTTTTATGTGAATAACAGCACATCGGACAAAATGAATAAAGTATAACCACCATATATAAGACCATATATATTACCAGTACTCACCATTACTAACAATTTATTATATATATATATAAACTAAACATTACTCTAATAATGTAACAGATAAAACAATATTATAAAAATCGTATATGGATAAATTATGATAATGTTAGGATGAGTAAAGACTGACACAGAAAGACTATAAGGAATTAAGAACTTTTAATTATATAACACATATATACATACACTGTACCAATACAAGTGCATGTTATTGTAAAAATAAACCACGGCATAAACCAATCTGTACAACCACATCATTTAAGTTAAGTTCATTTAGAATAATAAAGAGGGTGGTAGTTAAAAATTTTAACTGTCTTCACACTCCTTTTTGAACTGATTGTTGTTAATAAAAAAAAAACTGTATATTTGCACTTCTATCGTCTGTTTGTTGTCCCTTTGCCATGGCTCGAAAAAATTATATTCACAATGAGCGAAGCTTTCTCATAGGGCTGGTTTTCAACAACTGCACATAGCTAGTGCCCTTACTCCCAATAATCCAAATTGGATGCAGAACTGAATAGACTACCAAATATCTCAAAAAAACCTCTATAGAAGAAAATCGCCAATAATAAGAAAAGGCCTCATCTTTACACAAAATTTGTATATAAGAGGCAGCTCGTCTTTAAATGTTAGTTAATGTAGTTTCCGCTCCAGAACAAAAAACCTCTGCTCCAATCCTAATTTGCTTTGCAAGCCCTGTTCTACTTTCCTAGAAAAGAATAACAATATCTTAAGCGTTAATAATCCCCCATTCATCAAGCAGTTGATCAAAATAGTCATCCATCTATCAAATAGTCATCTGACACGCGGTTCCAAAGTTTACATCTCCCTTTGGACAGGATTAACTTGCGTAACAATTTCCTGTTCTCAATCCAATGTAATCCAGAGTCAGGTACAACTTTTTAAACTTGCGCTTAAGATGCAAAATACTTGCCGATGAAACTCACCAAGGAGAAGGAGCTTGTGTAATACCCATGTCGAAACAGCCTTGCGACGGTCCTTGTGTGGCAGGAGCCACCATTCTCTCCACTCATCTCATCCGGACAAAATCTTCGCACTCCCCTTCAATTACCTCTAAACATCGGTGCTTGTTGCCTTAGTCCTTTACTTCTTTTACTTACACAACAATATAAAACTTTCATTATTTACATTACTGTTTCAGAGATTTATGTGTAAAAAACATTCTAGGCCTTGTGAAGTCACCTAATTATTTTGAGATAAACAATAGTTTATTCAGTATACACCTTTTGCTGCCATAAGCACAGACACAAACACCACACAGACACACACACCAGCCTTACACACCCATTTATTTCCAAACACATGTGGATGGCACAATTCTCGGACCTTCCTCAATCCTCCTGTGGATGTGTAGAGGTCAATCTGGTCCAGTAATGAAACTGCAGACAGCACTGCTGCGGCCATTTTCCACCTTAAAATTTGGACCCTCTCGCTCCGAATGGCCCTGATACATTTGGCAACGTCTACAAACATCCATGAACTCGTGGAAACTTGTAAGATTTTTCTCTTTGTTACTAACAAAGAGGCACACAGCAAGAAATTTTCTGGATGCCCATTCTAGTAAAAAAAAAAAAAAATACCACACATAATACAATTAGTTACAAACCTTTAGTCTTAACTTATTTAAGCAATACTAGTATTTAAAACAAAAGATGGTTTCAGAAAGAAACAGCCGTCAGGTAACTGTTGCTAACTTAGCCTTTAGTTGACCAAAACCACCAATTTTTACGAAGAACACAAAGCTTTAGAGAAAATATATCATTAAATGTGACCATACCGAGTGCTCACCAACTACCAAGACATTTCTGAAAAGCAAAGATATGAGATATTCTCAACTCTTCTGAAATGTATGATCCTGTCATTACTACCGCGAAAAAACCGAAGTTGCTCTGTCCTCTCCGAGAAGGCGGAAGATGCGGAGAAGGGGGCTGGCGTGAAAAAGTTCTCAGACCTGGTCACGGAACACATGTCCAATTTGGTGGACTTTAGTCCTCACATATATTGGTGGGGACAAGTCCCCATGGTCCCCCACGCAACCTACCCCTTGTCCCTGAGTTTTCATCGCTGCAGAGCTATAAAGCGGACTTAACCTTCCCACCAAGTGTCGATAGGATGTAATATGTTTCAACTCAGCTGCGTGATTCATGAACAAGCGGAATGAAAGCGACAAACATATGGTACCTACAGTAGACACTGTGTAGTGGAGCTGTGAGTGAATTGATGAGGCAGTTGATTAGTCATAATGTGGAGAATATTCGCTTTACTGTAGTTTTTTACAGTGCAGTACTCCCTGGAAAAGTAAAGTGGGGTGTTGTGATTTTTAAATGTAGAAACTGTGAGGCAACATCTGTAACCTATGGAGGTTTGAAGTGAGAAAAAAGCGTGAATTCAGAAGGAAGGTTTGTGAATAATTCTCTTATGCAGAAGCAGTGAGGAAAGTTCAAAATCAAAACCCAGGAGCGAATGGAGACCCAGAGTGATGCTAGAGGAAAGACGCAGATGTGATTGAGGGTAATAGGTTCGTGGATAATTTGATGTGTTTTCTAGCATAATGGTCATAAATTGTCAGATCCACAAACATAAAAAAATCAAAATACACTATTGTAAAGGGAGCGGAAAAGTACCTCTAATGAAGTGGTTCCTGGGAACCGTGACAAAAGTGTTTGGAGGAGAGCAGAGAGTGGGTGTGGGAGGGGAGTGAGAAAGAGTAGAATAGAATCATCTCATGGAAACCCGCAAGATTGTAGTCTAATGACCAAATTAAAAGGGTTATGTGCAAACAAGGAAGGAACCTGTAGTCAGAGTTTCAGGAAACAGGGCTTATGGTGCATTCAGACAGCAAACCTCAAAACGCTGATGCCCCGTCTGGTACAAAGAGATGTTTAGTGAACAGTTATAAAAGACCAGCCAACTCGTCACCCATCTCGAACAAGGCATAAAACCAGTGGAGATGAGATTGAACTGAACATCGTTGCCCACAAATTTTTTGAAAAAAAAACGCTCTGACCCGCAAGGATTTGCCTCTGTGTACGATCTGGGCGCCGCAATTCTTTAATGGGATTGACTAAGAATACTGCCTCGTTGACCGCTCCATTCATATAATATTGTCCCTCTCCATTCAAAGCGATGTTTTTTTCTCCTGCTGTTCTCACTCCACTCTATCTCCAATATGCCCTCTGCCAAGGCCCTACTAACAAAGCCCCCAATGCTACAACAACAACCCACATTCCGAGTCTCCAGCTCGATCCCGCGCCCCCCCCCTCCCTCTACCGTATCCCATCTCCCTTCCCTCCCCCTCCAATCCTCATTGTTCTTTCACCCTCACCCCCTCCCTGATCCTGCCTCCCACTGTCCCCACAGTGAAAGCCGGCGAGTCGGAGGTCTCTTCCCGAGTAAAAAAAATCCGTGGTTTTATTACAAACTCACAATTGTCTATCCCCAGCTGTCCGTGCCGTGAATGCACTATGGTTTACGTTCAGAATTAGAATATTATAGGCCTCTCCGCTGTCACTTTCCACCTCAAAATTGACACACGCACCTCCGTCATACGTTCTCATTCAATGTCCCTTGAAGCACTGTCAGCTTCATACGTGTACGTTCACTCTATTCATTTGTACTCCTCTCACATTCAAAACTCTTTCTCTCTCTCAAATTAAAAAAAAAAAAACCGCAAGTTCATCTTTAAGTCCTAAGTCAACATATTGAAACATATTATACGGCGCGAAAGAAACCCGGAAAGTTACTATGACAAACAGTCGCCCCGTGCGCCATGTATCCCGATGCTGGCATAAAGGCTGTGGTTTTAGAAAGCTAAAATGCGTTAAATCTTGTGTTTCTTTACTTTTTTCTCAAAACCAAAACTCACCAAAATAGTAAACCACAAGTACCCATAAAAGTCATGAAAGTATCAACTTCTGGGCGTTTTGTTTTTGATACACTAATTAGACATATTAAAGTGAGTGACGGTCAGTTGACCGTAGGCGCCCTAGTGTTAATGCGAATGGCACGCTATCTGCCAAAAACAATTCCAATGTAACTTTGATTGTTACTTACATGCAATAAAAACAGAACTTGAATGGCTGAAGCCATTGGCGATTGCTGCGAACAGAACTACGTGGAAATCTGCTAAAAAAAAAAATCCTTGAAATCATTTAAAAGGCCCTTGAACTGTAAAAATACTGATTGATATTGAAACTCCTGAAGTCCTTGAAATTGTTTGAAACCTTAAACTCCTAAATTCCTTGAAACTGTTGAAGACATTGAAACTCCTGAAAATCCTTAAACTTTTTTAAACTAAACTGTTGAAAGTGTTGAAACTCCTGAAATCCTTGAACCTCCTGATATCCTTGAAACTGTTAAATTCTTAAACATTGAAATCCTTGAAACACTGAATGTATTGAAAGTGGCCTTGAAAACTGATAAAAATCCCCTCACCGCTGAAACAATTTTTTGTTCCTGAACGAAGGAAACCTGTCTGGTGGTCATTATTATCCTGGTGGTGGTCTGTTCTTCGTTTGGGTCATTGGTCTGGTGTAAAATGCAACCAAAATTAGTTTGCATTAGAACCACCAACCAACCCCAAACGAAGAATCAGACCACCACCAGATAATACCCCAGACCAGGTTCCTTAGTTACAGAACCAAATTGTGACACCGTGAGGATTTTCATTTCAATACACTTCAATACATTCATATTTCAATAATTTCAACTGTTTTAAGAATTTAACCATTCAAGGATAGCAGGAGGTTCAAGATTCAGGAGTTTCCCACACTTTCAACATTTCCAGTTTAAAAAAAGTTTCAGGATTTCAGGATTTCAATGTTGCAACATTTCCCAGGATTACAGGAGTTTAAAGGTTTCAACAATTTTCAAGGACTTCAGAGTTTCAGATATCTAACAAGTAAATTTTAACAGTTTCAGCCTTTTAAAAGAGGATTTCAGGATTTTTTTTAGCAATTCCACATTAGATCTGTTCCGCAGTCAATCGCAATGGCTTCAGCCATGTGCAATTTCTAGGTTTTTATTGCCATGGAAGTAACATACAAAGTTACCACTTGGAAATTTGTTTTGGCAGATAGCGTGCCACTTCGCCATAACACAAGAGCGCCCCTAGCGGTCAACTGACCGTCACTCACTTAATATGCCCTAATTAAGTGTAATCAAAACAAAACCCAGAAGTTGAAATTTAATGACTTTACGGTACTTGTTGTTTATATTTTGGTGTGTTTTGGGTTGAAAAAGTAAAGAAAACATATTTACTCCATTTTAGCTTTTCTTTTAAAACCAAGACCTTTCTGCTGCCCCATAGGGCTACATGGCGCAGGGGCGACTGTTGCATAGTAACCTTTTCCAGGGGTTTTTTCGCGCCTTATTAAAATGTGATCAATATGGTTGTCATTAGACTCTAAAGATACTTTAGTTTTTTTTTTTTTTTATTGAAGATCAGAAAGAGTTTTGAATGGAGGAGTACAAAATGAATAGAGCTGAAAGTACACGGTATGAACCTGACAGTGCTCAAACATTGAATGAGAACATCTGACGAGGTGAGATGTCACATTTGAGGTGGAAAAGTGACAGCGGAGAGACACCTATAAGATTCTAAATCTGAACGTAACACATAGTGCATTCACGCACGACAGCTGGATTAGACCATTGTGCTTGTATAAATCCCACAGAATTTTTTTCTCGGATGAGCAACTCCGATCTTTTGTTTTGTTTTTTGTTCTGCCGCTCAATTGTGGCTTGTCAGAGGGAGCAGGATCAGGAGGGTGAGCCGGAAAGACAATGAGGATGGAGGAGGAAGGAAAGAATGGATAGGAGAGGGAGCGGGGGGAACGGGAGCCGAGCTGGAGACTGAGAATGTGAGGTTGTTGATAATTGGGGGACCTTTATAGCCTAGCAGAGAATTTGAGATATGGGGCGAGTGGAGAAAGACAAGCGTGAAAAAAACATCGCCGAGAGGGACAATATTATAGGCAATGACGGCAAAAGCAGCAGAATTTTTTTCAATCCAAATAAACCGAATTGCGCGCCCTCAGACCTCGTAGCCAGAGCAATCCTGCCGGTCAGAAGTGCATTTGCTGGCACACGATGGTATTCCAATCTCACTCCAATGTTTTATGCCCTTCGCGTGAACGATTGCGTGGTCTTTTATCAACTTTTCCACGAACACAACTCCTCCTTTGTCCAGACGGGGGCTTCAGGCGTTTGACGTTTGCGTCTGAATGCACCATAAAGCCATGTTTCTGAACATATATAATATCAGGTCTCCTCTCCTGTTCTGCACTAACCTTTTACTTCCTGTCCATTACCACGTAAACTCCTTGCGTCCAGTGATGATTCTCATACTACACTCTCACTCCCCCTCCCACACCCACTCTCTTCTCCTCCTCCAACCTTTGTCCACCTGTTCCGCAGAAAACACCTCTCATACCCGAGGTTCTTTTTCCGCTCCCATTCAAAATATCCGTTATTTTATCTGTTTTATCTTTGCCTGAATTCGCCACAATTTATGACATATGCTAGAAACACCAATCTAATTATCCACGACACATATTAACCCAATCACACTCTGCTCTTTCCTCTACATCACTCTTTCTCCATTCGCTCCTGGGTTTTGATTTTGAACTTTTCGCTCACTGCTTCGCTTAAGAACAATATTTCACAACCGTCACGCTCCTGAATCTCCTACCGCTTTTTCCTCACTTCACAACTCCATAGTTACATCATTTCCCTCCACATTCTACATTAAAAACTCAACACCCCACCTTACTTTTTTCCAGGATACTGCAGCCATAAACTCATAAAAGAGATAACCTCACATTCTGACTACAACTCGCCTCATCAATTCCTCTCACAGCTCCCCTAAACAGTGTCGACATAGTCCTAACATTTCGTTTGTCGTCTTCATGTTCACGCTTTTCATGAATCACGCAGCTGCGAGAAACATAATACATCCATCGCCACTAGTGCAGTTAAGTCCGCTTTACTCGGCCACTACTGAAACGCCCAGGCACGGGCGTAGTTTGACGTGGGTACCATGGACAGGCCCCACCAATATTTGTGTGACAAAAATCCCCACCAAGAATGACAGATTTCCGTGACCCGACTGAACCTTGTTCACGCCACCCCCCTTCTCCGCCATCTCCGCCTTCTCGAAAAAGCAACTTCCTTTCCGGTAAGTCAATGAGCAGATATGATCATACTTTCAAAACGAGTTGAAAATATCTCATATCTTTCTGCTTTTCAAAATGTCCCTTCGGCTATTAGGGAGCACTCCGTATGGTCACAGTTATTAATATTTCTCCCTAAAAGGTTTTGTCTTAGTAAAAATTGGTGGTTTGTCAAGCTAAAGCTAAGTTAGCATACATTACCTCACGCTGTTTGTCTTCTAACACAATCTTTAGTTTTAAATAATAGTATTGCTTAATAATTCAAGACTAAAGGTGTAACTACATTAGTTTATGTGTGGTTTTGTTTCTTTTCTATTTTACTAAATGGCATCCAAAAATCTTGCGTGGGCCTCTTTGTTCAGACTATCAAAGAACACATCCTTACATAAGTTTCCACGAGTTCCCCATGATTTTTGTGACTCCAAAGGGATCTGGGCCATTCGGAAGAGAGGTCCTAATTTTAAAGGTGGAAAATGGCCGCATGCTTGTCCTGCAGTTTTACATTTTGGACCAGATTTACCTCTACACACCAAAGGAGATTGAGAAGGGCCAATCTGTGCCATCCAAAGTGTTTTTGGAATAATGGTAAGTTGTGTGTGTCTGTGTGTTTTTTTCTGTGTCCTAATGCAGCAAAAGGTATACTGAATAACTATTGTATCTCAAATAATTAGGTGACTTCACGACTAAATTTTTTTTCCACATAACATCTGAACAGTATTGTAAACTAATGCAATTTTTATATTGTTGTTTGTAAAGGAAAAGAAGTAAAGGAAAGGCCAACAAGCACCGATGTTTATGAAATTGAAGGAGAGCGAAGAGTCTTGTCCCGGAAGAGCTTGAGAGAGAGATGTGGCTGCCAACACTAGGACATCAGTAGCCAAGCGTTTCAGTCCATGATGTACACAAAGCATCCTTCTCCTGGTAGTATTCATACGGCAACGTATGCACTTTAGAGCAAGTTAAAAAGTTGTCACCTGGCCTCTGGATTAAATGGTTGAGACAAAATTGTAGCAATCTTAATCTGTCCAAAGGGAATGTAAACTTAGGAACAGCTGACCAATGACTAATTTGATAAATGTACATTTTTGATCAACTGCTGAAAGAATGGGATTAAAACGATTAATAAATGTTATTTCTTTCTAACCAAGTAACAGGGCTGCAAGCAATAAGGACATGGAGCAAAGGTGTTATTTCTGGACAAACTACATTAACTAAAACATAAAAGACGAGCTGCCTCTTATTTACAACAATTTGTGTACAGATTAGGACTTTCGCTATTAATTGTCGATTTTCCATTCTATAGAGGTTTTTTGAAGTATTTTAGTCTATTCACCTTCGCCCCAATCTTGTTTATTGGATAAGCCCAGCAATGTGCATTAGTTAAAACCAACCCTATGAAAAGCTACCGCTCATTGAGGAATATTTTTTTTTCGACCAGCAAAGACATCAAACAAGCCAACTAGAAGGCAAATATACATATTTTTTTTGTATTAACAACAATCCATTCAAAAGAGTGTGAAGAGTTAAGACTTTTTAACTACCACCCTCTTTATTATGCTAAATGAACTAACGTAAATGATGGTTGCTACAAGATTGGGTTTATGCCGTTATTTTTACAATAACATCACTTGATTTGTACTGTGTATGTCTATATGTTATAGCTTATAAGTTTCCTTAATTCCTTATAACGTCTTTCATATCATCTTTTCTCATCCTAACTTATCATAATATTATCCATATAAGATTTATAATAATTTTCTTTATCATGTACATATAGAGTAATGTTTAATTATATATAATATAAAAATATAATTGTTAGTACATAGATACTGGTAATATAAATGTATTAATATGGGGGTTATACTTATTCACACTTGGTCACAATGTGCATGTATCACACAAAACTCACCAAATAGGCTTGTAAAGAGTGCTTTTGGACACCACATCTTACAACCTTGGTCTTCATTGTGGATTTATTTTACCACATATCGTGGTAGCCTCTGGTCTATCCCCTAAAAATATTAAATAAACAATTTCCAATGAGCTCCACTTTGACATTCAAGGTCAACCTGTGTCCTAGCGATCCATGATTGCAATGTAACTACTCTGTGCAGGATAGAGTATGGCACAGTTTTAAAGCCCAGTGTACATAGTGAGCCATTTTGGTATAGAAAGCCACAGGTGATTGCACAATGCCCTTTCCACGCAGCACGAGCATGAATTCCTTGCACAGTTGGATATTACATGAAAGAAGGTTATCTTTAAGTGAAAACAAAAGTGATTGAGTATCTAGCAACGAGATTGCAAAGTTTACTGACCCTCCCTTTCAAAAACTATTTTAAGCTACACTCAAAGTAAACCTGAAGATGAGAGCTTCCCGTTTTTCCTTCATTACCTTGACATCTTCCCTCACGTAACCTCACCCTGAACTACATTAGATACTGATGAAAATTAATCTTGTTTAGAAGTAGAATTTTCTTGCTTGAAAATAAATTGTAAGTAAACAAGTTCCTACCTTTTCTCAATATAATATCCAAACTAAAATTACCCTCACCCTGGAGGGAGTTGAAAATATATTCTTCATTAAAGAATGTGTAGCCTTTGTCCATTTAGAACATTGTCAATGAATATTTGTCCACAAACCACTGTACATCAGCAAATTGTATTTGAGGAAGATTCAAAAGTGATATTTAAATTCCATCTAAATTCTCATCGCGCAAACTAAAAAGATAGAAAATGAATTAGTTATATCAGAAACACCTGCTCAGAAATAACATTCACTATGTAGTACTCTTTTTACAGTCTACACTACGATATTGTAAACAAAATGCTTTCTAAAGCAAAAAAAACAACCGAGCAGTAACTGGATGCTATCTTAGCCTTAGCTTGACCAAACCACCGTTTACTAAGACACAAACCTTTTGATGGGAAAAATATTCCATAAATTGACCGTACCGGAGTGCTCCCTACTTAGCCTTGAAGAAGTTTCTGAAAAAGCAGTAGATATTGAGATATTTTTCAACTCTTTTCTGAAAATTATATCCTGTCAATGACTTACCGCAAAACCGTAAGTTTGCGTTCTCCGAGGCGAAGATGGCGTAGAAGGCGTGGCGTGAAAAAGGTCTGTCTTCCGTTTGTGCACACGGGCGCCTCCTCCCGCCTCCAAGCAACAGCAGCAGCAGCAGCACGTGACCCGCTCCAGTTCTCCTGCAGTGAATGGCTGTCGTCTTCAGCGCCATACTGAAGCACTGACGACTGTTTAATTATTTAAAGTTACCACGTGAAGCAAGTGTTGTTTTTCCGTTCCCTGAGAGTTGAAGCACGTGAGTAATCAAGAAGTACTGTAGATCTATTACCATTTCAAAGACTTACGTTATTTCAATCTGTTAGCCACGGTTTAATGTGCCGAGGAGCTCACACGCACAGAGACAGTACAGAACTGCTCCAATAAAGAAACATTTGTTGAAAGTCCTTGAAAAAAATATTTTACTTATGTGCCTTACCACCAAAAGTATAAGTGGGTGTGTTTGTGAATCAGGATAAAACTAGGGATGAACATATTCCACGGATCCACATTTTTAGTTTTACAACCTTTATCTGCTATAATGTAATTTCTGTAAATGTTTGACCGCGCACTTGCTGTTCGATTTGCTCTAAGCACATTCAGCGATGCACACGAATGTGCACGTCCTGTGCAGCTGCTTGCCAGCTTGGGTAATGACAGCCGCGCCGCATGAAAGCACAGCTCTACATGGTAACCGAGCTCGGACCATATGCAGACAAACCATGTGCAAGTGCGGGTCTCCTCGTATCTCCCCCTTCTCCCCTGGTCTCTGACATGTCTCTCCCCTGACTCTTCCCTCAAAGCGCAATCCCAGGCCAGCGCTCCGAAATTAAAGCTCGATACCTAAATTTCCATTGCGTTATTCGATGCATGCCGGTTGTGGCGCAAAACACACCACACCAGGTCATTTACGTTTTTATTTTGCATACTTGAAGAGCCCTGTGAGTCATCTACTTGCCTTTTGGGTTGAGAGTGGAATACAAAAAAGAAAATATAGAAAAATCCACACGGTTACTTATTGCCACACGCTTGTTAACTCCAGTGTATTGAGAAATACTATGTAACTTTGACATTGGCCAAGTTATATAAATGATTCTGCAATTCATGTATATGAATGTCTGGTTTTTGATTGTCTATACCATCTTATAAGATTTAAAAAAATGCCACCAAGGCCACAAAAAAAGATAAAGATATCAGAGCATATAACAGTTGAAAGAAGTAAGAGAAAAGCACAAGTAAATACAAATTATAAATTGTGATGTTAATTTTACGTTAACATACATAGGAAACTCCACCAACAAGAGAGACAATAAAGGGAATTTGAGTAGAAGCAACAGGCCCTTCATGTCATCAGGGTGAGGTTGGAATTTGTAGGTATGCCAAGGACTATGAATTGTTTTTAAATGATAGGATATGTCAAACAAGTAGTGAGCTACTCACTGTAATTCTAATTCGAATATTTCTCCTCTGATTTTATTTTATTATAGGAAATTGAAAATCAGAGCATGATTTATTTCAAGATCGAGATCAGTTCCTGAACTGTTTAGAGCCTCAGGTGAGGCTTATTATTAGATTTGGATTAGTTTTAAGTCAGTATAGATAACGCAACACAAAACTCAGAAGCTCAATCCAATTGAATTTGTTTTAGACGATTAAAAAATCCTTACTGCTTCCAGTCTTCAACAGCTGAGTTAGATATAGAAGGCAACACACTATTGCAATATAGAGGGTGATTACACCATCAAATTCTGGGGAAAACTCTGGACCCGTGTCAAATGGGTGTAGACTCCGGTCGTATGAATGTTCCCCTACCATGATGGATCCAAACCTACACCATTGCGCCGCAGGTAGAAGACAGCTGCAAAGCCCTGGTTTCCTAGTGACCACACATGTGGCCTGAACTAAAAAAGGTCTGGTTAGAACTCTCAAATCATAATGCAAAACAAAGACTAAAACGAGATCTAATATCGGGTGGCCTTTGAACCATTGATACAGCTGATAAAAGTTCACGTGTATGCAGAATTTTCTAACTTTGAATCCGTTCGTCACAGTGTCCATCGTGTGAATCGGGTTGGCCTATTGGTCTAAACCAGGGGTGGCTCACTTTCAGCATGCGAGCTACTTATAACAGGATCAGTCAAAATGATCTACCTACTACAAAAATGCCAATCATATATTTATTTTCAAAAAATAGTCTTTATACCTACAATATATGTTTATGTACCTGCAAAACCCGCATGAGCCAATATAGCACAACACTACACAATTATCGTATGTACATGTTTTGTCATTACCCGATTTACTCTTATAATTCACTGATTGAATCGGCCAGGATGCATAAGTCCGGTAAAAATGGTGGTAATCCGCTGGCAGTTTGTCGAGGTTTAGCCTTTACCTGCACTGGAGCCGCGGTTGTTTGCGCATGGCATCACCTAAGTTCAGTAAAAACATACTGAGTAAAACACCGATGTCATTTGTCTGTGGTGCCATGTCCATGGCCATGCCCTGTTTATTTACAATCCAAATATTTCCCCTCCTCCGTATAAAATAATTTTGCATCCACACATCTGCGTTATCAATCACGATTCCAAACATGCGAGCTTACGTCCTGTCCTCGTTGGGAAAAACACAGAAGTGGGCGGAGTTCTGATGCAAACCCGTAACGGCACTTTATCAGTCATAGAAGACACTCAGAGTAAAGACGTTTGTATACAAGCACTGACCCCGTCCTCAGTCACCCCTGGTTTAGTCCTGTTTCATGTCCTGGTTTAAGTCCTGGTTTAGTCCTGGTTTTTGTCCTGTTTAGTGTTTTCAAGCGTGAGTCCCCGCATCACTTTGCTGCCTCTCCTGATAGTGGAGAATGTTCCTGCGCCAGCATCTCACCAGTGAACATTTTTAAGTAGTATGATCCATGCTTCAGTGATCAGAGGAATTTAGGTGGGGTACTGTGGCGTGCATAACGCAAAACTCCGATAATCTCTGTCTACAAATGGTACAAATGCATTAACGAGTTTTTTCAAAAATTTAGAATTGTAAGGTTTTATTTATTTAATGCATCTTCCAATACTACCTTTGCGTTCGACGGTATTCGCGATCGACATATTAGCACCCCTGTCTATACGGTGCTTACAATGTAGAACCGGGTGCGAATCCCGGTATGTCTTTTTTGTATTTATTTGCATTTATCACATCTATGAACAGATTTGCTCTAAGACGGTAAAAGATGAAGGGCAAGACGTTTTTTTTGCAGTTATAGCTTAATTGTAAAAATAATCATTTAAGACCACATGTACCCCAATTAAAATAATGTAGTCTCTTTGATTAACTTTTTACATTTTTGTCTAAAAAATAGGAATAAATAAAAATTGAAAGGATATCCTCTTGACAAACCTGATGTTGATACCTGAGGGGGGGAGAATACTTTCCAACATCCATTCTTCCCACACCTATTTTGACATCACATTCTTAATTTATTTTGCATAAACTATGTATTATTTACATTGCTTTTATTTTAGCGGTCCCGCCAAGCTATTCTCACGGACATTCTCTATTGTTCTTATCTTACAGCATTTTACCCGCAGCATAAAACTAACATATAGAAACACGGCAGGCTTGGTAACGAAACACACACAGCGTACGCGCACACACACACGCACACAACATGCGCGCGCCTACTGGGGGAAGCAAAGCAATGACTGTTTTTCATGATGCCTACTCTTTTGGTTGTTTTTGGTTTAGGGCTATTGTCAATAAAATATCGAAAAAAATTTAACCCTTTATCTGACAGACTCAAATAAGAAGATAAGCTTTATTACTCTCACACAGGAACATTACTGTCACATTGGGCATGATAAAACACTCAAGAATTTTCAAAAAATAAGAAATAAAAACATGTTAATGCCGAAAATATAATATTTGCATGAACTGCAGTTTGTTTATTGAAAATAGCTTCTATATTGAGAATGAGATCACTGCCGATTGGGGTGAATTGGGGGCTCTAGCCTGTTGGGGAGCGGACATATTTGCTGCGCAACGGGGCACGCTCCCAGAATTTCATCACGCGCTCCTGCATATCCAAGACACGTTAAATTAAACGCATTTGTACGTTTCGGCGAGACAGAGACGATCTACTGATAACAACAAGGGAAAGGGAAGACAGAGAACACAATGCTTAGAGATACGAGGCGAAAGAGAAGGGACCGTACAGAACAAGCTCAATAAACCAAGCGCAAACAATTTGGAGAAGCTTGCGGACCATCAAAAACATCGACCATACACTCCCTGCACTGGACAAACGCCATGGTTGGCCCTTGTTTGTGTCAAATAGGTTTTTTCCCTATTTCTTAAAATTGATACTTGTTATAAGCTGTTGCCTTTGCAGAGTTTTTTTTTTTTTGTACATTTCACTAATAACATCTTAGTTTGTTATATTATTAATGTTTATAAATTTATTTTATTATGTTTCATGTGTACATGCTGAAACAGTACTTTGAATGCACACGTTGTTTTGCAGGTTTGTTCCCTTTCACTAAGAAATATACTCTTATGATCATTTTTTCCTATGCTGTGCATGTTACATGCTGAAACAGTACTTTGAATGCACACGTTTTGTAACAAAAAAATAATCAGTTTCTCAATAATATTGTAAACATATCAAGTTTTTCATGCATTAATTTAAAAATAAAAGATAACATTAAAGAATAAAGGTACTCAAACAACACTGTTTGCACATGTTCGTTAAGGCACAGCAAACCATGACAATCTTATCCAAAGCATTAGGTTTTTCACCCTCAACATTTGAACCATGCAATGTGCACATGTAGCAGTGATGTAGAAAATTTGAATTGTATGCGCACAACCACCATCACCCTCAATACACTGAATTCTGATATGTGCTATGGCCTTGTCATCCTCCACATCTTTTCGCCTCAAGCTGAGCCGACCCCTGGTGAATGTAGTATTTCAATCAGCACACATCAGTGGCCCACAATGTTCCTTATATTAAACCTCTAGCGCAGCAAATGTCACCCTGGTAACAGCTTGTCAGGAATCCCACTTTGTCGGTTATATGCTTTTCGCTCTGTGCGCCCACCAGACCACCCTCGATTTGGAAGGAAATTACTCCCTGGGAGCGTGAATCACGATTAGGTATTTCATAGTGTATGCGAGTTTGGATTGGAAAAAAGTCTGTCCCTTGCTAGTACAATGGAAGGTTTCCGATACACCGCACTCAGTCCACATGGCACCACATTGTTCCCAATGACCCACAACGGGTGTGGCATTCGTCAATAAGCATTCCCTACTTGGCCATCACGCAATGGACCACAGCTGTGCGTACATCACACCAAGTTATGTGAAAGGCGATCAGGCGACTGTTTTGTCCTATTTACTCGAAACAATGGCTGAGGTCTGTATTGGAAGTCCGTCTAGGCCGCATTAAAGTCATTAGACAAGCTGAATGGTGAGCTTCTTCTTTCTATAACCTGGAGGCAATCCTGGATTAAGGTAGAGTAGAAGTGTCCTGGACAATGCAAATTTGGAAGCCCCGAGTAATACATCCACTGGGGTTTATCAATCACCCCACCACCAAAAGTCTCTTTCATATCCGTACGTATCAACTCACGCTTCAAGCTGTCTTTTTCTTCAAGAAAATTGATGATAACATCTCGTCTAGATGTGCAGAGTCCACATTCCATGTCCTGGTCCAGCTGGCGGCTGGTCTAAGGCAGCGCGGCGGCGACTGCGGCTGGTCTAAGGGCTGGTGGCGGCGGCCCTGCCTGTCAGGGCTGTGGCTGCGGGGCGCCTGCGGCTGGTCTAGGCTGGTGGCCCTGCAGCTGTCTAGGGCAGTGGCGGCTCAGCTGTCTTGCTGAGCGGCGCCGCCTCGCTAGTGTTGGGCTGAGGTGGCTGCTGGCCGCTCCAGTGGCAGGACCTGCGGCCTTACTTGCCCTATATACTCCTTCATCTGTTTTTTTTGTACATCATTGTGGCCTAACAACATGATGGTCCAATCAGGGTGTTCTCCAACATCGCATATGCTGGTTTACCCTATCACGAGAATAATAACTACATATAATTAATATAATAATTGCACAATCTATGTAATCAATGCTTTAACTGGCAACTATGTCATAAACGACATCTCAATACTTTTAGTCACCACCTAATGGTCATATTAAAGTTTATGTACAACAGAATAATAGATTAGTGTACAATCTATGTAATTCAATGCTTTACACTGCAAAGACCTCGCAGAACACGTGCTAAGTAAAAACAGCCTGAAGGTAACAAAGACACAAAGACAAAGGCACTACAGAAACCATAACAACATATGGCTAACCTACCCTTCCTACTTTAAGAGACAACTACATAAATACATTTTAGGAGAAACTACCAAGTGAAAATGCAGAGAACACACCACTCTCGTCGACAGGGTGTGTGATCGCAAGTAAGGTCCTTTCCTTCTAAATTGCAGCCAACCAAGCAAATCTCCACGTCTCCTTGTCAGACAAAAGTCTCCCTTGATGCTTTTTCTCCCATTTCGGTAAACCTAAAAAACTGTATCCCGTGTAACGAGTTTTCCAGATCCATCGTGAGGTATTGACGCCGTTTTTAACGCACAGTTATTCCAGGCAAGAATAAAACATGCGGAATAGCAAAACCGTCCGCTACTACCGGCGTCACAACACACGTAAAACAAACTGTACTGCGCCACCGGTGGCGCAGTAACCAATTTGTCGCAAAGGGGGATGGGAGGGGGAGACTCTGTGCCGTGGACCGATCAACTCCTCATTCTCAATATAGAAACTATTTTCTATTAAACAAACTGCATTCATGCAATTTTAATATTTTCCTGCATTAAACATGTTTCTCATTTCTTATTTTTGCACAATTCTGATGTTTTATCCATGCCAAATGTACATGTAAAAGTCCCTGTGTGAGATTAATAAAGCCTTATCTCTTCTTATTTGATCCAGTCAGATAAAGGTTAAATTTTTTTAGATATTTAAATGAACAATAGCCCAAAACACCAAAAACACAAAGAGTAGGCCACTGAAAACACCTTCTTTTGCTTCCCCCCATATCGGCGCGCATGTGTGTGCGTGTTTTGGTTGGTGCCGACGCTCGTGTGTTGTCGTTACCAAGCCCTGCCTCTGTCTAACTATATTTTGTTTTATGCTCGGGAAAAGCTGTAATATCGAACACTCAGAGATGTCCTGAAAAATACTTTGGTGGGGGGCGGCCGCTAAAAATAAAAAGCAATGAATTATACATAGTTTATGCAAAATAAATAAGAAATTGATGTCCCAAAATGGATGGGAAGATGTATTTGGAACGTATTTCTTCAGCGTAACAACATCAGGTTTTGCTCAAAAGATAACACCTTTCCAATTTTATTTATTCCCTATTTATTAGACAAACATGTAAAAGTTTCGCACATCCAAAAGAGACTATCATTAGTTTAATGGGTACATGTGGTCTTAAAAGATTATTTTTAACAATTATGCGTATAGATCTGCCAAAAGAAACGTCTACCTTCATCTTTTAACCGTTTTTAGAGCAACTGTCATAGAAGTGAGATAACAGTGCAATAAATACAAAAAGACATAACCCCGGATACGAACCCCGTTTCCTACATTGTAACACACAGTTTAGACCAGGGGTGCTCAATACGTCATCCGCGATCACCATCGATCGCAAAGTAGTATTGGTAGACATCGCATTAAATAAATAAAATATTACACATTCTAGAATTTTTTGAAAACTACTCCGTAATAATGCATTTGTGTGTAGACAAGATAATCGAGTTTTGCGTTCTCGCACGCCACAGTACCCCCCTAAAGTCCTCTGATCACTGAAGCTTGGAAAAAAAAATTTTTTGCAACTACCATTAAAAACTTTTCACTTGTGAGATGCCGAGCAGCGAACATCCCTCCCATCAAGAGCATCAAAGTGATTCGCGGGACTCACGCTTGAAAACAACTAAATCCAGGACTAAACCAGGACTAAACCAGACTAAACCAGGACTAAAACCAAGGACTAAATAAACCAGGGCTGAGGACGGGACAGTGCTTGTACACAAACGACTTTACTCTGATTGTCTTCTATACCTGTATAAGTGCCGTTAACCGCTCTGCTCAGACTCCCGCCACTTCTGTGTTTTTCCCCAACGCAAACAGGACCGTAAGACACGCACATGTTATTGGAATGTGATTGATAACGCAGATGAGTGATGCAAATTATTATATAAACGGAGGAGGAAATATTTGGATTAAATAAACCCTGCATGGCACATGGACAAGCACCACAGTCAAATGACATCTGTTTTTTACTCATTAATTTTTTACTGAACCTAGTGACTGCACATTGCGCAAACAACAAACGCGCTCATGCAGGAAAGCTAAAAAAAAACACGACAAACTTCCCACGAGTTACCACCATTTTCCGGACAATGCACCCTGGCCGATTCAATTCAGTGCAAGTCATAAGATTAAACTCGTAATGACAAAAAATGTACATAGATAATTGTGGTTTTGGCTAGATGGCTCATGCGTGTTTCATGTACATAAACATATATTGTAGGTATAAAGAATATTTTTAAATAAATATATGATTTGCATTTTTGTAGTAGATTCATTTTGGACTTGATCCTTTTTATAATGAGCTCGCATCTGATAAAGTGAACACCGCCGGGTATTAGACCACTAGGGCCACCGATTCACAAAACGAATGAGACACTGTGAAAACGAGTAAAGTAAGAAAATTCTGCATCACATTACGGAACTTTTTATCAGCTGCCTATCAATTTGTTCAAAGGCATCCCGATAAAACCTCGTTTTAATCGTTGTTTTGTCATTAATGATTTGAGAGTCAGAGACCAGAAACCTTTTTTAGTTCTGCGCCACAGTGTGCGTCACTAGGCAAAACAGGTTTGCTACCATCTTATACCTAGCGCAATGGGTAGGTTTGGTCCAATCTTGGTGGGTACATTCACTGACGACCTGATCCCTCGACCCATGACACCCGGTCCAAAGTTTTTCTCCCCCAGAATTTGTTGTTTGTGTATCACACTCTAATTTTTGCAATAGTGTTGGTTGCCTTCTATACTAAACTCACGTAACTGAATGAGAATCAGTTGAAGGATTTTTCTAATAGTTAAAAACAAAATCAATTGGATCAACGTCTCTGAGTTTTGGTGTTTGCTTCATCTCTATACTGACTTAAACCTAATCCAAATCTAGCATAATATCCCTCACCTGAGGCTCTAACAGTTCAAACTGCTCTCGATACTTGAAATAAATCGTTGCGTCTATCTTTCAATTTCCGAGAATAAATAAAAACAAGGAAAAATATTAATTAAATCTACAGTGAGTAGCTCACTTACATTTGTTTACATATACGATCATCCAAAAAACAATTTCCATATCCCCTTGCATTCCTACAAAATTCCAACCTCAACCTGATGCACTGGAAGGTCCTGTTCTTCTACCTCAACATTCCCTATATTTTCCTCTCTTGTTGGTTATTACCTATGTTGTTAACAGTAAATTTATCACAAATCAAATTTGCCTATTACTTGTCTTTCTCTTACTTAATTTCCAACTGTTAACTGCTTCCTGATAGCTTTATCTTTTTTTGTGGGCGTGGCATGTTTTCTAAATTAAGATAAAAGGTATAGACAATTCAAAAACTGACATTCATAAACATACTTGCAGAATCATTTATTATCACTGTGGCCACTGTCAAAAGTTACATAGTATATCTCAATACAAAATATAAAACAAAAGGTTTTGCAATAAGTAACGAGTGTGGATTTTTCTATATTTTTCTTTTTTTTTATTCCACTCTCAAACCCCAAAAGCAAGTAATGACTCACAGGGCACTCAATATGGCAAAATAAAAACAAATGACCTGTTTGTGGTGTGTTTTGGGCGCACCCAACAGCACCAGCATGCATTGATGCGTTAACGCAATGGAAAAATTAGGTATCCAGCATTTAATTTCGGGAGCGCTGGTGCGCTTTGGAAAATCCAGGGAAGACATTCAAGACACACGGAGAAACGGGGAGATACAGGAGACCCGCACTTGCAACATGGTTCATCTGCATATGTCCGAGCATCCGGTAACCATGTTAAGCTGTGCTTTGCACGAGCCGCCGCGGCTGTCATTACATAGCGGCTGCACTCACCAGGTCGTGCTCATGCGAGTGCAACGCCTGATATGTGCTTTAGGAGCAAATAACAGCAAGTGCCCCTGTCACACATTTCACAGAAATTACTTAACAGCAGATAAAGGTGTAAATCGTATCCGTGGAATATTTTCATCCCAGTTTTATTCCCTATTCAACCCAACAACACACCCATTAGACATATTTGGATGGTAAGGAGCACAATAAGTATTTTTTCAGCCTTTCAAAACCTACGTTTTCTTTATTGAGCCAGATCTTTCTGTCTCTGTGCAGTGTAGCTCCTCGGCACATATAACAGTGCGCTAACAAGTAGAAATAACGTAAACTTTGAATAATAGCGTCTACAGTACTTTCCCCTCGGATTACTCACGTGCTACACACGCTTCAGAGGAACAGAAAAAACACTTGCTCACCTGGCTAACATTAAAAAACATTAAACAGTCGCGCTGCTTCATTTGGCGCTTGAAGAAGACAGCCCAATCACTGCAGAACGTAAACGGGTCCTGCTGCTGCTGCTGCTGATTGCTCTGGAGGCAAGAGGCTGCGCGAACGTGTGCACAAACGAATACAACCTGTTTCACAGCCACGCCCCTTCTCCGCCAATCCTTCCGCCTTCCGATAATGCAACTTCCGTTGCGGTAAAGTCAAGGACAAACAAACTTTTCAGAAACGAGTTGAAATATCTCAATATCTTTCTGCGTTTGTTCAGAAACTTCCCTTCAGCTATGAGAGGGAGCACTCGGTACGTCAACATTTATTGGAATATTTCCTTCCCTAAAAGGTTTGTGTCTTAGTAGAAATCGGTGGTTTGCAACTAAAGGGCGAAGTTAGCATCCCAGTTACCTGCACGCTGTTCTTTTTTGCTTAAAAAGCATTATATTAAACAATAATCCGGATGTAACCATGTTAAAAAAGAGACTACATTGTGAATGTGATTTCTGAGACCAGGTGTTTCTATTTAACAATTCATAATTATTCTTCTTTTTTAGTTGCAGCGTGAGAATTTAAAGATGAATTTACAATATCAATTTTGAATCGTTCCTCAAATACATTTGCTGATTCCAGAGAATTGTGGACAAATTTTCATTGACCAAATGTTCTTACTGGACAAAGCTACACATTCTTAATGAAGATATATTTTGCCCAACTTCCAGTGTGAGTGAGAATTTATAAGATTGGATAATATTATGAAAAAAGCTAGGAAAATTGTTTACTCATAACAATAATATTCAACAGAGATTCTTACATTCTTACAAGATATTTTCATCAGTATCTAAGTAGTTCAACGGTGAGGTTTAACCGTGAGGGAAGAGTCACAGGTCAATGAAGAAACACAGGAAGCTCCATACATCTTCAGTTTACTTACTTAGTGTACAAAAATAGGTTCTTTGAAAGGGAGGGTCCAGTAAATTTTCCATCTGTTGCCTATATACTCTCTCACAGTTGTTTTCACTTCACAGATATCCTTCCTTTCCATGTAAATAACCCAACTGTGCAAGAATCTCATGCTCGTAGTGCCGCTGGTAGGCGATTGTGCAATCACCCTGGTGGCTCTTCTATAACCAAATGGCTCACTATCGTACACTGGGCTTTAAAACTGTGCCCTTAAATCCGTCTATCCTGCACAATTACACTTGCAATCATGGCATCCGGCCTAGGAACCTGTAAACCTTGAATGTCAAAGTGGAGCTCATCTGAATTGTTATTTTAATATTTTCTAGGGGATTCACCAAGGCTACCACTGATATGGTGGTAAAAAAAAATCCACAATGTAGACCAAGTTTTTAGAATTGTTGACCAAAAGCACTCTTATACAAAGCCTATCCTAGTGAGTTTTAGTGAATAACATGCACAAGCTGACACAAGAGTGAATAAAGTATAACCACCATAATAGAATACCATTTATATTTACCAGTAATCACATGTCCAACAATTATATGATATATATATAGTAAAATCTAAAACATTACTCTATAATGTACATGATAAAGAAAATAATTATAAATCTTATTTGGATTAAAATATGATAAATTAGATAGTAAGACTGATACTGTAAACTATAAAAGGGATATTAATAAACTTTTATATAGAATCATATTAGACATACACTGTACAAATCAAGTGCATGTGATTGTAAAAATACCACGGCATAATCCAACACTGTAGCAACCACATCAGTTAGTTTAGTTCATTTAGAAGGAATAAAAAGAGGTGGGAGTTAAAAATCTTAACTTCTTTCACACTCCTTTTTGAACTGGGATTTGGTTGTTAATAAAAAAAAACTGTATATGTCACTTCTGAGTCCTGTCTGTTTTGTTGTCCCTTGCCATGGCTGCGAAAGAAAAAATATTCAATCAATGAGCGAAGCTTTTCTCATAGGGCTTGGTTTTTCAACTACTCAACATCTTGCTTACACCCAATAAACAAATTGGAATGCAGAAGCTTAATAGAACTCCCATAAAAATCTTCAAAAACCTCTCTATAGAAGAAAAACGACAATAATACGAAAGCCTCATCTTTACAACAAAATTTGTATATAAGAAAGGTCAGCTCGGTCTTTAAATGTTAGTTAATTATTTTCCCCGCTGCCAGACAAACACCTTCCTGCTCCAAGTCCTTAATTGCATTGCCAGCCCTGTCTACCTTGGTCCTAAAAAGAATACCAATATATAAAGCGTTATAACCCCCATTCATCAGCATTGAACAAAATAGTCATCCCGCTATCAAATTATCACTGGACAGCTTTCCAAAAGTTTACATCTCCCTTTGGACAGAGTAAGCTACTACAATTCCTGTTCTCAAACCAATAAATCCAGGTCCAGGTGACACTTTTTAACTTGCTCTTAAGTGCAGACTTGCCGTATGAAACTCACCAGAGAAGGATGCTTGTGTAATCATGGTCCTAAACCCTTTGCTACTGGTTCCTTGTGTGGCAGACCACCATCTTCTCTCTCAAGCTCTTCACGGGACAAAGATCTTCGCACTCCCCCCTTCATTGATCCTCTAAACTTCGGTGCCTTGTTGGCCTTTCCTTTACTTCTTTTTTTCCTTTACAAACAACAATATAAAAGTGCATTATGTTTTACAATACGTTCAGAATGATTATGTGGAAAAAACATTAGCCAATAAGCACCTAATTATTTTGAATAAACATTATTTATTTCAGTAATACCTTTTGCTGCCATTAGGACACAACACAAACACAACACACACAGACACTCACACTACCTTACTCCATTAATTCCAAACACAATTTGATGGCACAGAATTCTGGACCTTCCTCAAACTCCTTTGAGTTAAGGTCATCTGGTCCAAAATGTAAACGGCAACAGCACTGCGCCCATTGTCTCACCTTAAAATTTGGACCCTCGATCTCTCCGAAACAAGGCCCAATCCATTTGCACGTCTACCAACATCCATGGGGAACTCCGTGAAAACTTATGAAGGATGGTTCTCCATTGTAGCTGAACAAAGAGGCACACAGCAAGATTTTCTGGATGCCAATTCTAGTAAAAAAAGAAAAGAAAAAACCAAACATAAAACTAATGTAGATACACCTTTAGTCTTGAACTTATTAAGCAATACTATTATTTTATAACTAAAGATTGTGTTCTGAAGAAACAGCCTGCAGTAACTGGTTGCCTCAACTTAGCCCTTTAGCTTGACAAACCACCAATTTTACTAATACACAAACCTTTTAGGGAGAAATATTCCATAAATGTACCATACCGATGCTCCCTACAAGCCCGAAGGACAGTTTCTGAAAATCAGAAGATATTGAATATTTCAACTCGGTTCTGGAAAAGTATGACCCTGTCATTTGACTTAACCACCGCAAACCGAAGTTGCTTCTCCGCGAAGGGCGGAAATGGCGGAGAAGCGTGGCCGTGAAAAAGGTCTCAGTCCGGGTCCCATCGGAACATCATGTCATTTGGTGGGGATCTTTTTTAGTCCTCACCAAAATATGGTGGGGACATGTCCCCATGGTCCCCACGCAATGACCGAACGCCTTCGCCTGAGCGTTTCAGTCGCTGGCAGAGCAAAAGCGGACTTAACCTGCCACCTATGCGATAAATGTAATATGTTTTCACGCAGGCTGCTATTCCAGGAAAAGCGTGAATGACACGACAAAACGAAATGGTACCTACTGTAGACCACTGTTAGGGTGGAGCTTGAGTGGAATGATGAGCGAGTTGAAGTCACATGTGGAGAGCTTATATCCTTTTAACTTATTTACAGTGACAGTACTCCCGAAAAGTAAAGGTGGGTTGTGAGTTTTTAAATGGGTATAAACTGCGGAGGGCAACAATGATGTACCTAGTGGAGTGTAAGTGAGGAAAAACTGCGATGCAGAGAGTGAATGTTTGTGAATAATTCTCTTATCAGAGAGCAGTGAGGAAAGTTCAAAATCAAAACCCAGGAGCGAATGGAGACCAGAGTGATGCTAGAGGAAAAGACGCAGAGTGTGATTGAGTAAATATGTGTCGTGGAGATTTTGATGGTGTTTCAAGCAATGTCATAATGTGCGCATCAGCAAACATAAAACAATCAAATACGTACTATGTGTGAAGGGACGAAAAGTACCTCGGTATAGAGTGTTTCCTGGGAACTGGTGGACAAAAGGTTGGAGGAGAGAAGAGAGTGGGTGTGGGAGGGGGATGAGAGAGTAGTATGAAATCAATCAATGAACGCAAGGAGTTTGAGTGCTAATGGACAGGAATTTAAAAGGTTATGTGCAGAACAAGGAGAGGAGACCTGATAATATATGTGTTTCAGGAAACATGCTTAGTGGTGCATTCAACCCGCAAACGCTCAAACACTTAAGCCCCCGTCTGGACAAAGAGGCCGAAATCACCGTGGGAGATATTATCTAGATAATAAAAATAGTATTTGTATTGACACAAGATCATCAGCTAGGCTACCATCGTCAATGTACAATCTTCAATTTTACACGGGACACGTTAGAAAGACAAATATACTGTATATATGTATATATTTGTATTTATTTGAGACAAGCAGTGCTCTTTATGATCAGAACAAAATTATAATCATTGCCTTAAAGTGCACGCTGTGCAGAATAACACACAGTGTTATCTGGATAAAATCAGAATGATATCCTTATTGATATGATATGAGGGCCGCTTCTGCCCCACCACAGTCCCTCTCCTCCTGCAGGTGTCCGCGGGTGAAGATAGGCCTCACAGCGCTCTATCTGCACTCTGCCTTGATAGTTCATCTAATTGTTCTATTTTATTGCTTTATTGCCTTCTTCTATGTATAAATATAATAATGTAATTGATGATAAATGAAAAGGCAGAATGGAGCGACAGGCGCACACAGACACCTCCGTATGGCTGGCATTACGCGCGCTCATGTGCGTTATTGCTTCTGGACTTGTTACAACACTGCTGTCCGTGCCGTGAATGCACTATGGGTTTACGTTCAGATTTAGAATATTATAGGTGTTCTCCCCGCTGTCACTTTCCACCTCAAAATGTGACATCTCACCTCCGTCAGACTGTTCTCATTCAATGTCTTGAAGCACTGTCAGGGCTTCATACCATGTACTTGCAGCTCTATATTCATTTTGTACTCCTCTCAATTCAAAACTCTTTCTCTCTCCAAAATAATAAAAAAAAAAAAACTCAAGTCCCTTTAGAGTCTAATGACAACACATTGATACATTTTTATAAGGCGCGAAAAACCCTCGGGAAAGGTTACTATGACAACAGTCGCCCCTGCGCCATGTATCCCTATGGGGCAGCAGAAAGGGCTGTGGTTTAGAAAAGTTAAAATGCGTGTAAATCTTGTTTTCTTTACTTTTTCCAAAACCAAAACACACCAAAATATAAACAACAAGTACCCAGTAAAAGTCATAAAACTTTTGACTGCGTTTGTTTTGCGTTTTGTTTTGAATACACTAATTAGCATTTTAAAGTGAGTGACGGTCAGTTGACCGCTAGGGGCGCTCCTAGTGTTAAAGGCCTCTGTGCTCCCTTGCACAGATATCATAGATTATTAGCTTTTGCCAACCTTCCCTTGTAACCTTGAAAGTGTAATTCCTCGTGTCTTAACCCGGCTTTCTGCGGACGTGTATGTATCATGTTTTATTGGTTTTTACCCAGAGCGATGAGACCAAACAGGAGTCCGAGCAGGAGCAGAGCCAGAAGGAGGAGTCCCAGGAGCCATTTCCACCACGAACAGCACGAATCTGAACAGCAGCAAAATCCCCCTCCTCCGAAAACCCCGCTGTCCCGACGGATCTCTGAACAAAATAAGTTTAAATGAAAAAAATGCAATATTTTAACATAAACCAGAGCAAAAACACAACGTATTTACCTGCGTATGTGGCTTTATCTTTCATCAAAACTCCGGAGCTCCCATCTAGATAATAATATAGATTCATAATGAACAAAATATAAAAAAAATAAGAATCAGACGTCTTTGTTTTTGAATGGTCACATACAATACGACTGTCCAAGCCCCGCCTTCATCTGACCCGCGTCTGCATAGCTGGAAATCAGTTTCTCTTTCTTTATGGAGTCTCCAGACAAAGAGCCTGTACAAATGTGCAATTAACAAGTTACCAAAATGAAAATGTGAATGATTTTGCTTGTCACATGCGCGGTACAGAAAGATTAACATGGGCATAAAAAGTTAATTCACTTAAGTCCAAATGGGATTCATAAAATTTAACTACATTAGACAGTCATGTGTTTTTGTTTGGCTTTAATCTTCATCTCATTCATCAAACATTATTATGTCACACCAAAAAATACGTTCGGCGGCATCTGGTGGTGACATTGCAAATTGCATGTGTAAGCCCTCATTGTTACTAGAAGCTGGGGAAGATTTCCTTTATGTTTTATAAAAATAATTAGTTTGTCCTAATATAGAGATTCTTGAATAATGAGTAAGTATTTGATGCTGTGGGCTGAGAGCTGATTGGAAAGAGTGGTCTCCTTCTGTCTGTCTGAAGAAAGCTGATCTAAAGATGTATTTATGTTTTGAGAGTGAGGAACTAGTTACATAGATGTGATTACATAGTTCCATTTGTGGTTTGCAAGTTTGTTACCCCAGCTCTAAGCAACTCAAATAGCAAATACGACTAAACTTGAAAATATAGGGAACGAGTAATAATGTATAATGCAGAAAGAATACAATTATGGACATTTCATAATAACTCACCTCCTCCACCGATGAACACGCTGCTGCCCATGGGGACGCCACTTGTGAACTGTTTCCCGGTGTCTTTGGCCATGATCAAAGTCTCCCCATCGCTCTTAGCTAATAGATTCTCTTTATCGGCCGTCACATACCTCTTGTAGGACTCATCGGTCTGAGACCTGGTGGCTGATGACAAACGGATTCAGCATCAATACAGAAGGGTTTGTATTTTATGATAGTCACCTGTGGAGACTCCAGAGCTCGTCACCCCAACGCTGGACACATTTTTCTGCACTCCGTAACCTGAAAAGGACCGGACATATTTACACATGTGAAAACACGCACTCACACACACATGCACACGGACACACATATGCACATCCACACGCACACGTATGCACACACATGCAAACACACGTTAGGTGAGTAATAGATGCGCACCTCCCAGACTGGCGCTGGTGTTGGCTCCACCTGTGGTGAGCACACTGCCAGAGGTGGGCCCCAAGTTGTTCTGAAAACCATAAACTGGAAAGAGACATGCAGCGGTTTAAAACTATTTTTATATTAATATTTTTGTATCAAATAATTGTATTTCATTATTTTCTTTTATATTCTTATATCCTTTTTCTGTAATGATTCCAGCGTTAGTTCTGGTTCCATTTACTAAAAATCCACTGTGAAAAAGCACTGACGCAGTCCAGCTACAGCTTCTATTTGAAATTTTTGTATTGTATTTTTCCAAAAAGTATAAATCAAAAAATCTTATTGTTAATATTAATAAAGCATTAAAAAACATGCATGCACACAACCACAAAGCTATTCACCAAACATTTGGTTCCAACAGAGATCTTCTCACCTGACAGAGAGGACGGGGAGGCGGGGCTGAGTGGCACTGACCCCCCCATGTTGTTGGTGCTGATCTGGTAGCTGTAGCTGGTGGCGCTCGCGGCCGGCGCGGGCACTGCGGGCAGCGTGGTGGTGGACCAGGTGAATGCCGGTAGCACTGCATCAACCGTGGCGTTGTCGTACTGCGCCGAGCGAATGGTGGACTGCCCCGACTTCACGCCCACATCGTACTGACTGGACTTCACCCCAGAGCCGTAATGATCCGTCTTCAGGTCGAACTGTCCGGAGCGCAGGCTCATGTCGTACTGACTGGACTTGTAGCCGTTCATGGTGTCGAACTGACCGGACGCCACGCTGCCACCGTACGGCAGGCTGCTGGCCTTGGTGCTGTACTGAGCCGAGCGCGTCACATCGTAGCCGTTGGTTTTGAGGCCGGTGTCGTACTGGCCAGACTTTACGCTGCCGCCGTACTGCGAGAAGGAGATGGTGTTGTCATAGAGACCCGTGTTGTCAACGAAGCCGTCGGATCTCAGGCCGAGGTCGAACATGCTGGACACTGAGAAGAGAAAGTATGTGTTCAATGTTTTGATTGATCATTGCAAATATTATTGGCATGAAATCCATAATATTTTAAATAGTTACAACAGAGGCATTGCTAATATAAACATTATCAGTCTTTGCTCCTTCAGCGCAGCTGTTGTGGAGATAGAATGCAATTACAGTTACTTTACATAATATACATAATATAATTCTTGAGTGTATATGAGTCCACCCACAAACTTCACTTGTACTAAGGTACTAAGTAGAATTACTGCACTTATATTTCTAATAAACACAAACCACCCATTTGTCCTCTGACATAAAAGACATACGGGAAATACACGTGACTGAGAACTGAAATGCCAAAATGAAAACCAAAATGCCAGTGCAGAGTTTGAGCACAACAGTAATTATTGTTGCCTATTTTCAACCAGTGCAATCACATGGTTAAACTTTCTTTGCACAAACAACTTGGTGTTTTTCCTCTAGCTTTAAAAAATAAAAATAAAAAAACTATAATAATACAGCAACTCCTTTTATATACAAATTATGCCTCATGTCCTTGACTGGTTCCAAAGAGCAGAACAACAGGAAGGGCCATCCTGTCCGAACGACCTCTCGCTCAGCTCAGCATTCCTGTGATTGGGGCTGTTAAACTTTACTGTGGTGTCTGAGAGCAAGCTGCCACCAAAGTCTCACTGCATTACACTTGTTTGTTTTATTTTATTCTCTAAACTATGTTATATTGCAGTTATAACACAATGAAAGTGAGTTGATGATGGACATGTTAATAAGGTTTAATTAGTCTGAAAATATCTAATTATAGTTGGGCAACCTAACGTTTACACAATAAGAACCTATATTAGTACCACAATGGGGACATTTCGGTGTTGCAGCGCACATAGAGATAAATAGCAACGGGTTCTTTCGCCCCCATTTTTTGGGGCCCCCTCCTTAGCGTTTTTTCTAATGTGAGGAAGTGAAAAAAAGGTGAAAAAAACTAAGAAAAAGCCGTTTTTTTTTTAAAAAAAAACATAAATTAATTCTGAAAAAACATGTCAAAAAAAATGAACACCCGGGAAATATTTTTAACAAAAATCAACAATAGTGGTTCTATATAATTTCTGGAATAGCAAGGGCAAAACCTTTTAAAAAAGTTTCTAGTACTAACTTTAATTTTTAATTCATCTTTCCACCAGGTTAGGGAAAAAAACTGGTGAGTACCCAAAGGGCGGGAAACCATTTATTGTTTTGAAAAGGGCATAAGGCCCACTAACGCTGTGCCCTTGCAGGGATTTTAACGGGGGGACATTAAACTTTTAAGGGTAAAAGAGATATCTTTTTGCAAATAGAAACATTATCCGGAAAAGTGCACCCTCTAAAAATTACCACATTTTTTATTCAATAAAAACTTAATGGAGATAAGTTTTGATTCAAATAATTCACCCAAACATTCACTGCTTGGTTTTTCTCAAAAGGGGCCTGGCAGCAGGGGGGCAGGCGCACAACAGCAGGGCTAACAGCAAGGGCAACCTCCCAAAAGGGCGTCCACCAGAACTTCTCCAGCCACGGGCCTGAGGCTCTATTCTCCCGGGGGAGTCAGTCCCAACACAGGGGGACAGGCCGCCTCCTACCTTTTCTCCCCACTGGTCCCGGGACCACTTTGGGACAAGCCTCCTGGGGACCGGGGTTGGCTCCATGGGCCTGCCAAACCCGCCGACGTGGGTTCTTTGCGGCCGGTGGAGAATAAAGGGGAGGTGAAAAACAACCGGGGGGGCCGGGGGGGGGGACGGAACACCGCCCAAACGGGGAAGATTTTGGGTCCGTTAACCGGGGGTTACAACAAGCCATTGGGGCTTCCTCGTGAACGGTAAAAAGGGGACCCAGCCTGGTGGGGGGGGAAATGTCCCTATTCAGACGGGATTTGGGGGGTTCCAACGGGAATTTGGGCATTGGCAGTGAAGCTTGTCTATGGGAAGGGCATTCATCTACAGCTTAGAAAAAAACATTTCAATGTTGGGGGGCGAAATGGATTGTGTGTGAACCAATCAAGTGCTGAAAATGTTTCTATTCTGTGGAAATTCCATTTTCAAATCAAAATACAAAAAATTTTCATGGAAAAAAACTTTTGTATTTGTTATTCTTGAGCCATTTTCGTTGTCGTTGTGTATTTTTTTTGCGTAAAAAAATCTTTGGGATAACCCGCAAAGTGTTGGAAGCTGGTTTAGGATTAAGTTTCTGTGCTGTCTAAAAGCTAAACAATGGCTTGGCCTTCCAATAATGAGTGCTAGCTATTTTTACCTGTTTCTTTTATTGGTTTTGCTTAAGCCCCAGGTTTGGGTCATGGGGCTCGGTGGGTAAAATCCTTAGGGCGGTATTTCCCCCTTCCACAACACCCCACCTTTTGTAGATACACCCACTGGTGTGGGGCTGATTTACTACGGGTGGGGGGACCTGTTTCATTTTCTTAACCGGGCCTTGTAGGAGGGAAAGGCTGGTAAAACAATTGGCTCTCTCGCGCCAAAAGATGGCCAATGGCTGGTTCAAATGGCTTTTTTAAAATTCACAAAACATTAAAATAAAGGGAATTTACAAAAAAGTTGTAAAGCGGGTTACGATGTTACAAAATGCATTTAAAAAAAAAGCCAAACATGTTGCGAAAAAAAAGTTGAAAAACCGCCCATACATGCAGGGCTATTTTATTTCTCTCAATTTCATTATAAAAAAACAAAATAAAAAAAATATTCAGCTTAAAGGGGGGCCCAATAAGGGAAATATAACATTTTCTATTAATTGATGTATTTTGTTAAGATCAATAATTTTTTTAACCAATTTTAACTATAAATACATATAGAATTATATTAAGACATTAATTCAAATGGTCAGGGGAATTAGATAGTTGGATACTGTAAACAGGTATTTGTGTCAATTTAGTTTTGAGGTTAAAAAAATAAGTCTTAAATTTAAAAACGGTACCCACTTTTTTTCGATTTTACTTTGTTTAAGGAAAAATTAAAAAATGTTAAAAACAAAAATCAGGGGGGGGGTACCAATGGGAGGGGGGGGACAGTATGCTGTACTACCCAATTAATTTAAAAAATACATTATTTCTTATGCCACAGTTGTCTGAGTTCCATTTTTCCAATTATTTTGGAAAAATAGTGCTGAGTGAGGGGGAGATGGTTTTCCTCCCTCCTTTTTCAGTTTTTTGGGTTTTCCTTTTGTACATGTTTTTAGTGCTGCACCTAGGAGGGGGGGGGACCTGGGGGAAAAATAAAACTTAACACAGGGGGGGGGGAGGAACATGGGGGAGAGTATTATGGCAAAAAAAAAACTCAAATCAGAAAAAGGAGGCTTTTCCTTTCTAAGGGTGGAATCAAAAAAAATCCAAGGGACTTTCTTTTTGAGGAAAAGCCGGGGGAAGTTTACTAACTACTCAGGCCCAACCGGTTTTTTTTACTGCCTAGGTGGGGGCAAACAAGGAAAACAAATGTTTTTCATTACATTCAATAAGCAACAAATCCTTGGTGAAAACAAAAGTCGGATCCCCATTTTTCCTTATCATTCTCTGTTTCAATCCTAAACTTTACTTGGTTCACATTATCTTAAAATAAAAAAAAAACCCCACAATTTTCTCCCAAGATTTTTGACATTGCTAACAAAAAACACACAAAAAAAACACCCACCTGATGCAACATTTTTACCTGTACACGGGGGAGAGGGGGTGGCATGCGCTGATTCATAGGGGACAGTTGCTGATTTCGCTGGTTTCAGTTTCCTCTCCGCTGTTCAAATTTCCAACCTTCTTTTGACGGGCAGGGCTTTTGGGGGACCATCTCAAAATATGGGTGCACAACCCGTTAATGGGATTTGGGGGGGACACGACCTCGCGTTATTTTTCTCTTGGGAACAAATGACACGAAAAAGGAATTTGCTCTCTAATAATGGGGCTTTGAGGGAAATTCAAATTAAAAATCTTAAACTAAAAAAAATTTAAATAGGGGGGGACCTTTTTTTAAAAAGGTTTCGTTATTGGGTTTTAACCCCAGAATTTAAATGATGAAGGTAGATTGACTACTGATAAAAAAAGTGTTTTTTCGGGGTATCAAAAACATAAAAAAAAATTAAAAAAATAAAAAAAAACTTAAGTATGGGAAAAAAAAAAAATTAAAATAACTCTCGATTCTTTCTTTCCCCAAACCTTCAACGATAAAAATATAAAACCGATAATGGGTTCACGTTCTTAAAAATCCAGTCATTTTTTACACAATACAAAAAAAAAACTGAATCTTTTTGCCCCAATAATTGGGGGCGGAACAAGTAGTTGTCCAAGGGTTTGGTAAAGAAGGCAATTGGGCTTTCGGCCCTGAAGGTCCGGTGGGTTGTATTTTCCCACCTCGGGACCCCTTTTCCTCCAACCCGGGACTCCCACTGATTTTGGGAATGCTTTGGCGTAGTTTATGGTCCTTTGGGGCCAAGACACTTAAAACCCATTGCCAAAAGGCCCCACTGAAAGGATTTCCAAAGGGGGGCTATGTCCCAACACTCAGAGAGCAAAAGGGGGCGTTTATCCTGTGGGGGACTCACCAACCTGCAGAGGGGGTCCAGTGAGGGGGGGGGTGTTGCTATGGGGGGGGGAGGGGGGGGTGGAACTTGGGGTGGCAATCTCTGATTGCCCACCCCCCTGGGGACCCCCAAGGAAAAATGATTAACTGGTTTAGGGGAAAAATGCGATGGATGAGATTGGATTGGATCTTGCCCAATATTTTTTCCCTTTTTAACAAGGGCATTATAAGATGGAGAACAGTGTAGGGGGATCAAAAATAGCCAAGGCTTATTTTTTTGTTAAAAGTTTTTTGCGTTTACAACCAACATTCTTTGGCTTAAAAAACCGTTGCCCACAAAAAATCATACCATTAAACATTTAAAAACAAAAAATTCAGTAAAACAAGAAAAGAAAACCACTTGAAAAGGGGACATTAGAAGGAGGGTTCTTTTAAGGTTGGAGGTGTGGGAACCACTATCGGGGAACAGGGGGGGGGGGGACTTCCCGGGTTCAAGGATAAAATTCTTAATCAGGATTTTTATGGGAGGGGTTTTAAGAAGGTGATCCAGTTTGTAACCATTGTAATTGTTGTTTGGGATTGTTAGGCAAAATTTGTGTTGGTGGGGCGCTAAGGTATGGTAAAGCCGTTTTCCGCCCATGTAAAAACAAAAAAAAAAAAAATGGGGCCTACCAGGAAAAAGTTAAAATTTTTCGACTTTTAAAAAAACTCAAAATTTTTCGGACTTTCAAAAGTCACTAAATTTTTACGTTGGTTTTTCAACAACTTGCAAACATTGCGGCAATTCGGTTATGTTATTTTGTTTGGGTTTCTGGGAACGGTCTTGGGTATCCTATTTATTAGGGGATCCATTGACCATGGGGTTCAATCCCTTCTTTTACCTGCAAAAGGACATTGTTGGAAGGGATATTTGGCCTTACAGGGAACAGTGGGACCACCATCCATTGGGAAAAGTAGCCAGGCAAATAATGTTTGTTGGTATAAAAAATTGCGTTTAAAAATGGCATTTTTACGGGTGTCTCTTCGTTTGTGATTTATAATCCGCTTCAGAAAACTCTAATTTTAGTTTATTCTAAAACGGGGACTGTGGGGAAGATTAATTTTAAAAAAAAAAAAACCACCATTTTTGCGGCTGGGTCAAAAGGGTATTTTTGGAAGCAATCAAAAAAAAATCTTGGTGAACATTTTTCTGGTTTTTCAGTTATCCCAACGGCTATCGAGGGATTTTTTGCACCGGGGGAAAAATTGGGCCAGTGAAGGGATATTGGTGGATGGGGGACAGGAGAGGGGGGGGGGGGGGGGGGGGGGGGGGGGGGGGACCATTCGCAATGGGGATGGGGGAACAGTTTGGGAGGTAGGTCCCGGCAGGGGGGGGGGACAGGGGGAAGGGGCAGGGGAGATACCCAACCATGTTCCATTTGGGCACTTTGGACAATAATAAACCTTTTGGGAAATTTGCGATCAGTGCATTGGAAAGAGTATGGGTTTGACGGTGGTTTTGTTTTGGCACGCGGGCCGAAAAAAAACGGTGGATGGGCGGCGCTCTGGGGGGGTGAGGATGATGGCGCGAGGCGTTCTGGCGGGTAAAGTTGTTGGGCGTATGAGCACAAGTACAAACACAACAAGGAGATAAGATAAATCTAAGGGGGGAAACAAGGTTGCATTGGTTTTGATTTTTTTATTGTTGAACAAAAAAAAAAAAAAAGAAACTCTTTTTAGCAAAAACATTCCGGAGATATGGAGAAAAATTACTCCGCAGATAACCGTTGAAGGGGTCTTTGAAAAGGGAGTTTAAAAAAACCATTTAAGGGATGCATGAAATAAAACAAAACCTCCCATACTCAAAACACGTTAAGAAAGGCGCATTACCTTTTCAGGCCTTTTGGAAAAATACTCGCTTCCGTGTGGGGACCCCTCTCCAAGCGGTTTTCCCTGTCTGTTCCGGGAGGGTGGGGGTCTTAAGCAAGATAGGATTTTGGAAATGTCTCGGGGATGGTCATTTTTCCTTTGAATTTATCTATAAATAAAAACAATATTGGCTACACATTTTTTTGTTATTATTGTCAAAAAAACTAAGGAAAAGTCGGGCTTTGGGGGGGGAGTTAAATGTTGTTATTATGAAAATTGATTTTAAAAACATAAAATAAAAATAAAAAAGGACTTTACTCCTCCCTGCGTCCTACAAAAAAAAACCGCGGGGTTCTGGGGCTTTAAAAAACAGGAAAAAAAGTTTTTACAGAAATCAATCCAAAAACCAAAAAACCATTTATTTTTTTCTGGGCTTACTTCATGGATGCAGGTGGGTGCACTGTTTAGGGCAAATAAATCTCACATAATCTTGCAGGGGAAGGGGGGATGGGTCCAGGAGGGGGGGGGGGGGGGGTGGGGAACCCGTTCCTGGGACAAAAAAAACACATTAATTACATTAAAAAAATTAATAGTTTAAAAATTTTGGATGTAAAAAGTTTTCTTAATTTATTGATTTTTTAAAAATTCAAAATTTAAACTTTTCTGGTATTGGCTTTTTTTTTTTTTTTTTTTTTAATTGGGCGGAAAACGTGCTTCCTTTTATAAGGGGAAAAAAAATAGGACCAAAGAAATAAACGTATTGATAATTATAAAAATAAACCACATTAAAAAAATTTAAGGGGGAAAAAGCGTTATTGTGGTTGGTGGGGCTAGTATAGGAAAAAAAAACTAAAAAAAATTTATTAAAGGGTTCATTAAAAATTACAATAAACATAAAAAAAATCCAAACAATATAGGGGTTCCCTTTAAAGGTCTTTATTAAAGTTTGTGACATAAATACGTTAAAAATAAAGTAATGTAAAAACCACCAAAAAAAAACAAACAGGGGAGGTAAGCTCAAAAATGGGAAAAAAAAAAACTAAAACATTAACAAAAAGGTGCAGGGGAAAAAAAGTTAATATAATAAGGCTTTAAAATTTTGTTAAGGTAGCATAGTTGCTTAATTAGTGAGGGGAAAAACCCCACCCAGAAAACAACTCTCTTTTGCAATAAATGTCAAAACTACAAAATGGTAAAACTCTTTTTTTTCCCAGGGACTCTTTCCTAAAGAACTCCCCACAAAAGCTTACACAGAACTTAAACTTCCTTTCTTGGGTCCTTAAAAACGCACTGACAAAGTACAAAAAAGTCTGTTTTTTTTCCTTCCGTTTTTTATCGCTGTTGTCCTTTGGCATGTCAAAAGCAGCGATTACTTATGGTACCACGCGGGGTCTGTTGTTTGAAAACGGGCAACCCATTCTCGAGGTTATGAGGACTTTCGGGTGCAGGACTGTGTTTAAAAGATGAAGTGGTTTGGTGCCATTTAGGGGTGGGCTTTTCAGTACCAAACACCCAAAGCAGTGACTTGGGACTTTAGGGCCACGGGGACTTGGAGGAAAATGGGGGGGGGGGCATTCCTTGGGCTGCTCTAAGTGAAAGATGTAATTGGGGGAGATTATGAAAAAAAAAAAAAAAAAAAAAAAAAATAAAAGGGGCAAAATATCGTCAAATTCACTTTTGCGATATTATCGGTCTACAAAATATCTATATCGCCCCACCCCTAATTCGGGAGGGCAAAAAAAAAAAACATGTCAAAAAAAACCCGTACTTAATTTACAAAAATTTGCTTCTGCCAGGGCATGTGATTTCTTCCCATGACCTGTGTTTGTTAAAAAACATTGGTCTTGCTTTGGCACGCGAATTTATGGTGCCCTGGTTCGGGAGCAGGAGGCTATCCCTCGGGGGGGGAACGTTTTTTACCCCAACCTTTAACCTTACTTTGGAAGGCAAAACCCCCAAAAAACCCCTTCTCAGGGGCTACCCCAGCCAAACAAAACCTCAAAACCCTCCCTCAGTGCGGCTACATCCGTTCAGTTACTATACCAGGAAAAACAACCACCATTCCCAGCACCAGAAGCATTCCTGTAAATCAACCTCTGTCCCCCACTACAAAAACAGTTTTACCCCTCTGGGCCTCTTACCACGGGGCCCCCCCACACGGGCCTGCCCCTGGAGGTTTTTTTTTTTAACAGTTTCGGCAGAAGTTGCTATAAAAAAACAAACCCCCCACCCAGGGGGAGGGGTCCTACCAACCTGTTTACCCAGAAAAGCTTAACGACGCTGGCTCCTCCCTGCGCTCCAGGCCAATTAAAAGGCAAGGCAGTACACGAAACAACCCCCGCTCTGAGCCTGTATGCTTGACGGCCAAACATACAACCCAGGGGCAGGGGAGCCTAGGCCTGGGCGGGGCTTGCTGGCTGTTCAGGACTTTTCTACGCCCCCCTGCACCAGTACAGGGCCCTGTGAGGGGCGGGGGGGACAACCCTCCAGTGGGAAAACAGCGCAAGTTTTGCCCCAAACACTGGGGGCCCCCAGCAAACTGCAATCACAAGGGCTAAGCGCAGGGGCTTTCACGGGTTTATGTATTTCATTTATTATAAAAAAATAAATCATTGTTAATAGTTTAGGGGGGCAAACGGCAAGCAAAGGGGTCGAATCACCCAGGGGTTCAGAAAGGGGTTCAGTTCTGCAGGGGGGGTATACAAAGGGGCACTTTAATTTTTTTCTGTTTTGGGAGTGAGGCGGTTGGAGGCGGCGGGGGATCTGAGGCAGCCAGGAGAGGACATTGCTGGATGGGGAGGAATGGTTTGAAGGGAGGGACTTTGGAGGGGTTCCATTGATTTTATGAAGAAGCCTCGTGGGTCATGAGGAGGGTCCCTTTATATTTCCGGGTTATGAAAAAACTTTGGGAAAGAGCCTGTTGGGAGGTTTAATTTGAGGATCGGGGGAGATTTTTTTGGTTTTCTTTTGGGAGGCTTTGTGTGGGTTTGGGGGAGGCAGAGGGTGGGCATTCGCAGGGATTTACGGGATGTATGAAAGGTTTTTTTTTTATTTTTTAAAATAAGTGGGGGGGAGAGAGTCCATTAGGGAGGAGGGCGCTATTGCTTTTTAGGTGGAGTCTTTGAGGTAAATGAAAGCGGTGGATGGCTGGCAGGAATTTTCTGGTAATTGGGAATTAACCAGAACACAAAACTCCAAAAGCCACCATCTTTATTGGTTAATCGTTCCATAGGGGCAATTCAGGGTGGGAGTTCTGGGATTTAGGGGTACCCATTTTACGGAAAAAAAAAAAAAAACAAAAAGTTTTCGGGGGGGCGGTGTTCACATTTTGCACAGCCTTTAAAAGGCCTGGTTAAAAATAAAGTGGGGGGGGCTCGGGCCCCACTTCGCGATTAGGCTCAGGGGTTTAGGGTTTATGCTTAATTTGGGAAACTTGGCGGCCAAAAAAACCTGGGTTGGGCATGGGGTTTTTGCTTGCATAATGGTTGGGCCCTTGAAGCCAACGGTTTAAAAATCCCAGATGGAGGGGGGGTCTCCAATGTTGGCGGGTGGTTTTGGGGGACTTTGTGAAATCAACAATTATCCGTTCTTTTCTTTGTGGTACCCAGTGTGGACGCGGGGCATTTTCACCCACACGATTTTCTCTCCTGCAACTTTTTATGGTATTCTCGCAGTGTAAATCCCTTTTCATATAAAAGCCCTTTGGGGAACCATGGTGAGGGGGCGGCAGGGGGAGTGTGTCTTAGGGGAATTTACTTCTTTATTGTTCTGGGGAAACCCGCGCTGTCACAGTTAGTGGTTTTTTGCTAGGTTTAGATTTAGATTTAGTTTAAAAGCTTAATGGCAAATAAAGAAACCCTTGACGGTTCCAAGGGAATCAGGGGGGGCCTTTATTTGTAATCGCAAAAAGAACAAACACCACAACCCCAAAACATTTTTTCCCTTGTAATCCTGCATGGTTCGGTCGCTCAGACTCGTTACGCCACACTTTTTCAAATTTCTTTTTCATTTCTTGATTCATTATCATTTCATTTTCTCAGCGGCCTTTCTTAGCTCCATTACTAAAGAAAGGGCGCCCGCCCAACCTTTCCTGTGGTCCGTCGCGGTTGCGCCACAAAGGGGAGCCCCAACTCAGACAGAAAAAATTGCTTGCCACTTTTGGCATCAGAGCTAAACGTGGATCAAGTTGTAAGATGTCTTTCCCAAAAAACAAACGCGAATCCGTGGCTCGGGAAAAAAATGTCTAGTGGACAGTAGGCCAAGGAAAAATGGTTAAAAAAACAGGGAAGGAAAACGGAACGGATGGTTAAGTTGCTGAAAAAAAACGCGTTTGTATTAGTGCCACCAGGGCTGGGGGTTGGAAACCCGGGAGCGGTTTGGTTTTTTACTACAGCCAACCCCATTATGGCTTGAGAGAAAGAACAAAAAAACAAAAAAACCCAATTTTTTTTCCAGGGGGGTGGAAAAAAAGGGGGGTTTAGCATGGCTTGACCCAGTTTAACCACATAAGGCAACCAGCCCCCCAAATTGAAATTCATTCCTGGCAGGGTTGGTTTTTGAGTTTCCCACAGGAGTTGGGATCTTTCAAGGGGCGGGGGCTTTAGGGGCAATGTGGGGTTAGTGTTTCTTGCCCCAAGGACCGTGGGGAAGTCGAGGAAGGTATTGTCCTCGGTGGTGGGTTTCGGAACCAAACCTAAAAAACCCTTTCGGGCCTCCTAAGGCCCTATGCCTTCTACCCAACTGAGCCCATGTTCGGGGGGGGTCCATTATTAAGAGGCAACTTAAAATGTATATTTTTTTGTTTTAATGTTTAAAACTTGTTTTTTCATAGCGTGGCACTCGGGATATAGCTAGCTACCTTTTTGATTGCCATCTGTGAGCGTGGCGCACTGTTTACGCGTTGGTAGGTATTTCTGTGCTTTGCCCTCTTGTGCTGCGTATGGCTCTGAACATTCCTACAGGATATTAATTTCCCAAATTTCATGTTTAGGACTGGAAACCTCGCGGGTCTCTCCTCCTCCCCCTTCGAACCCCATTTGCGTTGTCCCTCCACGTTTCCCATTTGTCTTCAAGAACAGCAGCAACCACCGGTTCATCCTGTGGCTAAAGACTGTAGCTCAATTGCGCGGTGGATCCGCGCGCACCATCGGGTAGGGCCTTCGGGCACATGAACATTGTGGGGCTGCCGTGTTGAGGATATACTTGTAACAATTATTGTGTCAAATGGGTATTTTTAATCAGTTTCAGTGAGCTGCTTACTGAGCTTTGTTAAATGTATTGATGCACCTTTTGCTTTTACTTTTCTATATTTATAAATAAACTTTGTACATTTTCTATATTTTTGGTCTACTGGTCCACTCTATCCCTTATTTGCGCGAGCCTTATGTGTTTAAGTGTCCCTGGCACTACTCTATTCCAGGGTGGCGTTGTTGGAAGTAACCTTTTGAGTCAAATTAGTAAATCTGCCCCTCCGGTCACTACAGTTTTGGCGTTTGTATGGCAGGATACGATTGAGTGGGACCAAGACCTATAGAACTTGTACGAGGCCACATTATTTTGACTAGAACACAGACTGTAGTGCATTTAGCTCATTGTGAGGGCTGCTATTCTCGGAACTAAGGGCGCCTAAGGCATATGGTTTAAAGGTCAAATTTTTTTATGCATGTAATGTTTGCTTTTGGATTGCAGTGTTTGTTTTCATTTTGCATGTTTTGCTGTGTCTATTTTCAAATGTGATTGTTTTTCATTTGTTTGTACCTTCTAACTATAACCATTAGAGCTACCTTGATTCTATCCCGAATGGCTAAATTCCATTAATGCTATTGTACCTAAACAGTGTTTCTTGCCTTTGGTATACTGTGTGAACAATACAGCAGCATTTTCCCATTTTTGTTCTAAATAGCGTTTGTATATTTAAAAAAAAAAAAAAAAAAACAAAAAAAAAAAAAACATGGAGGAACAAATGCGCGAACTGCAGGAATTGGTAAAACAATTACAAGCTGATAATGAAAAGTTGCGTCAGGAACAGTCTCGAACTAATCCAGATACTGGGGCCGGGCCATCTAGTCGGTCTACCGAACCACCCGCAACTGCGGCACGAGTCTACCCTGGGGGGGATCGACTCGTTTTTGTGCCGAGGGATCGCAAATGCCCTATGTTCCGAGGTAGAACGGGTATCGGGTTAAGCGAGTGGCTAGAAGAGGCCCAGGCGTGTATCCGAGCTCGACATTTGTCTTTAGCTGATGAAGCATTTTTTTTATTTGACCATTTGGAAGGAGAGGCCCGCGAGGAGATAAAATACCGCTCCGCTGAAGAACGGAGCGACCCAAACAGAATAACAGCAATTTTGCAAGACCTGTATGGCTGCTCGGAGTCATATGTAGCATTACAAGAGGCTTTTTTTCACGGCGACAGCAGGAAGGGGAAGGTTTGTTGGAATACTCCCTCGCCCTTATGTCGTTAATGGAGAAGGTTAAAGCGCGCGCTCCAAACAATATTGTGAATTCAGAAATCCTCTTGCGCGACCAGTTTGTTGAGCAGGTTCTCGATGGCAATCTTAGGCGTGAATTAAAACAATACGTGCGTCGGTCTCTTGATGCGACCCTACTTGATGTCAGAGGCGAGGCAATCAGGTGGGAACGTGAGGGGCTGCCGGGAATCATGCGGGGCCGAAGCAATTCGGTCCCCTCAGCCTTTGGAATACAGTATGCGGTGCAGGGTGGCGTTCAGCGGTCAAGCCAACAGCCAACCTCTAGTGAAGTCGGCGAAATGAAGGAGCTTTTGAAACGCCAGCAGGAACAGCTGGACAAGCTGACGCAGAGTATCTCCCGCTTACAGGCCTCCCAGCCCTGCCAGCGTGGCCGTTCTCCCCGCCCAGGCCCAGTAATCTGCTTGCGCTGTCGACAACCAGGCCACTTTGCAAGGGAATGTGATGGGCCACGGGTTCCGTTCCGTCCACAGTCTTCGGGGCGTGGCGGCCCTCAGCAGCAAACGCCGTCGGAAAACTAGTGCCCACCGTGTTGCCGAGCCACAGCTCGGGTGGGGCACACACTGGTTCAAATAATCCTTGGGTAGGGCTTGAAGACGCTTCCAAGTTAATTTCCTTGTGCCCGCACATCGATGTTGGTATGGGTGGCGCCACCGTACCATGTCTGGTGGATACCGGGTCGATGGTCTCTACAGTTACAGAGAGCTTCTTTCGGAAGAACTTTGAGCCATGGGGAGAGGATCGTCTAAAAGCTTGCCATTGGCTAGAGCTTAAAGCCGCCAATGGTCTGTCCATTCCATATGTTGGTTACCTCGAACTTGACGTCACTTTTAGTGGGAAGTTGATGCCCCAGTGTGGTGTTCTCATAGTAAGAGATCCTCCTGGACAGACGCCTTCTCAAGTTCCGGGTGTGCTTGGGATGAACATTATCCGTAAGTGTTACCTTGAGTTATTTGGTCAATACGGGTCTGCTTTGTTTGGGGAGTCATCCAGCTCACTTCCTACCATTCTTGTAGAAGCAATGCAGAAGTGCCATGTCGCCAGTGTTCAGTCAACACCTAAGCCAGGTCGTGTTCGGGTTCGCGGGAAGAGGGCTTGTCGAATCCCGGGTGGTGTAATAAAGTTAGTTACCGCCACTTGTTCGGAACAATTCTCTAATGGAACTGTACTCTTTGAACCACTGGAGAATGGGTTACCAGCAGGCCTCATGGCGTCACCAGCTTTGGTCCATGTCAAGCGCGGTACCGCTTACATTCCGGTAGTGAACGTGGGTGTAGCTGATGTACTTCTTTATCCCCGCACTGTTATTGGTACGCTTGACAGTGCGCGGGTCGTTAGCTTACCTACTGGTGTTGTAGAGGTGTCCTCTATGGCCGCCCAAGTAGCTGGCCAAAGTACCACTTCTGTTCTTGACCAGATTGATGCGATTGACTTGTCCTGTTTACCTCCTGAACACCGTGATGCTGCTCAATCTCTCCTTCGACGGCATGTCTCAGTCTTCTCTGCCAATGATCAAGACCTTGGCTGTACGAACTTGATATCCCATGATATCCCTTTGATTGACGATGTTCCCATCAGACAAAGACATCGGCGTATTCCACCCGCCGAATATGAGGTTGTGAAAGATCATATTAACCAACTGCTGGAGGCGCAAGTCATTCGTGAGAGTTCGAGTCCATACGCTTCGCCGATAGTGCTTGTCCGAAAGAAGGATGGCACTTTACGGCTTTGTGTCGATTACCGTAAGTTGAACTCCGTAACCAGGAAGGATGCATTCCCGCTTCCACGCATAGAGGAATCTCTTGATTCTCTCACCGGGGCTTGTTGGTTTTCAACCTTAGATCTTGCCAGCGGTTACAATCAGGTTCCAGTCTCTGAGAAGGATCGTCCGAAAACTGCTTTCTGCACGCCCTTCGGTTTGTTCGAGTGGAATAGGATGCCGTTCGGCCTTTGCAACGCACCAAGTACATTCCAACGGTTGATGCAAAGAATCTTTGGTAGTCAGCAAGGTCAATCATTGCTTTTGTATCTGGATGATATCATAGTATTTTCTTCCAACTCGGACCAGCATCTAGAGAGGTTAGGTGGGGTATTGAGCCGTCTCCACTCCGAAGGCCTTAAGGTTAAATTGAACAAATGCAGTTTCTTTCAGCGTGAGGTGCACTATTTGGGACACGTCATCTCGGATAGAGGGGTGGCCACGGACCCTGGTAAGATTCAGGCCGTCGCCGATTGGCCCGTGCCCACCACTGTGCCCGAGCTACGGTCCTTTATCGGCTTTGCGAGTTATTATCGCAGATTTGTGGAGGGGTTCGCTAAGCTCGCTGCCCCACTACATCGCAAAGTGGCAGAGTTGTCTGGCAAGTCTAAAGGGAGGTTAGTTAAGCGCAGCATGGAGAAATGGGACCAAGAGTGTCAGAGTAGCTTTGATGGCTTGAAGGAGCGGCTTACCAGCGCGCCAGTACTGGCGTATGCTGATTTTACATTACCCTTCATTCTGGAAGTGGATGCAAGCCACTGTGGCTTGGGTGCGGTTCTTTCCCAGGAGCAAGGTGGTAAGGTGAGGCCCGTAGCATATGCCAGTCGGGGGCTACGAGCCACAGAACGGAACATGTCCAACTATAGCTCAATGAAACTTGAACTCCTTGGCCTAAAGTGGGCTATGACCGAGAAGTTTAGAGAATACCTTTTGGGACATAGGTGCGTTGTGTTCACGGATAATAATCCTCTGAGTTACCTTTCCACTGCAAACCTTGGAGCTGTCGAGCAGCGCTGGGCGGCGCAACTTGCATGTTTTAATTTCGAGATACGGTATAGATCAGGTCGGAGCAACCGCAACGCAGATGCCTTGTCTCGTCAACGGGACTGCGGTCCCTCCCACCTGGGCGCTTTTGCTCCAGGTACCATCGTGCCCGATTCTTTGCAGCAAGTTCTCCCCCCACCATTAATTGAAGTAACACAGGCCGTCGTGTCTGCTTTGCCGGGTCACTCCTCCGTAGGCATCCGGGCCCTTCAGGATTTAGATCCTGTTATTCAGGAAGTAGCAGTCTTCTGGAGGCAAAGGCAAAAACCGAACCCTGAGGAGCGAAAACGCTTGTCTCCCTCGGCAATGGTATTGCTTCGCCAGTGGGACAGGCTGGTCGAACGGGACTCTTTGTTGTATCGTAAAGTCTTTCGTGCTGACGGCGGTGAGGCTGTGTTTCAACTCCTTTTGCCTGCTGCTATGATCGAGGAGGTCTTGACTCAACTACATAACGAACATGGTCATCAAGGCATCGAGAGGACGCTGGCGCTTTTGTGGGCACGGTGCTACTGGCCTAGTATGTCGAAGGCAGTGCGTGAGTGGTGTCAACAATGTCTACGCTGTCAGGTGGCTAAAGACACCAGGCCCCTAGCTCGGGCTCCTATGGGTCACCTTTTGGCATCACGGCCTAATGAAATCATTGCCTTGGATTTTACGCTGCTAGAACCATCATCGGGGGGATTTGAAAATGTGCTGGTCGTCACTGATGTGTTTAGCAAATATACACAGGCTTTCCCAACTCGCGACCAGCGTGCATTGACTGTGGCAAAAATCTTGGTTTCAGAGTGGTTTTCAAAGTTTGGTGTGCCAGCAAGGATTCATTCTGATCAGGGACGCAGTTTTGAGAACTCGTTGATGCAACAGCTGTGCAATCTTTACAACATTGCGAAATCAAGGACTACACCCTACCATCCTGCCGGGAATGGGCAGTGTGAGCGATTTAATCGCACTCTACACAACTTGCTTCGCACTTTGCCCACATCCCGCAAACGAGATTGGTGCTCTTGCCTGCCCCAAATCCTCTACGCTTATAACACCACACCTCACCCGTCCACTGGGGTATCCCCATTTTTCTTGATGTTCGGCCAGGATCCTAGGCTCCCGGTCGACTTCTTGCTTGGCCAGATAGATTGTCCTGTTGCGGGGGATCATCACGAGTGGATCTTGGAACACCAGACCCGGCTGCAGCTTGCTTTTGAAGGGGCCAAAGAACACTTGAGAACAGCTGCAGGACACAGGAAGGCTTTACATGATCAAAACATCCGTGATCAATTCTTGAAGGCAGGCGAGAAGGTTTTGTTGCGAAATACGGGTGTTAGAGGCCGCCGTAAAACACAGGACATGTGGGTTTCCTCACCTTATGTTGTCTTGAAAGTTCACGACGGAGGAGCCGTGTACACCATTGCCCCTGTCCATGACCACACTAGAGTCAAGACAGTCCATCGGTCTTTGTTAAAGGTCTTGGTTGGGGGTGGCCCACCTGAAGCGAGTCAAGGTGATGGCCAACTAGGGGCTACTCACTGTGTCGTAGAGGAGGATTCTTGTGATTTAGACTTGTGGGTTGTTTCCGAAACCCCGCAACCTTTGTTTCCCGACCAAACTTTTGGAGGTCAACCGGTTACCAATCCTGTCTCCCCTGGGTTCGAGGTACCTCTCTTGGGAACACCCGCAGGGAGCTCAGGGCAATCTTCACCAGTTAATGTTGGAAATTGTAGCATGCGTCGAACAATGCGCACCCACCGCTGGTCGCCACCCAAACCCTCATAATCTGCCACGGTCAGCATTGGGCACCTAAAATTTGAGTAGTCATTGACTTTTGTGGACCAAGTTGTCAAGTCATCGTCGGGGCGACGATGCAAGGAGGAGGGGTAGAATGTGGCGGTAGGCCCTCGTATCCACCGGCAGCCTATTAAGTGCCACTTGACCCCTTTAAAAGGAAGGATTCCCTCCTGCCGCCCCTCTTGGTCGCCTCTGACGTCACCCGCCGTTTTGGAGCTGAGCACGGAGCACGAGGAGTGGAGCCTTGTCCCACGATCATTAGTGGCACAGTTTTAAGATAACAACATTGTTTTGATACTTTGATCTAGAGCGCGTCTTGACTATCGTTGCCTGCTGTGGCGCATGGCACGCGCACAAGGCTCCGCTCCATTTGTTTACATCTGCGGCCCATGCTACATGCTCTGCATACGCAAAAGCTTCGGTAAGCCACCTCGTCTCTAAATTATGATTTTGTATAAACGTCCTCTAATTTTCCGCTGTCTCTAGTACGGGGCGTCAAGTGACTTTTACGCACGAGCTAAAGTAGGGTAATTCCCCTCTCGTGCGGTGCCTTGTTTAAAAGAAACTTCTGGTAAGCATTCTAACTCTTAAAACGAAATCAAATGTATATATATTAGCTCATTTTTTATATTTTTCATAGCGTGGCACTCGGGATATAGCTACCTTTTTGATTGCCATCTGTGAGCGTGGCGCACTGTTTACGCGTTGGTAGGTATTTCTGTGCTTTGCCCTCTTGTGCTGCGTATGGCTCTGAACATTCCTACAGGATATTAATTCCCCAAATTTCATGTTTAGGACTGGAAACCTCGCGGGTCTCTCCTCCTCCCCCTTCGAACCCCATTTGCGTTGTCCCTCCACGTTTCCCATTTGTCTTCAAGAACAGCAGCAACCACCGGTTCATCCTGTGGCTAAAGACTGTAGCTCAATTGCGCGGTGGATCCGCGCGCACCATCGGGTAGGGCCTTCGGGCACATGAACATTGTGGGGCTGCCGTGTTGAGGATATACTTGTAACAATTATTGTGTCAAATGGGTATTTTTAATCAGTTTCAGTGAGCTGCTTACTGAGCTTTGTTAAATGTATTGATGCACCTTTTGCTTTTACTTTTCTATATTTATAAATAAACTTTGTACATTTTCTATATTTTTGGTCTACTGGTCCACTCTATCCCTTATTTGCGCGAGCCTTATGTGTTTAAGTGTCCCTGGCACTACTCTATTCCAGGGTGGCGTTGTTGGAAGTAACCTTTTGAGTCAAATTAGTAAATCTGCCCCTCCGGTCATTACATATATATAATAATACGAAACGCAATTTGTGGCGGGCGGTCTCTAATCTGTGGCGGTGCGCCACAGATTAGTCTATGTGTGGGAAACACTGCTGATAGTGATGAAGTGCGTCATTCAACCCACTGACGCTATATTTAGAGGGACTCTGCTGAAAAGTGCAGGATATTTGGAAAACGAACACTTTTCAGAATATTATATAACTTACAACCAGAGCAATAATAAACAATGTTACCACTTTTTATCTTTATTTATGTATTTGTCTGGTGCCCACTGCGGTAATATTTAAATATGTATTCCAATGTGTTTTTAGTACAAATGACAAATAAACGGAATCTGAATCTAACACTAACACTGTCATATATGTTAAAATGGAAAGCATACTCGTCCTGTGTCTCCAATACGATTGTAGCACACTTTTGCATATTGGTCTGCCCTGCTAAATACATATGCATGAACTGGACTGAAGATGCATGAATAGGCAACCATGTATCTTCAACATTTCAGCGTGTGATTTTATCAGATTTAGTTTTGTTCAATATTAAGATGACTTTTATTTTTACTTTCAGGTTGTGTGCAGCTTTATGGACAAGTAGAAGTGGCATGAACGCCTTCTGGGATAAAGAAGATATCCCTTCAGCAGACCATGCAGGGAGCTTTGGCCCGACTGTGTGTGGTGGTGGCCGCTGCCATCTTCAACCCTCTCCTCTACCCTCACGAGAACACCACCTTCCCAGACCAGGATGACCAACTCCTGACTCGAATGCGGGACCACGAAGAGCGACTCGCCAAAGAACAAGCTAAATTAGAAAAGGAGATTTCCCAACAGGATCTCAAGCAAGAAACTCACACTGAATTAGACTATAGCTGGTATTTCTGGAGCGCACTGTCATTTTTAATATTTCTAACTATCGAGCTATGCCGAGGGACCTTTTCTGACTCGGAAATTGTTCCTTTAGAAGACGAAAATGAAAGTGAAGCGACATGGCCAAAAGCGGTGGTACTAAGCAAAGACATTTTACGAAACTTCTCCGATAGATGCACTTTTGCCCGTGAAAATGGCAGCCTTAAGGAGTTTGTCGAAGGCTTTGTAGATGAGTTACTCCGAGCACATCGAGGTATTTGCGACACAGGGGCAGACATGGAAGTTGGGGACTTTGACGGCATTGGCAGCATGTTTGAATCCTGGCAAATGTGTAAGCCGCTGTCGTGTGATCTTATCGTACCATTCACGCCTCCCGATCCTTACTTCTACCAGTTTTGCTTATCAGACATCCCCCCAAACATGCAAGGGAGCGGCTCTATCAAAGTTCCCAGATTTAGCAACGAAAGCTGCCTCTGTGGCTCGGCAAACCTCGGAGAAGACTTGATTTGCCTCCTGCATCCCAGCAATAACAACTTTAAAACAGAACGTAGCCCAGATCAACTCCTATGCTCCAAAAATACGCATTTTCTCTCCAAACACCAAGTCATAAAGTGGTTTCAAATCTCCATAACCAAATCATGGAGTCGCATCAGTCACAAATACGACTTCGATCTGACTTTCCGCTATCTGGACTCTGCTGGTGCCTTCAAAATCCGACTCCCATCAGGCAAAGCCATCATCCTTAATCTCACTCCGGCAGTGCGATTTGAAAATAGTGATGCTTATTTTGTCACCCACTTTCCATCAAATTGTGATAATATCCCGGAGGACCCTTACTGGCCACTTTCTTTTGCTGTGTATGAGAAAAAGTTACTGAAATATTATACCAAGCTACTACCACTGAATTCCTGCCATTTGCAATGTCTTCAAATTGTTACCTTTCTTCATCACAAGCAAACCGGCCTGACGGGGAAGAGCGCTCTGACCGGCTATCACTTCAAAACCGCTTTATTTCACCTGCTGACAAACAAACGGCCTCACGCCTGGACTATTGACCGCATCGACCAAAGACTTCGGGATGTGCTCGATTTCGTGCAAAAAAGCCTAGAGGAGAAAAAACTCACTCACGCGGTGTTTGGAAACCGTAAAATTCCCAAAGAACTTGAGATTCCTGCTGTGTTTTTGAAAGCAGATCCCGTGAACCTGTTTCGCTCTCTGGTACTGGACAGAAAGCTTTATGAGAGCACTCGGACACATTTTCAAGAGATGTTGAAGAATGCACCTGCGCTTCTGCAAGAATATGCACCGACCATGACAAATGGGGTCATGCACCTCAGGCTGAATGAAATATTATGAATTTAAAATACTTATGTTTTTAAGTTTTTACTAGAAACATTATGATATACTTGTTAAGTATTTATTTACAATACTTGGTTGAGTCTTATGCTGAAACTAAAACTTGCATAGTACCATGTTATGCTGGTCATAATAAGTGAATGTGCTTTCTGTTTGACATGCTATTGGCAGCTACCACTAGGTTCCTTTGTGATGTCATGTTTTTGGCGGGACACTGTTTTTACGTCTCCACCCTAATGGCATTAAAGAGAGGAAAGACTTAGGTCAGTGTTTTACTTTTTATTCAAAATGGCAGAAAAACAAGTATAGAAATAAACATTGTTATCAAATGTGTTTTGGCTTTATTGGACAGAACAGCATAGCTTGAAATGAGGGGAGAAAGGAGACCCAACAGACAATTATAAGAGCCTGGAACCCAACTCTCTACAAATCATATGCAAACTGAATGTGTTGCCGGTACGACCACCTGAACACCGGGCACTGGACGGGTTTGTGGTAGACCAGAGTTTAAAGGCCATAGTCATAGTCTGGTTTTCCCTCAATGTAAGCGGTTTTATAAAAAGCCTTGTAGGTGTCTGTGCTGTACGACGATGCTTTGACTGCAGGATCTTCTTGCATGCGTCCACACCACTTTTTTAGTTCAGGAGTGCTTTCCAAAAGACTTGACAGAAAACAAAGAGGGAAAACACATAGGTTGGACTGTGTAATTCATCTAATTGAGTAACAAGGATTGGTTTTGGTTGAAAAAAATAAAGATGAAAAACTTACTCTTTGAGTTCATTAGTCTCAAGTCTTTCAAACCACGGCCACATCATATAATCAATCATCGTGATGGAATCCCCACCAAAGAACTTGGTATTCTTTTTAACCAGATCCTTCACAACACACATCATTTCCATGTTTAATATTTGTATAGCTGACTCATTATTAGGAATGTGCTTCTCACCTCATCAAGTTTCACAAACTTTTCTTTCAGTTCAGAAACAAGTCCAGAGATGTCCTCGCCATTCTTTTTTGCCATTATAATCTTGTAGAAATATGGTGGAACCTGTGGAAAATAAAGAAAATATTTAACCCAGCTGACTTTTTTTTATTTTTATAATCCTTGGAAGCATCAAGCAGGGAAGACTCATTCTTATTAACATCACATTCCTACCAATAAGGAATAAAAGAGGAATAAATATATCTGAACTCTGGACATTGTAAAGTGCTGTGGGTGACCAGTGTCTGTAAAATTACCTATATAAATAAACATTTTTACTTGGGGAGGGGGGGGGATTCTAATCTGGTTAAACATGACTAAAGCACTAGATTAAGATGTACCTTAGAGAAATGCTCCAACATCATCTTCTGCTGAGCCTTCTCAAAGGGACTTTGTGGGAGCAGCTTGTTCTGTGGGTACACCTCATCTAGATAGTCACATGTGATGGGCGACTCGTACAGCACTTCCCCAGCTTCTGTCTCCAGAGTCGGGACAAGTCCAAGAGGGTTCTTCTCCAGAAACCAGTCCGGTTTGTCCTTCAAGCTAATGTTAATTGTTTCGTGCCTAAAAAAAACAAACAAAAATTACTTAATTAAATGGGTAAAGAATAAACTAAATGAGATTGAATGATGTACTTGATCCCCTTGGCATTGAGCACGAGCCTGGTTCTTTGGGCAAATGGGCAGAATCTCATGCTGAACAGTCTGATGTGGCCTTTGGGCACTGGGCCTGGGGCTGCACTCCCTGAAAGAAAATTAAGCAAATTGTATGCAATGCATAAGAACAATGCAGGCTTTGATTTTGCATTGACCACATGATTTTCAAATCTGCTACAGTGGATAGATACATTGTTTAATGCACTGTAGACTATTGATCACAACAGCCACTGTTCAATTATTATTTCGTCAAATGAATCGTAAACATGGCTATGTCAGAATTTTCATTTCTGAAAACTGCGACAGACATGTGAGCCTCCTCGAGTCTCACCCATTGTCTCACCGCGGGCAAAGTCTTGCCATATTTCACTAAACTCGTTCCACTCGTTAGACTTTGGTATGTATTTATAACTATATTCATGAATCTTATCAGCCAATCCGCTGAATACAAATATAATTACAAATCTATCATTTAGATGTAACCCGCACAATGATCTTACCTTTGGCGAAACTCTTCTCCGTGGCCATTGCTTTCAGTAAATACAGTCAAGCGCAGATGGGGAATGCAAACGAAAGGTTATCGTTGATGGTTTTGCAACATTTATGGGAGTCGTTTTACTTCCTTTATTTGGCTGACGTCATCATTAAAGTAGCCAATGGGAGGCATGAGCGCAGATTCTTCCTACTTCGACCATACAGTCTATGCTTCGACCCCATGGAGCTATGTAATTTATATTTTATATATATGTAATTACTCTGTTAACTAATATTTTTTACAGACAAGATAATACCCGCTATTTTAATGACAGAGAGTAATGACAACTAATGTATTTTCTGAATGGGAAATAGACCTCAAAATGAATCACAAGTTGACACCGAAGAATTATATTTTTATTCTTTTTATTTTAGAAATGTATGTAGATTTTTATTATGTCTCAATCTATTCTCTACCTTTGACTTGTTTACACCGAGAGCCAAAGAAATTTCCTAGCCTTTGATTTCATGTTACTTACATTATTTGGTTCTGAAGAATCCCTCCAAAGTCACACCCTCTCATTGACCAGATTTAAAATTATGTGTTTTTAGTATGTTCACTTTTTATATTCTGATACCATATATTTTTATTCGGTTGGTTTAAACTAAAAGAAAGCAAAGCGTCATGTAAAAACGTGAATAAACATATCTCAAAGTACAGCACATTGTTTACAAGCCATAGTCATAGTTGGGTTTTCCATCGGTAAAAACAGATTTGAAAAAAGCCTTGTGGCTGTCAGTGCTGTGTGAGCAGGCGATGACAGAAGGGTCTTTGCTCATACAGTCGTACCAGTGCTTTAGTTCAGGAGTGCTGTTCAGCAGGCTGGGAAAGGGAAGGACAAAAATCAGACTCATGTCTCAATGTGAAAATATTATTATTAATGATAATAATGATGATATTAAAAGATAATAAAACTTACTCTATGACCCCATAAGCCTCAAGTCTTTCAAACCACGGCCACATCATATAATCAATCATTGTGATGGAATTCCCTCCAAAGAATACAGACTTCTTTGTGCCCAGTTTCTGGACAAAAATACCCAACGCTGTAACTGTGTTCCAGTGTCTCTGTAGTGGCTTTCAAATGTGTAAACATGTACTTCATACCTCGTTCAGTTTCACTAACTTTTCTTTCAGTTCAGCGACCAGTGCAGCTTTGTCATCATTCTCCTTTGCCATCACAACTTTGTAGAAATGGGGTACAACCTGTTGAAATATTACATGTTAACATTTTATTTAATAAGGCATACATGCATTTCCTGTTGTAAATAATTAGAAAAATAATGAAAACATCATTACAAATGATGCAATTCACAGCTTCACATGTACCTTGTTGTAATGCTCCAACATCATCTTCTGCTGAGCCTTCTCAAAGGGACTTTGTGGGAGAAGCTTGTTCTGTGGGTACACCTCATCTAGATAGTCACATGTGATGGGCGACTCGTACAGCACCTCCCCAGCTTCTGTCTCCAGAGTCGGGACAAGTCCAAGAGGGTTCTTCTCCAGAAACCAGTCCGGTTTGTCCTTCAAGTGGATGTTAATGATTTCGTGCCTGAGGAAACAATGAATGATTCAATCTAATATACAAAGAAAATACCTCAAACTATCTTACTTGATCCCTTTGGCGTGGAGCACGAGTCTGGCCCTTTGGGCATATGGGCAGAATCTCATGCTGAACAGTCTAATGTGGCCTTTGGGCACTGGGCCTGGGGCTGCACTTCCTAGAAAAGATGAAACACATAATTTCATTCCTTGACTGTGTCTCATATTATTTCATCATATGAAGTATGACTGCACTTCAGGCAAAGAACCACAGCGTGGCGTTGCTCAATTATGTATGCACAGTACAGCCCTGTTTCAACATATCCAACAGGTTCTCAACACAATGACCATGACTTGGCAAAAAAAGAGACAATGTGAGATAGATGGAAAGAAAAGTGCATCTAAATTCACATTAGCTTCACCCATAGACTACACCTGAGGAAACGTTGAAAAGTGAAAAACAACAACAAAAACATTGTACCCACACATTGTTTCCATTCAACTAAAAATTCAACATAAAAGCTGGAGCTTACCATTAGCGAAACACTTATCCATATCAGTGTCTGGTGGTGATACAGAACATGCAATTATTGGAAAAGAAAATAGAAGTGTCTGTAAGTGACAGAAGCAGACGTTTTAAGAGCAGTTTCTATAATGAATGAGCCTCTTCAGAGCGGCGTGTGTGGTGTGCAGGGTGTGCTCTAACTATTATAACCAAAGACTGTAAGGCGTGTTTCACCTGGATCACCTGGATTTCTGACAGAGCAGAGGATGAAGGCGTGGACGGAGAGAGACGGCTGACGTCATCTCGGACACAGTGTTCCATAATAGATCCATGAGTGTTCCTGACGTGACAGTATGCCAATATTTACAGTCTATGGATGAGATTAGTCTATGGATTAGACAGACAGGTCCCAGGCTGCTGTACATTGTAGACTTTAATATTATTAATATCGTTATCATTGTAACAAGACGTATGTGCAATCTGTTATAACTGTTTCGTCTTGCAAGTATTTCGTTTCTAGAGAGTTTGTCATAGAAGTACGGAGTAACGTTTTTGTTTTTGGAGGCGTGTCCTGTTGTCCTGTTGCCTTGGTAACATGCTAACGTCCCATTCCGCCTCATAACGTTTTATTAAAGTTCTCTTCCACTCAACCAAATGGATGTTTCAGATTGTATGGATGTCAGGTGAATAGCATGACACATTACCCACTTGTTTAAATTAACTGCCTTAAATGTATATATATTGTAGCTAAGCTAGCTCACGGTGTTTGTTTGTTTGCAGGTGGATACAAGGGTTCACTAATAAAGACGTTCGGTTTGTGGACAAAAATACCATTGGATTCCCCTGTGGGAATTTCATTTACTTTTTTGATTTAAATACGAGACAACAAACTTCCCTCCGGGGCCCGGGCAGAGGCGTGAGTGCATTCACCGCAAATGGAAACAGTGGAATATTTGCATTTTCTCCCCGTGGCCTGAACCAGTCTATATTTGTGCACAGTCATCCTACATTAGAATTAAAGAGTGAACTTAAAGGTGAGATAGGTATACACTGTAAACAAATGTCCTTGTAGTAAAACGTTAAAAAGCTGTCAAATATGGTTCCAGGATTAACCGTTTTCTCAACATGGCATTACCGTTGCTAATTTCAACGGTTGAAGACTGTTTCACTGAATCACACAATGCCTTTGTGATTTCAAGATTTAACTGTATGTTCCTGTCAATTCACATACAACAAAAACAGCCTTATAATGTACATTTTGTATTATTATTTTTTGTATTATTACTAGTTTGAGTATCACACCCACATGCTGCTAACATGTACAGTAGTATCACACCCACATGCTGCTAACATGTACAGTAGTATCACACCCACAAGCTGCTAACATTTACAATAGTATCATCCCCGTGAACAATCCAAAGAGCTAATGACTTATTACTTAAATATTGTTGCACTAGACGTAGAGATATGTATACATGCAAGTATATATTTCTTCGCCCTACAGTACACCAGTTTATACCTTTATAGGTGTATACTTTTTCATAATTAGCTAACTTTGTCTCTTCAGCTTAATAAAGCGAGAGACAAAGTCTATATTTAATATTCATTTATCATTTGTTGTGTGCTCCTCATTCCTGCTGTTCTGTGACCTGTGATGCAACACTGACATTTCCCCACTGTGTGACCGATATAGGATCGCTTGATAAAATATTTGCATTCTATCTAGTGTCTAACTCATAGTCTAACTATATCTTTTGTCTAAAATCAACACTCCCGTTGCAGGAACATCCAAGCTAGATTTCATCACTTTGGATTTAGGCAACGATGGCCCATACCTCGTGAGCTGCTCGTCTCTTCCAGACTTCATCATAACTGTCTGGTAATAGTCCCACCAGTCCTACAGTATCAGTCGACTTCGTAAATTCATTGAATGCTTTCACTTTTCAAATATCAACGGTTCTACGTTTGTTTGGATGTGTTTTAACAGGAATTGGGAAAGTGCAACACCACTTTGTCAACAAGAACATGGTGGGAACATTACATACAATACTTTAGTGTTCAACCCCTGGAACTGGCTCCAAATGTGTGCCATGGATGAAGCCTCCCTCATTGTTTGGAACATTGAGAGGAATCGTAGAGTCCATGTTCTCAAACCACGGTGAATATGTGTATTGATTATTGCTTTATAAATACAATTTCCTTTATTTAATCCTGTTTACCATTCATTCAGCCTGATAGAGCTTCCAGATGTGGATGGTGCCATTGTAAAGAGGTATGTACTGAGCTCGCACCGCGTCAGTAAAAAGCTATCCTACTTTGGACCTGAGATGCCTCCATCAGCGATCGCAGGACTCAAAGGACACAAGGCAGAGAGCATTGTGGTTAGTGTTTCACTCTGTGTCATTTAAACAGGTGCAGTTGTGTCAAAGTGTTGCTTATGCCCTTTGCAGATGAGTATTTATACAGTTGAGATTGAAAGTGTGCATAGCCAGCCACATGCTCTACCAACTGAGCTGGGGCGACAGTGGCTCAGTTGGTAGAGAATTGAGCCTGAAGGTTGTGGGTTCGAGTCCACCACAAGACTCTCTCCACCGATTCCCACTGATGTCTGCTGTCATTGTGTCCTTGGCAAGACACTTAACCTTTAGGAACACCAGATGCCACAGTGGGGCAGCTGCGGCTGTAAAGTGCCAAACTGCCGTTGTGTGCTTGGGCAAGACACGTCACCCCCATTGACTAGAATCAGTCTGGTGTGTGTGTGTGTGTGTGTGTGTGTGTGTGTGAATGGTTGGTGGTGGTCGGAGGGGCCGATGGTACATACTGGTTGCTTCGCTTCTGTCAATGTGCCCTAGGGCAGCTGTGGCTACAGTAGTAGTTTTTCACCACCGTGTATGGAGTGACTGAATAATGACATGTAAAGCGTCTTTGAATGTCCAAAAAAGCGCTATATAAAACCAATGCATTATTATTATCACTAAATGTTGACCAAATCAAATCCATGTATTTTCATATACCATTAAATCACAATTGAGATTGAAGGACCTTTACCAAACAACAGATCAAAGAATCGAACAATAATAACACATAGGAGCCATTGGTCCATAAGGAGCGGGATGACCACTGTCCAGAAGAATTGACAAATGTCTATACATTTAGGATCATCACTGTCCTCAGACCCTCCTGCATTGGCAAGGAAAGATGCTGGAGGGTCCAACTAAGGCAATAATTCAGAAATTATGAATGACAGTGTATTTCACTCCTTGTTCATACTTCCTCCGAAAACTTATTGGAAAAAGTCCCAGTGAATTCAAATTTTAAATCTCCTCAGGGAAGCTGATTAATATGAAATTAGAAAACACATTTATTTGACAATATATGGCTTCACACAAACACTTATGAGGCCAAAATATGGCCAAAAAACAACATTTCTTTATGGGTATGTACATGTACATGCTCCATGCAAATCTCTGTAGACACTATATAAAGCAATAGTGTTAAGTTTGGATATATATGTGTTGTTTAGGTTACAACGTTTCCTTTTTTCTTTCAGAACAAGCTTTTCAGAAAGGCCAGAGTGACTCCTGTCGCCATGTGCTGGACCGTCACATCGCAGCTGTATGTGGGCTGTAAAGAAGGCTTTCTGCTGCTTATTGATCCAGTGCTCCTCTCCGTCTCCATTGTCTTCAATCCCAAAAGTAAACGCTCATAATATGGATGCATAACACCGGTTTTCTAGGTGTTTACTAGGAGTGGGAATTGCCAAAAATGTGACAATTCAATAGTATTGCGATATTTGGGCCACATTCTAAGTTTTGAGATTTGATTCTGCAAAATATTGTGATTCACGTCCCTCATATTATTCAAAGGCATTACAAAATCTTTGCTCAAAACTCAAATGTAACGTTTATTTTTCGTTTGCACATTAACTGAAGTTCAAAAACTTAGGAGGGTAGTAACATTCAGGACACTGGACCTTATTACAGACAAGACATCATTATTCTCTGAAGGCGACCTCTCACATGAATGGTGAGCTCCCAGCACGTCACTTAGATTATTAAAATACAATATACTACAGTAAGAAAAAACAGACATAATAGAGAATTATAAACTTAATTAAATAATGCAATACATTGCTCTACTGTAGTGATTTAATTTTGTGCACAAAATATTGCAATACACAACAGAATAATTTTTCCCCACGACTATCGTGGCAGTGACTTGATAGTCGTGTCACATTCTGAATTATTGTTTTTTCCAGTACCTAACGGTTTCCCTGAGCTCACACATGGTTTTCAAGCTCTCGCTTTTCACAAAGATCACCTCATTGCAGTAGGAGAAGTGTGTGATCTATATGGACCAACATATCTCAATTATTTGCTATAAAACCATTTGAACTTATGTTTACCTTTTTTGCAGGATAGAGTGTGTCGAAAGTTGCTGGTAAAGGAAAAGCAGATTCAAATCATAAAGACGTGGGAATTAGCATGTCCGATTACAACTGCTCTTTACTCACCCAACTATGAAATGCTACTATGTGCCTCAGATATGGTAATTGCGGCACACTCCATCTACATAAACATAACAAATGATTTTACGTCTTAAACCAGGGGTGTCAAACCTGTCCTCAAAAGAGCTGGCGTGGCTGCAGATTTTAATTCCAACCAGTGTGTCTAGTCTTAACCTGAAGACTTGAGGAAATGTGTGGAGTCTGCTGTGCTCCTGCTTGATTTGAATTACCACCTTCAGCTACACCAGTCTTCTCTGGAACCAGTTTGACACCCCTTCTTTAAAGGCTGCACAATTTCATCTGGTTCTTTGTATTTTCCAGGGTCAAATATTCACTTTAAATCCTCACTCTTCAAAGAATGTGACAAAAGTTCTGGATGATTTGTGTGGGGACTTTGTGGCTCTAGCTTTCTCGCCCACTGATCCGAACATATGTGTGGTAAGTGATATATAAATATTATAATAGGTAATGCTTTTAAAACCTATTATTTCTGTGTATCTTTCAGACTGTGAGAGCTCCAGGACAGCTGCAGGTGTGGTCGATTGATGGCATAATGCTCAGTGCTTTGTCTATGCAAGCAAAGGCAAGAATACAGACATGCTTACCGGTACTTATATATATGTGTGTAGTATAACTTACTGTGCATTTCTCTATCGTCCTGTAAAGATAACAAGCCTGGCTTGCTGTCCTGTCGCAAAATATGTGGCTTTGGGAACAGCTTGTGGAAAAGTTCTCTTTGTTGACGTCAGAGATCCGCTGCAGCCTCGTACAGTGCACCAAACTCCTCTCTATCACACGCCTGTGCAGCATTTAGTGCAAGTATTTTACAAAAACACAATCATGTACTTCTAATGTCAGAGGTGGCAAGTAAGGTTACCATACTTTATTCTGGTATCTTATTGGTACTTCACTTTTCTGACAACTTTTTACTTATATGTCTTGATTACCCAACTATATGTACTTTCTGCTCCTTACATTTTAGCTACTTACTTATTACTTTGCAGAGGGTGACACATTATTAAAAACAGTTTGGAAGTGGTTCAAACTTAAGTGAATACGGTAGCCACCTCAACAGCCCTTCTAAGTTCAGACAACCATTCTGCTCAAGTTCCATTTTTTATGTACATATATTCTCAACAACAAATGCTTATACTGCTTATACTACCTGAATAGATTTCTATACATGAATACTTTAGTACCTAAGACTGGTACTTTTACCACCTCTGTTCGATGTATTTTTGAATGCATAATCAAGTGTCATTGTTGTGATTTTGCAGGTTTGATCCACATGGTAACTACTTATTCACAAGTGCACAAGATTCCTACGTCTATGTTATTGATCCCAGACCATCATCACAATTTGCTGTCTTGGGATGCACAGGTATGGTATGCAGCAGTAAAACACGTTGTGTCATTATCAGTCCAGGATCCCATACCTATAGCTCTGACCCTTACCCTATTCTGAACCCTGAATCTAACCCTAACACTAATCACAGTGAACTAGCCCTAACACTAAACCCCTAACACAAATTAAACATTGATCCTGGGCCAACAACTTTGATTTGTCCCCAGAGTATAGATTGCTTAGTGATATCAGTCTGTTTTCATCATGAAGGGCGGGTCTGACAGGTCATGATGCAAAGTCACCATGACTGTGCACTAACTGTTGAGCAATGACTCGACAAAACCATGTCCGCGATGACATGGTGCAATTATCTGACCTGACATCCTAATACAGAGATGCCTCATTATATGGATTAAGAGTTAATGTACTTTTACATGATAGTTAAAACTGAAAGTGCATGTACAGAATCAACTGGAGTTGTTATTATATAGAGTCCAACAATAAATAAAAATGAATAAGGAATAGGTATTTTACATGCATTCCACCTGCAGCTTTTTGCTTCACTGCAGGTCCCTAAGCAACATTTGCCTCCCCAGCTGTGAAAAGGGGAATTGTTCAAACCCAACAGTTGGTCATTCAACAGTCAAATAGATTCACTCTCCTGAAACCAGCTGTAGCCTGTATCTAAATGTGGTATCGCTGGTATAGTTGTGGTATAGTCACCACTGCCTCCTCCTCTCCCACCACCACCTCTTTTCATCTAAATGTCCCATGGTAAATATGGGCCTGTAGACCGACTTTGGAGTTTGTTGTTTCTCCATCCAGAGATTGCTTCCACTTTTAATTGGAGTGGATGAGTCATCCGTAGGGCTGTGTGTACGAATTTCAATTCGAATTTCTAAACAATTTCATATAATACAAAAAAATGAAAGGCTTTTGACCACTTATCTAATGTTCTGCTCCATATATTACAAAATACAAAAATACTGATGTCTCATATATTTCATTTATTGAAAATCAATTGTTTAAGTCAAAATATCTATATAACTAAATATAGTCTTAGTACATTAAATTGATTAAAATATAGTCCATCCATCCATCCATTTTCTTCCCCTTAATCCATTTCTGGGTCGGGGGGGTGGCAGTCAGAGCTGCACCCAGTACACAGAGCACCAGCCCCTCACTGATCCTCCTGCAGGTGGTGAGTCCACAGGAGCTGAGATCTTTCAGTTGGGGCTTTGGGCAAAGTAGGGTTAAGTGTCTTGCCCAAGGACACAACGACAGCAGTCATCAGTGGGAGTCGTGAAGTAGGTCTGGGCACGAACCCACGACCTTCAGGCTCAAAGGCCAATGCTCTACCAACTGAGCTACTGTCGCCAAATAGAAAGTACCAAAGTACCAAATAGAAATATTGAATATTGTATTTACCTCATGTACTGTTAAAATATTGATTTTTTTTCTTAAAACTCTCCAAAGACATTCTTTTCGCGTTTCAGATAAAGAGGGATTGTGTAGTAAGAGGTTATTTAAGAAATTTTTCATGTATTTTTGCAGTGTTACCGAGCCCATCTTTGACCCTGTCTGCTCAGTACATAAAGGAAACTGGACAGGTGAAAGTTCTTGCACTATGTGCCGACTCAAACAAAACTCACAGCAAACGGCTGACACTGCTGTCTTTACCTGCAAAGACCATCACTGGTAATAAATGCTCACTATTTCAATGTATTCATGTAATATCTTGTGCATGACAGCTTCCGGGAAATACATACATGATCTCTTCATTTTATTTGACAGAGATTCCCAATAGTGTGGACCGAAATGGTTATCTTTCAAAGACTGTCCTAAATGTGACTAAATATGAAGTTCCATATTCGCTCACATCTTGCGTACTGGGAAATAATGAATTTTTTGCTTACTGTCTTAAAATGACACGTCTGCAGCGTTACAAGCTTCCTCAGGTAAGAATATGTTTCACAGTTTAGAAGCAGAGATAGAAATTAGAATGAGTGTTACCACTGTATGTGAGGGCCTTTTTTAATATTATAATTCTGTTTTATTGATGATTGACTTTTATTCCAGGACTCAACCTCCTCTGACAGTGAACAGAGCACTCGGCTCACCCCAACCTGTTGGGTAAAGGATTATTGTATGGGATCCTGTTTCCTGGCGCTCTCTCCTCACAAGTCTTGGCTCGCCTCTTTGAGCCCAATTGGTATTCTGAGAGTCAGGAAATGTGCCTCATTGGTGAATCTTTTTTAATTATTTGTCCAACGATATATGTGTTTACTTACAGATATCCTCCTCTTTTTATGTACACAGGCCACATGCGTTAAGATACAGTGCCATTCCCTGTGCTTTTCTGGAGTTCCACTTTTGTCTATCTCCGCAAACAGTCTAAATATTCTCAGTGCGAATAACAATGATGGCTCTCTCGTGTGCACTAATGTGAAGTGAGGATTTTCCCACCATAAACACACACGCACACAATGCACATCTGCGGACACTAGAGGGAACCGTAGGCCTCAGAAGCAGACTCACAGCCAAGTACTGTACATGAATGATCTCCCATAGGGATTTCTGTGATGTGAAATAGTACATAAATACTGGTCTGATAGGTCCAGAGGTAGGAAAGGCAAGTTCTGATAAACATGCCCCATGTGGATCCCATCTCACTCACATTCCACACGTGCCTTTCATCCTAAAGTATGGTTTCACTTGTCCATCTCCCTGTGTTTGACTGCATTGTTCAAATCAAGAGTCAGCTCAAATATAAAAGAGAAAGTCAGTTTATTGATGTCTTGATATTCCTTGGGCAAAGTGGGAATAAGTTTATGAACATTGAATTGTAGATATTTTAGTTAAATTAATCAGAATGTTTAGGACAAGGGTCTTTACCTTTATTGTCAATGGAGCCATCTTCCTCCCTCTTTTGCAAAAGAGAAATAGTCAACAACTGTATCACACTTATTTTTTACATTAACAACCACTTTAAACATTGAATACACTAAACACAAATATTATTCATGATATGGTATAAAACATGGCCTATTGTGACATTTGTTGATCTTAACCATAAAGCATCGCAACTGTACAATTCTTCATTTAATTTATTGTGTTTTATTTACTGTATTGGCATTTCTATGAAAATGTGCAACCTACTCTCAACCAATAACAAACTTGTTAAAAACTAGTTTTAAACAAGTTTAATTAATATAGAAAAATAACACATTTAAAATGTATGTCCATTTTCATCAAATCAAGTTTGAATCTGCTGCATTTTTACACTAATCACACTTTTCTATATTCCAACAGAATAGAAGAAGGTTCCAATCCTCAGCCTATGTCATTACAGAGCAATTTACAGATCCAAGTCACGACTGAAAACAAAGTCCTTGGTGATATGATGGAGTGGAGTGAACAGGTTTTTTGCAGAAAAGATTTATACAAACATGTAACAACATTCTAATGGAGATACCTTATTTTAACTGATTGGGTTTGGGTTTTTTCCAGGGCGGTGGAAGTTCGGCAACAACAAATGCGAAAGAAAAAGAGGAAGATGACAAAAGCCATTCACAAAAGACTTGGTTGGAAAGTAGGCGAGAGGCGGTCAGTGACTAAGAGGCTAATGCCAATACGGTGGTGGAGATTGTGGTTTTGTGCTGTAGTTTTGCAGGTGGGGCCGTTTGCACCAGTCTGTAAAACCATGGGCAGGGAAGCAGCTGTGTTGCTATTGGCAATAACGTCCACTCAGCCAATTCGTGGATACAAAAAATTAAAAAAAAGTTTTATAGGGAGAGATACGCTCTTGGTAGTTATGAAACAATAAGAGTTGTCACATATTGTAATGGTTATACTCATTAGCTTATCATAGTTTGCATTGTCTAGAAGTGTTTCATTGTGGCCATTGATATGAATAAAACATCCTTCTTTTTGTGTTGAACAGATCGTCAAAGAGGACAATGAGAAATATTCAGAAGTTAAGAAAGACCTCCTGAGAAGACACAAAATGTTACAGGAATCTGTGAGTGCAGATGTTCTGTTTGTCCCACATATTTTAAATTGGTGTCATCGTCTAGGGACCCACCTGGTATTGTTACATGTAGCGGATATATAGTTTGATATTGGTTTAATGATTAGTTAAGCCTATTCCCAGTTGATGTAATAACACTGTTTGTCGGCCAATATTCAACAAAAAGCCATAGTTTTAACATTTACTAAAACAAAATGTGTCCGTTGGTACTTGCAGGATAATGGTAAAAATCAAACACACCCACAATTTTGAAAGTTAAGATTTTGTACTAATTTAAGGCACTGATAATCACTCATCTGGTATCCACAGGATTTGAAAGCCACACTATCGAGATTAGTGCATCCCCATTATATTCAAACTTCATTATACATTGTGCCCTAGAAAGTCATCACGCAGGCCCATTTTACTTTTGCAAACACAATCATGTTTTTTTCACAGTTTCAAAAACTGATCTGTGAGAATGAGAGCGCTCCTGAAATGGAACGTCTGGACCCATCAGAGTTCGTTTTGGATGTAGAGGATCAGAGAAGACTCCAAGCCCTACACGAGGAAGAGGTGTTAAAGGTACCATCATCGGCCTATGTTCAATTCAAATGTCACAACAGCACTAGTCTCAGAGGACTTTACAAAGTTGTTGATTCGCCAAGAACAGATCAGAGAACACATTGGTCCATAGGGAGAGGGATGACCTGTCCATTAATGCTAATAAATGTCTACGTCGAGGCCCATATTGAGAGAGGCATCTGCTCCTACAGACGGACAGAGTCTAGATCCAGAAGTCAGGCTGTAGAACGAGGACTGAGGCTGTGGATGCTCAAGATACTTCTTAATAATTCACATGCTGGGAATGTGTATCTTCCGTTCTACAGGCGAGGGCTGAAACTGAGTGGAGAATTCTCACCAACTACTACCATCGAGACAGATTGAAGAAGATTGGCTGGGATAGCTTGAAGGTCAAAGGCAGATCTGTTAAGGTGTGACTGGATTTAAAAAAAAAAATTATGTAGATTTTAATGTTTATGCTTAATGTGAAATGTGTTATGATGCGCTTCGTGTTGCCTTGTTTAGGAAAGACACTCTACAAATGAAAGTTGATTGATTGATTGATTGACTGATAAGTTATAGATAGAAATTTGTTTTGCACTGTTCAGCAGCTCTATTCAACATAAAATATTAACACATACACATACAGGTCATGCAAGACACACTCGCATTCAAAGCCAGGTGCTGTAGGATATGTGCATAATAAACCACTTTGCCTCAATCTTAAAGCTGGGATACCTAACTTTCAAATCACAAAAACGTGAATTTATAATGTGATGAAATACGTCTAGCTAGTTTCTCGCTCTCAAAACAGTTTGCTTCAATTACCAGTTTTGGCTTTATATCAACTTTTTTGGACAGAAAAGTGAAAAAAAAAACTATCATCTCTCAGCCCAGAGCCTCAAATAGTGACTCATAGGGCTCTTTCCTACGGGTTTGCAAAATATGTTCTAATAAGACTGCATGTTGTGGTTTGTTTTGCTCACATAGTTTTAGTTTTACAAGAGATGCTTTATTTGTCCCAGAGTGGGGAAATGTCAGTTGCACTTTCTGTTGGGATTTTTTCTTTTTTTTTAAAGTAAGATCAGTAAATCAGATTTGGACACAGTCAAACACACTGATGAATATACCCCAATTGTCTCATAATGCTGGGGAGACAAAACAAGATAAATACAACTATTATCAATGACACCTCTCAAATGACTTGCAATACTTCTAAACCTATTAAAAGTCTTTGGTTCTTCTATAGCAGACAATTGTATTAAGCAATGTGATTACCGTCTACACCTATTGCTTCCTGTTGTTTAGGCATTTCAATCAGGCTATGAGGTGAAGAATTACCCGCTGAGAGAGCGCACCGAACAGGAATTGGAGGACCTACGCAGAGTTGAGCAGCAGAGGCGGATCGAACAAGCCCTATGCACTGTAAGCACGCTACACACGCAGAGACAATTTGTGGTTTAGGCTCCAGACTACGCTGCAGAAGAAGTTGCATGTAACAAATTATAATCTACTAAATTCAATATGTTTTTAATTGGAAACAGAATCCAGGTCAGGTGCGTCTGTGTTGCATTGACTGTGGAAAAAACACACACACAGCAGCAAAGAGTTTCAAGTCAAAACAAGTTTTTACGGCGAAAAAATAATTTGATGCTTTTCGCCTCACAATTCTAACTATGTAGTTCCAGTGCTGTAACTTCAGGGATGGCTGAGCGCGGGCCAATCCACAAGTCTTTCTAGATTTATAGCTCCGCGGCCCCATGTTAAAAAAGGCGTTGCAAAGTTCTCAGTAATCGTAGGAGCAAGTTTATAATCTCCAAGCCACATAATCTGTCCTCAAAGCTCTAATTCAATGTGTTTTTCGACTTCCATTTTCAGGACGGAGAGGAGAAAGGCCCGGGTACGGACGTGAAGAGCAGTCTCTCCTATGAGTTTGATTGTTCCAGTCCATACATGTACAATCAGTTTGAAGTGCGGAGTCGAGAGCAGAAAGTCAACCAGATCATTCTGCTTCAGGTACAAACTGGAAACAACAACGTATAACAGTCTAACATGCAGTTTTTCATGCATGCATTCTAATAGGAGATAAAACCTATATATAATTAATTGGAGGGGCACAATGAATATAAAGTTGATATTTTAGATCACTCAATAATGAAACAGATTTGCAACTTGTCCGTCTGAAGGGGTGTTATCTGTTTTAACACCCAGAAATGTTGAAACAATCTAAAAAAAAGTGAGTTAGTTTTCCACCAGTTTTATTAGGAGTAGGTAATTCATAAGGTTTTACCCTTTTCTCACTTTTACTAAGCGCCTTAACTTGAAATACAACAGTAAACAGTGTGTTGCTATGGAAACTAGCACCCTTACAAAGCACCTTGGCTAGGAGTTTATTTTCCATAGATATATACATGTTGTTTGTCTCAGAGTTTTGAAAAAGTAAAATGTTGTGAACAAATTGGACCATAACATGCTATCTTCATCTCTTTGGAAAACATGTTATAATTTGCATACGTGTAAGAAAGAACCCTGTGAGTCACTATTTGATGCTATGGGCTGAGAGCTGATTGGTTGAGCAAGGGTGGTCCTCTCTTTTTCAATTAATCAATCAATCTTTATTTGTAGAGTGCCTTTCATACACAGGGCAACACAAAGCACTTCACAGTCCACATCACACAATGCACAGATCATTGCATAAAAGAAACACCAACATCGCCATCACACAATTAAAAATCACACAGGTAAAACATTAAAATAACACAAGGGATTAAAAAATAAAATAATCACAGTGCATTAAAAAAGAGTTAAAATCCTTCAGTTGTATGCACAGGCAAACATAACCGTCTTTAACCTGGATTTGAACATTGTCAGAGAAGACACATTTTCTTTTTCTGTCTGAAAAACCTGATTTAAAGTCACAGGAACTAGTTGGATAGATTATGCTACCAATTCCAATTATAGAACCAACTATTAGCCACATTTTTTTTGTTAAATAGCCCAGTGTTAAAAGAACTTTGGCATCTGTTTGTTTTTTTCACATTTGTAACATGACATTAACATGGACACTCGCAGCCACTGACTTTGATGACCCTTTCTTCCAGGACCTGATCTACAAAGTCAAAACAGCTTTTAATAAAGACTTTGACGCGACACACAAACAGAAATTATATGAGCTGAAGAGTATTGGCCAAAGGAACAGTCGCATCAAGGAGATCATGGCGGAGCTGGGGCTGCAGGAGGAGATCTTTGAGCCCAGTCTCAGCGACTCCGAGTGCCCAGAGAAACTGCTCACGGTCCAGGACTCGGAGGTCAGACACTCGAATCTCATCAAACCACTTGGATTTCCTGTCACAATAACCTCACACCAATAAACTATTTTTTTCATTCTAGATCACATCTGAGAAATACCTCACCCCAGAGCAAAAAGAAGAGCAGCTGAAAAAGTTGGAAGCGGAGAGACATTTGGCTTCCAAGGTATGCGCCTATTAAAATAGTTTGGTGAGGGTTTTTTATTTTTTTTTTACACTAGTTTTTTCCAGTTGTATATTTGATAACCATTTAATAAAAACAGATGTATATAGTATTTTTTGTGACTTAGGGTTGCTTTAAATGTTGAGAGCGCAAAACTGTTCTATCAAATACATTTTCTTTTCTTGTCTTGGTCTCTCATAATTGGTACATTTTGTTTGTTTCAGTCTTTTCAATGTAACATTTTCAGAAGAAATAAGATGGCAACACGCCTGATAGAGAACAGATTATATTTAGTTGATACAAAAGAACCCTTCGTCACTATTTGATGCTTAGGGGCTGGCACTTTTCTGTCTGAAAACTAAAGTTATGACAGAGGTTAAAAATGAATACATAGATACATGAATGTGAAAACTGTTTTGGCAGAGAGGAAAATGTGTTCTTGATGAAACACTTAAATACAGAAGGACATTGTTGCTACAAAAGAATAAGTTCTTTGTCACTTGTTTATGAGCAGAGAATAATGATTTCCCCTTTTGGACAAGGTATACAGTACATTTCCTGTGATTGTTTTTGAAGTTAAATATTGAGTTTGGACCTAACCCTCAAACTCTGCGAACCTCTGTTTACATGACCTATGATCAAATTAGGGACATAACATACATCTTGTTTTCAGGGAAATAATTATCGGGATAAAACTCTGGACGACATGATGGGCGGCGGGCTGCAAGTGCAGAAACAGGACATATTGAAAATGGTGAGAGGTTCTGTGGCTTGACTTTGCATTTGTAGAAAGTCTCGGGTGTAAAACGCTCGGTGCCCATTCGGTGCTGCTTGAAAATCAGAATAAAGGCCACATAGTTTCTTTTGAATTGCCTCCACAGGAAATTCCTCCTCCGGAGTTTGTTTTGACCAAACCTGAAGTCCAGTGGAGCGAAGAAGAGAATAAGGTGCACAAGGAGTACCAGAAGAAGTTGGACGAGTTGAATGAAGCAAAAGAGCAGTACAGAAAAGTATACAAACAATGCATTATTTCTATTCCCACAAGCTCTAGGTCAGTTTACTGATATCCTACTATTTATGCTTTACAGCTTATAGAGTCGGAGATTAAAAAACTGCAGCTGGCGAACCAAGAAGGCGTCAATAAGTTTGATGAAACAATGGCAAAGCTGTTTGAGAAGCAAGAGAAATGTGAAATGGCTGTTAATCAGGTGATCATTCAATTGGTTTGGTTTATGCAACATCAAAACACCAAGTTATGGTGGAGCGAAATTCTTAAATCTTTCCTTGTGACTATGACAGTCCAAAAAGGGCTAAATAAGTATGATGTTTTATTAATATTATTATTATATCAAATGGTCTAATTCTTTTCTCATTACGGTATCTAGAAATTGTAAACAATTTTCAAAAACCTATGCATTATGTTGATCAGGAGAAAGGGCTTTACACATGAGAATATTAAGGCAGGTTTGAGAATCTAGTTACTCGAAAATAATGATCTGGGAAAACATTTGGGCATTTTTCTTTCCCATTGTATTGGCACCGACACTCCGACCGAAATAGACACACTTAAAGACATTTCACATGTCATGATTCATTCACTCCATACACGGTGGTGATAAACTACTACTGTAGCCACAGCTGCCCTGCGGCAAACTGACAGAAGCGAGGAAACCAGTATGTGCCATTGGCCCCTCCGACCACCAACCATTCACACACATGTGGGTTAAGTTTCTTGCCTAAGGACACACCAACAGTTGCACTTTACAGCCGCAATGTGACACCTGGTGTTCCCAGAGGTCTCCCATCACAGCACTAATCAGGCCCTGCCTGCACAGCTTCAGAGGTCTGACAGGATCTGGCTTTCGCATGCAAGTATGACCACAACTCAGAACCTAAACAATTCAATACAATACACACAATGTTGCTTTGCGGTCATAGTAGAATCCCACGCCTATAAATTACTATCTCTGTAAAAAGCATTGTCTAATATTGCTTTTGGTGTGACAACCCCCGTATAATTTCCCTGTGAAACCTTTCTCACAATCCAACTATACTTATATATGTGAGTGTAATATCCTCCACAGGAAGAGTTGAAAATTGCCTGCCTGGTCCATTCCCTGCATGTGGAAGAAGAGATGATAAATCGAGAGGCAGAACTCAAGTCCAGACTTGAACAAGTGCTGACACACAAGGTCAGAAAATCAAATATTTTACAGTAACGTCAAACTCAGATCAATTCTGGCTTTTGACAAAACATAGGGCCCATGCGCAGGCTTGTTTTGCCAGAGAGCGTGTGTGCGCGGCCTGCTCATCATTTTTAATGCAGTCGATGTAAATCAGTTATGGAGAGCAGATGTCATATTGTTTTGGCAGGATGACATCTCAGAAGAGGTGAGGAAATGCCAAGAAGAGGTGGATAACTTTCAAACCGTCTACAAGACTACAGTCGCTGAGGACCAAGTAGGTTTAATAGAGCATACAGGTGAAACTCAAAAGTCAATTTCCTTCTCTTATTCAACTGACAATGGGAAACTAATTTATGACAGACTCATTACAGGCGGAGGGATGTAATAGTGCAGTGAGCCATGTTGATGATTGGTTCACAACTAGTAATAATCCCAAATAAAGAGTCTGTATCATGAATTGGTCTCACATTATAAGTTGAATTACAGAAATAAATGACCTTTTGAATAATCTTTTAATTTCAGTTGTACATTATAAAAGTGTGAAATGTACTGTGTGTGCGTGTGTTCATGTGTGTGTGTGTATGGGATGTGTGTACAAAAACGCTTGTCTGTCTATAGTGTAATTATTACTTACACTTAGTAACGCATTTTATATATGATGTACTTCACATCTCAGAGATCTATAGTCGGTAAAAATGCCTCGTTATCCTTTATTCGTCCCATAGTGAGGAAATTCCAGTGTTGCATCACTGGTTACAGAACAGTAGGAAGAGGAGCACACAACAGAAGATAAATGAACAATAACTCTACAATGAAAAAAAAAAAAAAAATCTAACTAAAAGGCATTTCCTGCAGGCCTATTGTTTTAAATCACACAGAAATATATTACAATAAAATAATGTAGACAAAGAAGGAAAAAGTTCATTATAATAATATTTAGACAAAAACAATGTTATTGAATGACACTGTAACCACACTATAGACTTTTGTATGAATTTGCTTTATACTCTTGTTCTCACCAAGGGTCTGGACAAAGAATTCCACAAAGAGTTCTGTGACGTCCCCAGACATTTTGTCGACGAACTCCACAAATTGTTCAAGCGCAGACCCAGGTTTGTAGCTTACATTTTAAAAGAACTACACCAAACAAGATATAATTTTGCTTTTAAAATATGGGTCTATCTATCTTTTTTGTCATTAAGGGCCCAAAAGATGAGGGCACAGGTCACTAAAACCCCCATCCCATTCAAAGAGCCGTGCTTGTCTGGTTCCATGGCAACGGAGAGTCTTGGGAAGCTGATGAAGAGCGTGGATGAGATGGACTCGCCCCAAAATATGCCCGAAAAACTGCATCCAGCCGTCTGGGAACGCTTCTGCATTTTCCGAAGAAACAAACTGGAAAAAGAGCACGAGGTAATGCGTTTGTGTGGGAGTGTCTGACAGAAGAAATATCAGTCTTTTATTTTAGACAGTGCTGTGTAGAAAATGTTGAAGAAATGGGGCGATTTAAGTAAGTAAGTGAACTTATGACATCACGGGAGGGTAATTCCCAGATCATTCTGACTGACAGGTGCTTTATAAAGATGACCTACTGACCTGTATAGTCATTCACATCAAGCAGGTCAAACTCTAAATCTGAAACAATACAAAATCTGAAATGTATTCATGTTCACTGTGTTGTGTGTATGTTGTCTCAGCTGAGGTACTTTCCAGCTACGTCAGATTGTGTTACTCTCATGTGTGATACAAAATCCAGTGCTTGCCTTTTATAAAAATATCCGAGTCCAAAAGGAGCCAGTGGTCTATTAATACCGGACATTTTTACAGCGTGGTACTCGTCTTATCAAGTCTGTAAACGAGCATCCACAATATTCACACTGACTGAAGCTGCATTGTGTCACAAACACACACATACTGTGCTTTGTGAACGAGCCTGGTGTTCAGATTGTACAATCAATAGCGAGGTCGCTAATGAACACATCTTTAAGTAACATCTTTCCATAAAATAGATTAGAATACACAATTATTAAGTAATTTTATATTTAAATATTGTGAATATTTGTCTAAGATCAATATTGTCTTTATGCCGGTGTAACAGTATGTAAAGATTATTAATTCATGTATTCTTTCAGTTTATTGGTTAGGGAAAAGAGCAGATGTTTCATGTTGGACACTAACATTTTAGCCAAGGCCAATTCTTCATGTGCCCCTCGTTGGGCATTTACACACAGTGACAGTAAAATGACCTGCCAGAACCACATCAACGTACAATATTAAAGCTGGAAATCTAACTTTCAAACCACTAAAAATGATCTACAGTATGTAATAAAATAATGTAACCAGATCCTTGCTTTTCAAACTATTCGGTTCCATCACATAGACGTATATTAGGAGTGGACTTCCCGAATGTGTTGGTGTTGGTGATCTGTTGATGAGAAATCGATTCAGGATTATCCACTAATAAATGGAATGAACTTTAATTGATTCACACAATGTTCCCTAAATAAGAACTTACTTAGGGTACATTTTCTCTTGCGAAGAGAGAAAAAATATCATCACAATTTTTATTTACAAATAGCTGGTCTAGTCACATACAAAACAATACAGAACAAATTTGGGTTAAACGTATATTACACTCAACTGTGGGACTTGCAGGTCAAAATGAACGCACTCACGCTGGCTGAGATGATCGCATTCCTTCAAGCGAGGAAAGACGAGGAGAAAGCCGTCATAGAGGAATACCAGACCATGTCAGAGGAGCTCAAGAGGTGTGTGTATCATAACCTCCGATGATTATAGGCTCGAAAACACAAGATTACAGCCGTGACTTTTACGAGGCCATGGTTTGTTTTGCGTCTGCGCAGATTGCACCAGGTGAAGAACCGCTTCATTATGGACCTGAACGTCCAGGTCCTGCTGAAACAAGGCCAAGTGGAGGTCTCCAACACAAAATTCTCAGGCCAATACGCAGACTCCATACTGCTGCCAAGAAGTGTGGTGGAAGACCTGAACAGAACCATCAGGGTAGGGCGAGTGTTTGTCTACGCATACACTGCAAAAAGTGATGAAAAATAAGTCAAAAATTGCTCAAATTTGGCAAAATGTATCTTAATTCAAACACATTTTGACTGCCTTTTTAACAACATTTGCCATTTGGGACAAGCAGAATTATCTTGTTTTAAAAAGATACAAGAAATGTCTCCCTTGGAATGAGAAATTAAAGCAACAGTTCTTGATATTAGACAAAATGGCTTTGTCCCATTGGCGAATATAGATTAAGAAAAAAAAAACACTCGATTCAAGCAATTTTCACCTCATATTTTATCAGTTTTTTGCAGTGTAGTCTTCGCACAAGCAGTTTTTTTTTTAGTATGTGTAATGTGTGTGTGTGTGTGTGTGTCATTAGACGATTGGAGAAAGCAAGATTTCAGCCATGGTGGAACGCAAGAACTTGGGCAAAGATATCCTTCAGCAGGAGTGGGAGCTCAAAAGGAACAGGATGCACATTGAGGATCTGGAGAATAAAGCCAGAGACATTCAAACGCTGAGGATTTCTGCGGATCAAAAGGAGGTAACACAAGCGGAATCAGTCTCTGCTTACTGTATTATTGTACTGATGGTGATAAGGCACGGTAAAGCAGGTTTATTTGTTTAGCACAGTTTATACACAGGGCAATCCAAAGGACGTAACAAAACAAGATAGAAACAATCATACAAGGCATCAACATCTTTAATAATCTATCTAGTTTTTTGTGCGTGAACTGTGCTACAAAAATATACCTGCCTTGCCTAGAATCCTTCAGTCGTACAGTATACCCAGCTAAAAAGAGATGTTTTCAATTTGAGAAGACGTCTGTTTCACATTTTCAGGAAGACTGTTCCAGATTTTAGCTACATTAATCTAAAATGCTGCATTCCCATATTCAGTCCTGACCCTGGGCACCAGCAGGAGGCCAGTCCCTGTGCTCCTCAGAGTCCGAGTCTGTTCATATATGCACACAAAAATTGAGCTATGTAATAAAATATGGCACCAACGTGAATGTGAAAGCCATATCTTGACAGACCTCTGAAGCTAAGCAGCACAGGACCTGGTTAGTACTGTGATGGGAGACCTCTGGGAACACCAGGTGCCACAGTGGGGCAAAAAGTGACTCACAGGGCTCTGTCTGAATACTTGATTCAGAAGATCAAATGATTTATAACAAGATGAAGACAGAATGTTGTGGTCTTTATCACTTCATATTATTTATTTTATTTATTTAATATAACATCCAGACCCAAAAAGATCCATATAAAACCAATGTATTCTGGATTTGTTCACAACATTTTACTTTACTTCCTGTTGTGATGGAGGGAAAACAGTTAGGTACCCCAGCTTTAAGGAAGTTCATTCATTCTTTGCACCTCATGTGTCTGCAGATTTTGATGAAGGGTGGGTCTCGATGAAGGGTTGTTTTGTGTCAGATGTTTAGTGGATAAGTGCGAACAGATGACGTTGTGATGACGCAGATAATTAAGTATTCTTTGTATTATACCGCCTACATTTTTACAGCATCTTTCATTGAATTTGGAAATACTGAACGATCCTGGGCTTGATCCTGTTCTAGTCCTGGTCTGGTCTCTTACATTTTGTTCTGGGTTTGTCCAAATTTTAATCCATTAACAAGTTTGCAAGTTCCAACAAACCCTCACTTATCCAATGAGCTTTGGTGATGATAAAGACACATTATTATGAACTGAGTCACACGTTTTTGAAGTCCAAAAACTCTGCCCTGAGCACTATGTTCCGAGCACAAATGTCTGTTCGGCGTTTGGTTTCGTGCCCTCTGAGGTGTGGCTCTTTCCTGCCTTTGTGCCGCTCACTTTAATACAGGAAAAACACATTCAAAGCACAATAAATTCAGCTCAAATGCAGGTTTATGAACAATATGAGGATTATTCATAACCATAATAAGTGTATTAAATGTAATGCTGCAGAGATCGCCATGGTTAGCTTTGTCATGTGACAGGAGCATGGTGGGAGGGATCAACAAGCTGAAAACTAAAATTCGGAAACTATTAAGCCATGAAGAACCTCTATATATGGCTATGTTTATTTCTTAAAGTCGTGAAAGCGATAATAGCTAAATGGAATGGAAACGCAAAGGATAAAAAGGGCCGATTTTATAGGGCACTGAAATAAACATTCATTCCAAATCACATGCAATAATAAAAACAAATGTTTATGTAAAGAAAGTATTTTTCTTGAATATTTGAATCATTATTTATTGAACTTCTTTCTTATTTACATGTAAATAGGTATTTTGTGTTTTTGTTCATTGCGTATTCTTTAACAAAAATAGTAATTGCAACCATCTTTATATGTTGTGTTGCTTTTGGGATTGTTTAATTTATGGTGTGGAGGAGGAGGCATGCATTATGTACTTTTTCTTTCGTACAGAATTAGTTTGACCAAAAAAATAACCGTTTTAATGTTGCCTTCTCTTGTTTTCCCAGTATCTAAACAGTACCGATCGAGAGGGCCGAGCGTCGAAGCAAGTCGCTGTTATGGAAAAAACTTTAGCTTATCAAAAACAGGTTCATAAAATACTACTTAAACATACTACTTTTCTTATCTTCTCTCTGTACATCGGTCTCACTTTCCATGTAATGTTTTCAGTGTCATCTAAAAAACGTGGAGCACCGCAAGAAAAAGATAAAACAGCTGAAACACCAGGCCAAACAGACGTCAGACAAAACCGCAGTGTTGGAAACCCAGATAGCGGAGGCAGAGGTCCGAGTGGCTGCGAAGGAACAAATCCAAGCCATAATCGGTAAATCAGCACATTTATTTGCATATTCAGAAAGGCACAATGAAACAAGCGCTATAAAGCCATGCACCTGTTTGTTTGGGGCGAAGCTACAGATAACCCAGCCACAGAAGATGAAGAGCGGTATCTGGAGATAGTTCAGAGGAGCCAGCTGAAGGCCCTGGCTGAGGCGCAGACCAAGCAGCTGGAGCTGCTGAGGGCAGAGGTGGAACGTCTCCGGAACAAGAACTTCCCCTCGCTCTCCCAGCTGCCGCACAACTGACTCAAGGTGGGCAACAAATGATGGCGCCGTGGCAAGAGTCCTGGTGTGTACCATCTTCTCTATTTGGTGCACACTGGGGTAGTCTTGCACAATCTTGAAACAAAGCAAAACTAATACAACTAATAACATACTAATAGAAATTAAACCTTTGCAACTTTACAAAGCAGTGTTGGCTGTCATCTTTGCCCCAGCACGCACCTTAGAACAGTAAAGCTGGGGTACACAACTTTCAAACCCCAAAATAATTGAATAATGTAATGAAATGTATCCAAATAGTTCTGTAAATATGAGATTTGCTAATCCAGTTAAAGCTGGGGTACCTAATTTTCCAAAACCACAACAAATGTATCTATGTAGTACAATCCTAGTCCCTCGCTCTCAAAATCGTCACCTATTTTTACACGCACACATCTTCAGATCAGCTTTTACAGACCGAAAAGTGAAAAACAGAGGACCACAGCACTCAGCCAATCAGCTCACAGCCCAAAAGGTCAAACAGTGACTCACAGGGCTCTTTCTTAATCATATGCAAACTATCACAAGTTTTCTAGTAAGATGAAAACGGTTTGTAGTGGTCTGATTTGCTCTTTTTAATTTTTTTATTGCACTTTTTTTAATTATAAAAACGACATGGATTATCTAAGAAAAAAGGTAGGTACCCCAGCTTTAAAAAAAGAAAAAACAAATCAACTTTACAAAAGGTTGTTAAAACGCATTAGCAGCCCTTTCTTACTTGTGAGACCTGTAAATTAAACATTAAGAACCTCACATTTTGACACATTTAAAGACATTTCTTCCAGGTCTTAAACACTCGCAGTCTAAGCTCATGTTGTGAAGTCGTCCTCCGCTCGGTCAAAGTGCAGAATACCGTCCTCCAAACCGAACAGGTCGATGAGCTCAGATAGACTGGCTTTCTTCCCGTCTCGTGTGGCGTCTGACTGTAGTTCATAGAGCGACGCCTGGGCACAGCTCCGCCACTTGTCGATCAATGCCTGAAGCTGCGTCAGATTATTCTAGAAAACAGAGAAATGTGTGACTTTGTTGAATTATTTGACATTGACTGACTTTGAGGAATGGGAAATATGTAAAAAAAAATATATATATAATTATAACTGTTGCTGTGTTCCAGGTTTCTCACTTTTTTCCCCCTTTTTGGGCGGTGTGATTTCAAGGTTTTCTTTCGACTTGTTGGTCATTTGTCGAAACATTGGACATTTATTAACCTTTATGAAGAGTGGTCACCCTGCCTCCTGTGCAGCAATGGCTCCAATGTGTTTGTTATTGTTATTATTTGGTGTTTGTGATTTTTAAGCTGTACAAAAATAAATGTTATTGATACAAATATGACGGTTTGTGATTTGATAATTGTGACTTGTACAAATGTGGTTTTGATTGTGGTTAAATCTTGCAACTCATGAGTAAAAGCAACATCAAAAACCAGGAAATATGAAATACAATTATAAATCTAAAACAAGAGCCGGATTTGTTTTAGTATTCAGGATAACAACAATACAAAAATGTTTAGCCTAAAATGAAATGTATTTAATTCTAACTTATCAGTCTTTAAAGATAGGCTACCTAACGTGTTATCAAATATATAAGGTTTACGTTTCTTGTAAGTGTTATCTTAGTAGAAAATATCAATATCATTTGGTTTGTTTGAGAAGGAACAAAAAACATAGACAATCTGTCAGAGTAGTCTGATGTATGCATCATATTGCTTAGAGACAAAACTAATACTCAGCACTGGTCCCTCCAAATTGACAGTAGAGAATATAAAATAAAATAGAATAGAAGCACAATGTTAAATTACTAAATCACTAAGTGCAGCGTCGCTTTTTGCACATTCAAGATTTTGCTTCTTTATTGAACGTGCTTAGTTTCTGTTGTAAATATGTCATCTTTTACATACTTGAAAGGAAGATCCCAGAGAGTCACTATTAGATACTTTGGGCCTTTTTTCACTGTTTCTGACTGTGAAAGCTGATCTAAAGATGTAATGTGAGCAGAAAACTAGCTACATGGCTTAAAGGCGTTAAGCTTTGAACGTGAGGTGCCCCAGGTTTAACAAAGTCGTTACCTTGCTTCTATACATCTTCACCATCTTCAGTCTCCGCAGGGTCTCGGTCTTGTCTTTCACCTCCCTCTTGAGCTGCTCCAGTTGTTGAGTCAAGTCCAGACATGGCTCTGGTGCAGGTCCAGCGATACTTGATCCCAGCTCATTTCTGTTCAAGTCCACGTTGTTCCTGATCGCTGGAATGTTGTTGTCTGCTGCTGTCCCTGCTGTCTCTGCTGTCCCTGCTGTCCCTGCTGTTGCTACTGTTGCTACTGTTGCTACTGTAGCTGCTGTAGCTGCTGGGACGTGTCGGCCTCCTTCCTCCTCCTCATCCACACACAAGCGTTTGGCCACAGAGAAGGGAGAGGTGAAACTGCGCCTGGATCTTATCAGTCTCTCCCGCAAAGATGCGCTGAGCTTGTGCTGGGACTGCAAACATCAAGAAATCAGATACAACATGAGATGGATGTGAATAACAAAGCTTCAGATCAATGGGAAATGGTTCAACAAGTTTAGAACTGCAGAGATGACAGCAAATGTAGAAAAGCAGCAGTAGAAAAAATAATCCATTCATAAGAAATGTAATTGAAGCTGTGGTACCTTACTTCTCTTTTCCTGTCCTGTCTTTTTACACACCCTGAGTGATCCTATTTATGTCAAATGTAACCGGTAATTTTGTCCAGATTTATTGATATTAGATATCAATAAGGTGAGTGTGCTATGTGCATGGATCTATAAGGCACATAGCCGTTTGTTATTATTGCATTATTACTTGTGTTCGAACTTTTTGATTCTCGGATCTGTTGTTGGCGAATCAACAACTTTGCAAAGACGACTACAGTTGTGATTATCAGATATGCAGTATGCACACATTTATTGAATTGAATTGATTGACTGAGTGAGAGTGGTCCTCATTTTGTCACTTTTCAGTCAGGAAAAGCGGATCTGAAGATGTGACAAAGGCCAAAAATGCATGCAAACAGAGCCATAAACTAGTTAAAAATATGTTGTATAATAATATAATACAAGGGCTAATTTGGAAGTTAGACACACCAGCTTTAAGTAGTGTATCTCTTGAGTTCATTCAGGACGTTTAAACAATAGATCCAGTCGTATTTAGCAATTAAATGAAAAACTTGCTCGTCCTTTTTAAACCATTATTTCCAAATGTTTCCGCTTTTCCCATAGAAAACAAACACCCAAATTGTAAATATGAATTTTCATTTCCTTCCGTCAAAACAGACATCATTACGTTATAAATACATGTACACATTTCATTAAAGTCTGGCAGAGCTAAATACCTTGTTTGCGCTTGTCCCACTCGGGCTGCCGTCCTCCGCGGTGTTCTCAGGTGTGGAATAAACACTTCTGACTTTGCTCGCTGCTTTCGGCGTGACCTCCATCGTTGTGTGTTGTTAAAGGAGCTTCATTGGACTGAGGTGGAGGATGATGTCGGGGATCAGCTCGTTCCAGCAGCTGAAACACTAAAGAGAGGCTCTGTCTTCAGTTTGTGCACAGAGTGTAAACAAACCATGTGCCGTGTCCATTTCCGTGTTTTGGTTCAGAAGAATCCCTCCAAAGCCCGTGATTGGACAGATAAGAATGACGGGAAGTCGTATCTGGGGTTCTGGGAATTGTAGTCACAGATGTCACCGTCTCTTAAAATGTGATTTACAAATACGGTTATCACTAATATATGAACATTGACAGTATTTAGCTGAGGAATTGTTGATAAGTGCATCATGTTTTGTTTTGTTTAGTGCAGTTTATTTGTATAGGACAACTCAAAGTACTGTACAAAACAAGAGAGGATTCATTCGTAAATAGACAAAGTGCGAAATACAATCACACTTTTTAGTTTAGTTTATCAGTTTACTACCAGTCTCAGTCATTCAAAGCATAAGTTGCATGATCAAATATGAATAAAAGTTTGCAGTTGAGTTGTGTAAAGTAACTGTATACTGAATACCAAAAAATCACAAATCAGTATTCTGAAATCTATTCCATAACTCCCCATCACCACACAGTCATGGTTGAGTCATGGTGTTGGCTTCAGGGACTTTCTGGACCACCGGGGGCAACAGCTGATGATTAGCCATGTCTCGCTCCTCAAATAGGACCATTACTGCATTCCAAGGTTGGAACGAGATGGACTTGCAGCTAGCTAAGTCGGGTAACCTTTTTATGTTGACAAAATATGCTCCACAACAATGAGCATCATTGAGAAGGCTTCAAGATGAACCCCAACTTGATACCATTAGCAAAGTGCAAAGGCTGCAATCAACTTTTTGCCGACAAATAAATGGCTTAAATGACTACCTCTGCGTAGAATGTCTGTGTAGACTGGTGTTTGAATGTGTGTGTGAGTGGGATTGGTCCCTTCATGTGAAGTGTCTACACCTAACTGGATTTACAAACATTTGAATAAAAAGGAAAAGGAACACTATCATAACTATGGCATCTCAACTAGCTTCTCTTTATATGGAGCAGTGGCTCTACTCTAAGCTTCCTCTCTTGTGCGTGAGGGAGCCCTTCCCTCAATTAGACCCAAATTTAGGGTCTAAAAGTGTCAATTTTTAATCACTGTGGCGGGTCATTTTGAACCGAGGGGAGTATAAGGGATGGGAAATCGAGAGCTTTGCCTTTAAACTCTGATGACTCTTCACAGAAGTCCCATGTGACATCACAGCACTCTCAGTATCGTAGTATTATTGTATATACTTAAGATAACCTTTATTCGTACCTCAGTAGAGACACTTCTATGTCATCATTGCGCACATTACAGTAGAAATGACAGGAGAGTCAAGAGCACAGGTTATGCACACAGCAAACAAGATCTATAAGATAGACATGTGCAGCTGTGGACTAGTCTCCCTTCGGCCGCCCGGGAGCCTCCGTGTCAGAGCGGATCCCTCACTCAGTATGGCCTCCTCGAGGTTTCTCACTTTATTCCCACCGTTTTTTCTTTCTTTTTTTTTGAGACGTTCCTTGTTGATGCAGAAGGGTCTAAGCACATTGATGATCCGGAACATTTATGAACATTCATTACTATTGACATTATTCTTTCCCTTTCCTATGGACCAACTTTGACTGTGATGTTGCTGAAGCACACTGTCACAGAACCAGCAAGCAAACGCAGTGATAACAGTTAAGCAGAATCAGTTTATGTTAAATTCTATAATTATACACTGATGCCAACGCAGGACTTTCCATACTTCCCTTAAAACTCTGCTTGTGTTGCTGTCACTTGGCTACCGCTGGTGCCTCATACTGTGATTCACCTCTATTGAAGACACATATTCTGGATCTGATTATGTCTGTGTTTGTGATTGATAGTGTGGTTTTATATATTTATAATTTGCCTGGAGCAGAGGTGTGAATCCAGCCAGTATCTGCCCCGGCTTGAATTCCACCTCTTCAAACTGCATGCCTCCCGGTTATAGAAATCTGTACAATTTTTAACTTGGGAAAAATGACTTTTCTGAGACTATAGTTTACACTGACAAAGGTGACGTGAGGTAACCTGCTCTTTGATATTTAGAGGCTTGGCTGCCTTGTCATGAAAAAAAAAAGTAAATGTGTGTGCTAAGAATGACTGGAGGGCTGGTGTGGCTGCTGCTATGCAAACCGTGGTAATGGTAGACCCAATAAAATATATGCTTGTATTAGTTCACTTAGGTACAGTGGAGGTCTCAAAATAGCAGTTTGAACTTACTTCGCGGTCAATTTGTATCACTGCTTGTTCTTATATAGGAGGCATTTAGCATTTAGCCTAGCTTTAGCCACCTCCATTGCCACTAACGGAGCCCGTGGGGAGTAGAACCACAACATCTTTGCTTCAATGACTTCAATGACCGGCTTCAGTGTCTTATATGTGGATTGAACCAGAACAGATTATTTTACTATCACATTCTCCGACAAACTACAACCAGCAAATTGAGAGCAAACTCTTGACGTCGCCGACATCGACCTACAACACCCGCCTCCCCCGCTCTCTGATTGGTCGGAGGGGATTCAACCGAGGAAACTGCAGCCACTAGGATCAGACCCAGACGTACATGTAGGAAATGATCATGAACCAGAGTTATTTGATCCAAATAAGTCCAGTTCTCAGGTCTCTGCACTGGTCTATATAAATAAAATTGCCTTGCCTAAAAGGGAAAGAAAAGCATTTTACAGAGCCCAAAGATAACTGCACGTTAACTAATAAAACGCTGTCCACAGGAAGAGGCCGAGCTTTCACTGCTTCCTCTGGGTCGCGTTGTGTCATGAAACTTTTTGTGTGGGCAGAACATCACAATCACAAAAACACACAGCTTATTCTGTTTTTTTCTGTATTGCAACATGTGTATCTAACTTTATTCATAAAGTAGACTTGGGAGAGAGCTACTGCTTTAGGCCATCATAATGAAAAACACATGTGGTTGTCATGGTGATAGTTATGTGTGTAGTCGGGCACCAATACAACAATCTATCATCACATTACCATTTGGGATGTTTGTGTGTCATAACAGTTAAAATATTTAGCTGATTATTGGTTTTTATCTATTTTCTGCCTGGATAATTAGTTTGAAGACGGTGGTGAGATCATAAACTATATTTAAAATGCTTTCTATAAACTTGTGACATAGACATTTGTTTATATCGCAATCTAAATTCATCAAACTTAAATGATGTCCTATATTTAAAGCTGGGGTTCCTAACTTTCAAACCACAAAAACTAAGAATAAATAGGAAGTATGTACATTTTAATCTGGTTTCCCATTCTCAAAACTGTCACATCTTTAGATCTGCTTTTTCAGACAGAAAAGGGGGAAAAAAAGAGCTCTGAGCTTAAAGAGTCAAAGAGCGACTCCCAGGGCCTATGCTCATAACAACTATTCAACAAAAATGAATACTTTGCAGCTTAGAAGGTTGAGTGCGCTGGTGTCTTTGAACACTAAAGTTGGGGTACTTTTTTCTTTCAAACCACTTTTTTAAATGTAATCCATGACACTAGTTTCTTGCTCTGAAACAGGTTTGCTTCTATCACAAGTTTTCACATACATGTATTTTTGGTCTTTCATGACAGAAAAGTGAAAGCTCTCAGCCCAAAGCATCAAATAGTGACTTATAGGGCTCTTTCTTACAAGTATGCAAACATGTTTTCTCATACAAAGAAGACCGTATGTGGTGGTCTGATTTGGAGACAACATTTTACATTTTAAGACTCTTTCTGTTTTAACAAACTAAATGTTTATCTTGGGGGGGAAAAACTCATTTAAGGCAATGTCAAATTTATTTTTCCATGGCCCTAAAACACAACAGCTGTCGTCTCGGAGGCCTTTACAGAGTTGTAGATTCACCAACGACAGATCAGAGAATCAAACACAAATCAACTTAAAGAAATATACAATAATAACAAACACACATAAATGTTAATAAACGTCAAAAATCCATTTCTTCCAAGACTTTCTCACCACACTCTCTCATGTATAAATCTCCAGGTCGTTCTCGCACCCTCCCCAAACTTCCCCCGAGGCCTCGATGCCAGTTTGCACTTGTGTTAATATTCTCATTCTGATATCTCCACACAGCTGATTTAAACTTTGATTAAATGTGATGACAACTGTTTACAACTCACTACAATAGAGATAAGACAGTACATCCATTCATCTGACTCTATTGTAGTACTGAGGGAGGAGAGGAGGGAGGAGGGGAGGGACAATCACAGAATATATTGTGCCGTCTTTGTCCTGGCGTCAGAACAGATCGGGTCGTTCCTGTGAAGCCAGACACATATTTGAGGACAGCTGTTATGGCAACGTGCACTTAACACACACTATACCTGAATGTTTGTCTGCGGAAATGGAGAGGCCGTCTTTTAGAGCAGGGGTTCTCAAACTGTGGTAATGAACGTGTACTCAAGGCTAGGTGGTTTTTTAGAAAAATCCCCTCTCGAGTTCTACTATAAAATCCTCAAAACAGAATCATTATTATTTTACTGATGCAGAGATAATAAAGCAACAATTTCACTGGTTGAAACTGGTTTATCATTTTTTGTTTGTTTTGTATTTAGTTCTGAATGTCTTTATTGTCCCTTTATCATTTAACGTGTTGAAAATTGTCACAAGCACGTCGAGACAAATACAATATTCCAGATTGTCAACGGGTCACAAACAAATTGAAGGCGGCATTAAAGGCTCTCGCTCTATCTCCCTGGAGAGATCACTGCGCTGATGGAAGAATCACTGATATATGATCAGAGTGCACTGTATGTCCCCACGGAATAACATGTGCTTACTTTCTTACTTTTCAAACATTACTATGGAGTAAGCTGCATTTTTAGTCTGCCACTTGTGGAAAATCAACCTCACAGAGAAGGGATTATTGTCCACTTTCCTGGAAATTTATTATCAGTTTCTTTCAGGATTTTTCAGATTTTTCGGACAGAACATAGTCAGAATATGGTTTTTATAGTCATTAGTTATGTCACAGATACGTCACACACAGAAATACATATGTGTCGCTTCAAGAGACGATCAGAACAGATTAACCACATTAATCGACTCTGACGTTATTTTTAAACTTGCTATGCTTAATGTCAGATCTCTATGTAACAAATCATTTTTAATTAATAATTTTATCACTTCTTATGATCTTGATTTTATGCTTATGGCTGAAACATGGCTGGACCAAAATACAGGAAATGCAGTTCTAATAGAAGCAACACCACCCAATTTTAAATTCGAATCCGAAATACGAGAAAACAAAAGGGGGGGAGGCATAGCTGCAGTTTTTAGAGAGCACTTTGTCTCCCATAGAATGCCCCTTGGAAATTTTTCATCGTTTGAGTATATTTCTTTTAAAATGGAACAAAAGCAATCTTCTACTCTTTTCATTGTCCTGTACAGGCCACCACAGTCATGTTGCGATTTTATTGACCATTTTACTGAACTACTTTCATTCGTGTGCACAGATTTTGATAGTTTAGTTATTACAGGTGATTTTAATGTACATGTTGATAATGTTGATGACAGAAATGCAAAGGAGCTGGCTTCTGTATTTGAGACCTTTGGTTTCATTCAGCACGTGAGTGGCCCCACCCACAGCAGGGGGCACACTCTTGACCTGCTAATTACAAAGGGGGTTAATGTATCAAATGTTAATGTAGTTGATGTTGCTTTGTCAGATCATTTCTGTGTATTTTTTTGACATGTGTTTTGCTAGCAAACCACCAGCTGAATTTACAACTGTTAGAAGAAGACACATACATGAAAACACAAGTGAACTGTTCATGGGAATGCTAAATTTTGAGAAAACTCCATGCTCTACTGTTGATGAATTGTATAACTCTGTCACCACCAGTGTTCTGACTGTTCTGGACGCCATTGCTCCTGTGACGGTTAAAATAGTTACCAGTAAGAAAAAGGCCCCATGGACTAAGGCAGACTCGGTTAGGGCACAGAAGCAAGAGTGCCGGAGGGCCGAACGGAAGTGGCGAAAGTCCAATTTCCAGGGCGATTATGAAATCTTTAAAGATGAGTTGGGTGAATTTAACCGGGTTCTACGTAGAACAAGAGAAATGTATTTTTCTGACATTATTGGAGGTTGCAGTAACAATTTTCGTGTTATGTTTTCAACAGTTGGTAGATTAACAAACCCCCCTGTAAAGTTGCCCCTAGAATTTTCCTCTAAATCTAGGTGTAATGAGTTCGCACAGTTTTTCGATGACAAAGTACAAGGAATCAAAAACACTATCACCTCCACAGCACGTATAACAATGCAACAGCCAGAGAAGCTTTCTGAGCTAACTCACTTTGCACCTGTGGATACTGAAACTGTCAAAAAGATAATCATGAGTCTGAGCTCCTCCACATGTAGCCTGGATATATTGCCCTCTAAATTTCTGAAGTCCGTCCTGAGCAGTTTGTTACCTTCACTGACACAAATAGTAAACATGTCTCTGTCGTCAGGAACATTTCCTATGGCCCTAAAAACAGCAGTCATAAGACCTCTCCTAAAAAAGAGCAGTCTGGATCCTGCGGGACTTCAAAATTATCGCCCCATATCGAATCTGCCATTTATTGGAAAAATTCTTGAAAAAGTGGCCTCCCAACAACTTACTGAATTTTTAACAATGAAAATTCTTTTGATATGTTCCAGTCTGGGTTTAGACCCCACCACAGCACTGAGACCGCTCTAGTGAAGGTAACAAACGACATTCGACTTCACACTGATGCAGGTAAAGTCACAGTTTTGGTCATGTTAGATCTTAGTGCCGCGTTCGACACTGTCGACCATGAGATCCTCATGCAGAGACTGGAGGACTGGGCTGGTGTCACTGGCACAGCCCTAGACTGGTTTAGGTCTTACCTGGAGGATAGGAAGTACTCTGTGGAGATTGGAGACTGCGTCTCAGATGATGTGGCCCTGACCTGTGGTGTACCACAGGGGTCGATCCTGGGACCTCTCCTATTTAATCTCTACATGCTTCCGTTAGGTCAGTTAATACAAAGAAACAAAGTGTCCTACCACAATTACGCTGACGACACTCAGATCTATGTCTCACTGACTGCAGGAGAACAGGGACCACTGGATTTGCTCCTTCACTGTATCCAACAGATCAGTGACTGGATGCAAAATAATTTCCTCCAGCTAAATACAGACAAAACCGAAATCATTGTCTTTGGTCCCCAGAAACAAAGAGAGGGCGTCATTTGTCAACTTCAGTCTCTCTCCCTACTTCCTTCAGACAAGGTCAGAAATTTGGGGGTAATACTGGACTCAGACCTAAATTTCAATAGCCACATAAAATCAATAACATCAACAGCTTTTTACCATCTGAAGAACATTGCCAAAGTTAGAAATATAGTGTCCAGGGCAGACTTGGAGATTCTTGTCCATGCATTTGTCTCCAGCAGGCTAGACTACTGCAATGGCCTGCTTACAGGTCTGTCCAAACAGACCTGTAAGCAGCTGCAGTACATCCAAAATGCAGCAGCTAGAGTCCTGACAGGAACCAGGAAGTATGACCATATTAGTCCGGTCCTCAGGTCTCTGCACTGGCTTCCTGTGGCTCAAAGAATAGATTTTAAAACAGCTCTGCTTGTGTACAAGTCTCTCCATGGCCTTGCACCAGAATACATTAGTGACATGTTGGTGTCATATGAACCAGCCCGGACTCTGAGGAGCACAGGGACTGGCCTCCTGCTGGTGCCCAGAGTGAGAACCAAACATGGGGAGGCTGCGTTTCAGATCCATGCAGCTAAGATCTGGAACAATCTCCCTGAAAATGTGAGGGAGGCGTCTACTCTGTCAATGTTCAAATCCAGGTTAAAGACTGTTCTGTTTGCCTGTGCATACAACTGAAGGATTTTATCTCCATTTTTAATGCACTGCTGTCATTTATTTATTTTTTTAAATTTCCTGTGTAATTTTGAAAGTTTTAATGGTTTTATTCTTTTGTGTGATTTTAATGTTTTAATTGTGTTTTAATCTTTTGTGTGATTTTAATGTTTTAATTGTGATTCTGGTGTTTGTTTTATGTGATGATTTGTGATGTGGACTGTGAAGCGCTTTGTGTTGCCATGTGTATGAAAGGCGCTCTACAAATAAACTTTGATTGATTGATTGATAGAGTCATAGCATGGATACACAATGGGACCTTGTGACTGTGAGGGCCAGATATTTTGTCTTGCGTTTGTACCACCTGCGTAGGCCATAACTATCTATCCACCATATCGTGTTAAATCAAATACATAAATGGCATTTTCTGTGTGTAATGAACTGATCCCAGTTTTGCTTTGACCTGGTTTATTAGTCGTCAGGACACAAAATATTATCTGTATCTTTGACAGACTTGTACCTCTTCCTCCTCTGTCCGTCCTCCCTCTCTTTCACTGTCCAAACAAACCGAAGATTTAGACGCTAATGTTTTAATAGAGTCTTTGAGTGCCCCATCATCAAGTCCGTATTTATATCCACTATTGGGACGTCCCGTGTGCAGGTTCTGCTCGTCATAAGGATCACGTAGCAAGACGAGAGGGAAGAGCCCTGAAGCAGCTCTCATCAGACCTGCATGTTTTGGCAGCTGCTGTTTCCAAAAGCAGAATGAACTTTGGACTTCAGCTTCAAACAAAACCCCACTCTCCACAGACTCTTTTGAGTGATGGGCCATGATTGGTTTTGTTTGTATGTGATTGAAAGCCTCCAAACAAAACTTCCAGGTTATTTTTTTGGAGAAAAGTTCAAAAAACAGCAACAAAATGAAGCTGTTGTCGATAAAGTTAATGACTGTCTATGTAAGGCAAGTTTTGTTTGTATAGCCCAGTTAAAGAAACAGTATATAGGAGGATTTTCCACTTCCTGGTATATCATCAAGAAAATTTGTCCTCCTAATTGTCAATCATTCTGGTGATACATGCTCGACCAAACAACTTCAGAGAGATTTTTTTTTTTTTAAGTAGAGAGAGCGGTTCTTTTCTATATACCTTTTACACACAAGGCTTCTCAAAGTCAGTAAAAAATAACACATACACAATCACAGTAGGTTAAAACAAGAGAAGGTACAGAAAAGAACAGAACTGTTTTTCAACCTGGTCAGAGTGGAAGACTGTCTCACATTTTCAGGAAGACCTTAGCTGCAAAAGTCTGAAACGTTGCCTCCCCATTAGGCCTGACTCTAGGCACCAGTCCCTGTGCTCCTCAGTGTCTGAGTTGGATTATATGGCACCAACAAGTCACAAGCCTTGGGTTTGAATTCTTATCCCTAAGCCGCAGGAAGCCAGCGCGGAAACTGGACTAATGTGTTCGTACTTCCTGGTTCTAGTTCTCGCTGTTGTCTATGTATAACCTTCAATAGAACGCATTTATACTTTGCTATTTCCTGCACCTACTATTGTAATTCACATAGGCCTATATTGTTGGTGTGATGCATTAATATCCGCAGGGACTAGTTGTGACAGTTGTAGTAAACATTTCGCGAGTCTGCACTGACTGGAAGCGTTATCATTACCCTGGTATGTCCTCCTGCCCCCAAATCAAACTCCTCTTCATCTTTTTGTTGGACTTGGCACGATTCTGAGCTTACACCGAGACGTGATTGGCTCCTCCTCCTCCTCCTCCTTCCCCTTCTCCTCCGGGGTAGTTTGCTTCCCATCATGTCTGCAGATGAAAACCATAGACCCACGGTGAGTCAGCCTGTGTGGGAGGGAGAGGGGGGTGAGAGAGAGGGGGTGAGTCTGCTCTGGGTGTGGTAGTAGGAGGTGAGGAGGACCGCCAGCAAAGTGAAGCGTCTAATCTAGTCTCAAAATGCAAACATGCAAATGAAAAGACATGTTTATTATGGAGTTAGAAGCAAGACATTCCCATGGACTGGAGTCGGGACGATTTGGCGAAAACTATCATTATATGTATGAGTGAAATGGAAAGTTAATGTCATGCCATGTTGTGCTTTTTCCACAGATATTTGCTTCAACATTGACACACCCAGGATGATGTCGGTTTGGGCCTTATTTCTGAGATAACTGTATGAATTTATGGACTCTATCAGCGTTGATGGACATTGGTCATCTGCCCCTTATGGACCAATGGCTCATCATTTTTTTTATCATTGCATTTCCTGTGCTTCAATGGTTTGATTCTCTGATCTGTGCTTTGTAAAGTATCTATTTGTCTTTTGCGGTTTTTTGGACACTCAAAGACGCTTCACATGCCATTATACTTTCACTCCATACATGGCAGTGATAAACAACTACAGTAGCCACAGCTGCCCTGGGGCACACTGACAGAAGAACCAATAAGTGCCATCGGCCCCTCCGACCACCACCAACCATTCACACACACACCAGACTCATTCTAGGCAATGTGGGTTAAGTGTTTTGCTGAAGGACACAGCGACAGTTTTTAGCACAGTGTGCCCCAATGTTCCCAAAGGTCTCCCATCACAGTACTAACCAGGCCTGCCCTGCTTTACTTCACAAGTCTGACAGGATCTAGCTTTCACCTGCAGGTATAACCTCTGTTGTGAAAGAATGTGCAGCTTTACCATCAGAGAGGAGAAATAACCTTAAACTCCGAGCTGTGACAGATGTTAAAGGGGAAAGGTAAACTGAGGACCAATCCGGGTCCGAGGAATTTCTGGTGCTCCACTCCGCGTCTGGGGGGACCCCAAGGCGTTCCCAGGCCAGTTGAGAGACATAGTCCCTCCAGCGTGTCCTGGGTCTTCCCCGGGGCCTCCTCCCGGTGGGACGTGCCCGGAACACCTCCCCAGGGATCATTTGAAAATAGAAACCATGTGTATTTGGCTTAACACAATCTTTAACAATGAGAGAGCAATCTGACATATTTCTGGGTTTTAACTTTCATATGTGTTGATGATGATGATGCTTTGTGTTGTAAAATAAAAGTGGATTTTCATTTGCATGACAAACAAACAGATCCAATGAGTTCCTTTTCACAATTCTTTTCACAGTTGTATTTTACTGAAGCTAAACAACAGATTACATATATTTTTAAATATTGTTTAGCATGATTTTTTGTGTCACATCATCTCTGATCGGACAGAGATCAGTGGGGGCGGGTCCAGGCCCAAAAATGTCCAAAATGACATGCGCTGACATGCTTGCAATACCACCCCGGGCCGATGGGGGTGGACCCAGAATTATTCAATGCTAATGTAATGTATGTATCTTCTTACCTCTCAAAAACGTCTTTACAGGATGGTCCAAAAGTCGGCTCTCGGCCCAAAGCTCCGTTCCAGATGTGTGTGATTTGAGTGCCTTTTTTTGACCAGTCTAGATTAGTCACACATTAGTTAGAATGGCAGAGATAGGCATGACTTCATCTGTTAATATCATGGATGTATTATATTAACTGGATAGGGTATTACTAGCTTGTAGCTGAATAACTCATGTGCTCAGGGGATTCTCGTGGTACTGCAGACTGAACCAGACTAAATTCACGTGGGCTACCCAGAAATTTTCCCCATAGAACTCAATGCATATTAAAACAGCTCAACCTCAGCTGACAGAGAACCTACAGCTTTAATAAAGGTCGGATTTTGTGGGGATTTTAGTGTCCCTTGTCATCCTGAACTTTTTTTCTTCTTAAATCCTTCGGTTTTGTTTAAATCCACACTTTAGTGCCACATACTCTGCTCATCTGGCTCTGGCTCTAACTCCCGCTCTGATGAACTGCTCTGATTGGTCAGAGCGCGGCCGAGCCCCTCTGTGCACGTGCGTGGGACCTGGTGTGAGACCCACACACGCGTGTTTGGCGCAACGCATTATGGGAGATCATCCACTGCGCAGAACCGGGAGGACCAGACGATGCCCAAATACAGGCGAGTTTCCCATAGATCTTTGCGAGTTTCAGGCAACTTCCGCTAATCTTTCAGCCCCCATGCTGTCACAAAGCGCCACTGAGCACAACCATTCATTTGAATAGGGCGCCATCTTGGATCGCCGGGGCTTGGTTAATATTTACAGTCTATGACAGAGACATAGGGGGTATGTGAATACAGGCATTTTCTGTGCCCTAAAGTCTCAAACAGGCGAACACAACAACAACAACCACAAAGCGACCATCAGTGGAAATAAGAAAACATCATTTGGAATAAAACATCATCTCTGATTTCTTACTGATCAACTTTTGTTTCATAAAAAAGTTAGACTCTACACCAGACATGTCCAAACTCAGACCCACGAGCCAAATGCTGCTCACACAAGTAGTTTTGGAGATCATTCGCACAAGTGTCATCCAGCCAACTTCAGCTCAGCCAATACAGTCATGTAATACCATGTTGTAAAGGAATGGAATCTAGTTGTTCCATATATGGCGCTAATTAAGCTGTGGTAAGACATCTTTATAGTCACAAAGTGCTTGGAGAGATAGTAAATAATAGAAAAGATCAAGTTCTGTCAAATGTAAATGTATCATTGTGAATTGTTGGTTGTAGTAAGAGGGGCGGATTTGACTGCCTCGCTTCTGTCAGTGTGCCCCAGGGCAGCAGCGGCTATCGTAGTAGTTTATCACCACTGTGTATGGAGTAAATAAATAATGACCTGTGAAGTGTCTTTGAGTGTCCTGAAACACACTAAAACCAGCGACTTATCATTGTTTTCATTATTGTTTTCATTACACTGCAATGATAAAAATAATACGTAAACATTTCTTGAATCGTAGTTTGAGTTCATTCTGACTGTCACAAGATTTGCCAATGGGACAAAGCTATTTAGCCTTATTTCAAGAACAAGATTTCTCTGTTTTTCTTATTCCAAGGGAGACATTTCTTGTATCTTTTTAAAACTTTTTAAATTGGTGTATTTTACCATATTAAAACTCAGAACTGCCCAAAAACAGTAAAATATGGGTTATTGGCCCCTGGAAAAGTCTGGTGAACTAGGTTTACTATTACTAAAAGTTTGGCTCTACTTTTTGTATGTGTTTTTGGATAGCCAAATGTGTAATGCACAATCAATTTTAAAAGTAGATTTTACAAAAACTAGAGAAATCGTTTTGCTTGAGTTGTCTATTTGTCAGACTGTGTTATTTTGAACTTCAAATCTGTGCTACTTTCCTTTTTAAGTCAAATTTTGAGTAATGTCTGTATCAGGTTGCAAAAGTCTTTAGGACACGGCAATTCTAATAACATCAATCAATCATATGGACGTTAAAGATTAAAGAAATGGGAGAAAAAACGTATTCTACTGCTACTTCTACTCCTTCTACTACTACCTTCATTCTTTTTTTGAAAATGTAATTAAAACCTGAGAGATATAAGTAATTATTCACAGAGGAAGAAAACAAGAGCAGACGAAACAAAACGAAAAAGAAAATGTGCATGGGTTGAAAAAGGATTGGTTGAAGCAAAACACATATTTTAATCCAATCCTCTCCTAATACTGCACCTACATTCGAAATTGCTTACATATACAGTAACTCCTCCAACATACAGACAGACAGACAATTACTGTGATCTACACACAATTTGAAGCAAGGTAGTAATCACCATTATCACATAAAATTGTGATTACAGGAACACTAACGCGTGGATGGATCTTTATTAGTAACATAATGTCATTTTTTTTTTAAACTACGCATTTTCGGAATTCCCTTTGTTTTACGCTGTCAGATTTTGGTTTTGACTTTAATTCAAACATCACTCATCTGCGGTGATACTTTGCTTACAGTGACAAAGCTCAACCCCCATTATTTCCCCCAATGTGCTCGCCAGATGTGATCCAGCAGCAGCACAATAGCTTGAACCCTGAGTTTTTTTTAATCCTTTTTCTTCTTTTTTTTTCTCTTTTGAAACGGTGGCTTGTCTTTCCTCCTCCGCCCCACATGAAAAAAGACACTAGGGGGGCAGGCGAGGCGTTCCAAAAGCGAAGTCTCACCATTACGCACGCTCCAAACTTTGCCATTATTCATACCACAGTCACTAACCCAATGGAAGCAGCGATGGGAGATCTCACCGTTTCTTACTCTGACTTTTATTGACTGTGTGTGTCTGCGTATGGCACTGGTTGACACATAATAAGTTCCCTGAGGCACTGGTTTGTCTCTCTCTCTCCTCTCTACGCTGGGTTTTTCTTTTGCGTGCAGTCTTCTACACCTGCCTGCCAAACTCCCAACTTTATACTCCCACTTTATGGGCGCGACTGGGACCGGTGCCCAGGGTTCTCTGTTTTGGCTTGTCCGGGGAAAGTTAAGAAAAGAAGAAAAGAGGGAGAGAAATAACGCACAAAGAATCAGCAGAAGACGACATCCTTCCAGTCTCCGTGTGCGCTTCTGGGATCTTTACCACAGCGTGGACTGGACCCGGCCCCATTTTGAGTAAACTTTGGATTTGAGTGATTTTCTTTTTGAGACTAAAGGTACGTATTCATCCTGAACTGAACCTGGATATGATTACGCACATGCACCCATTCTGGATGCTGTATTCTTTGACGCACGGGTTGTTATAGAGCTGACAATGAAAACTTAACAAGGATGTAAGGTCTCTTTAGGAGGCATTTCTGGGGGATCACTTTTATTCCGGTGCCGTCTCGAAAAAAGTGTCTGCCACGGTGATAGCGGGGTTATTTTACAGGGGCGAGTGCTGCGTTTGGGGCACAGGCTATTTACATCCAGCTAAATATAATCTCCAAAAAGGACCTCAGCGCGCTCTGAGGGGCCACATCCAAGGATTCAGATGATGCCTGCAGTAGACCAAGGGGCTACTGTCTGACAATAGGTCTCCCAGAATTATGAAACTAGAACTTGATCTCCCAGAGCAGTTATTTTGACGGCCCCCTTTCAAATTAGTGTTATTGCTAAAAGTAATTTATGAGGTTTTTATATTTTCTCACTTTAATAAGTGATAAAACTGGTTAATATAACTTGGAATATGTCAGTAAGCAGCGATGGGATTGTGTGTTGCTATGGTAACTAAACCCAATGGAGAAAGTGGGGGTTTAACTGCCATAGAATCAAATGGAGCAGTCAAAATGACGACTCTGGGAGGAAGGCAGAACAAAAAACAGAATGACATACAAATAAACCATAAGCAGAATAAACTATACGTTTTTATGAACTAGACACAGAAAACTTGACAAAGTTATGAAGACAAAAATGTACATATGCAGAGTGATACGCTTCCTAAACTAAAAGCTGTCAGTTTGACTGCTGTGCGAGTAATAGTGTTAAAGAGATTTGTATGACGCTTTGGGAACTGCTATTTATCAGGCCTTAAAATGGACCTGGTTATATCTATGCATTCGTGCATGAAAAATCAGTGATTTAGGAAGAATTTTAATCTCAACTGTTGACTTCCCCAAGTTTAGTCTAGTTTTATAATTTCCATTTTGCTTTGAAACTATTTTGTCATTGGGGTAAACGAGTGTGGAGAATTTTAATAGATTTAGATTGAGATTTAGGGAAATAGAAAAGGTCGAGATTGTCCCATAATTACATTTTTGAACAAACAATTACGTTTGCTGTGTTACGTTTGCGATTTTTTTGTTTTCCCATCAATTTCTGCTTAGCTTGTGACCTACGTCAAATTGGTCTTGAATTTGCGAGTGTTAAAATAGCTGGGAAGGAGTGTAACATCTCGTCCTTGTTTATATCTAAGTTTAGATGGAGTTGTGATGGGAGATAGTTATCGAGGCGTAATCCTCTGTTTATAGTCCTACTTGATGGTGTGGATCGAAACTAGTTTGTGTCTTGGAAAAGGTCTGTGTCTTCTTTGTAATCTACTGCTTTATAATTGACATGGAGTGATTTTGGACCGAAACTGCTTCCAGCTTGGTGCCACGTTTACCTTTCATCCAGGACTCCATTGAAAAAGAGGTTCTTAATCTCATTTTTCTCGCTTTTCTGGGTATATAAAGGTTGAATAAAAAGAAGAAAAAAATCAGTAAAGTCACATCTTATCTGAAGTTTTGGTAATTGCTTTGAGATAAGCATAGAACGTATACTTTTTCTAATCTCAACAAACAAAGTGAGTCGCAACTTGTCGAAATCAAACATTATTTATAACATTGTAAATTCCGACATTGTGAGATCAATAAAGTTTGTCTTATCTTTTTACCACAAGAGCCTGTTTATTATGACCACTAACCAGAACTCGGCCACGTCAAAGCCTCGTCTAATCCACATCTCCAAAACAGCAGTAAAAGTTTATTGTTGCACTATTTAAAGCTGGGGTATGTAACTTTCAACCACAAAAATAGTACCGTGCACTGCCACTAGTTTCTCGCTTTCAAAACAGTCTGGTTCTCTCAGGTATGTATGTTTGGCCTCTGTCACATCTGTAGATCAGCTTCTTCAGACAGAAAAGTGACAAAGAGAGGACCAGCCTCACTCAGCCAATCAGCTCGCAGCCCCAAAGTGTCAAATAGTGATTCACAGGGCTCTTTCTTACAACCCGAAGTATGCAAATTATGACAACTTTTTACTCTTTCTGTTTGAATTAACAAAATGGTCATCACAGTGGCGCAGTGGTTGGGCTTGTGGTGGAGTTTGCATGTTCTCCCTGTGTCTGCGTAGGTTTCCTCCAGGTGCTCTGGTTTCCCCTACCACTACAAACCTTTACAATAGGTCTGGCATGCGTCTCCCGCTCTCATCTCTGTGTGGAGTGAGAGACAAATGCCCCAAAAACGACAATTGTAAAGCGCTTTGTGACTAAAAGGCGCTATGTAAATAAAGATTATATACTTAATTTACTAAACAAATAGATCAGGTACCCCAGCTTTAAATATGGTCAAGATACTGCTGCAACAACTTGACCTCAACCGACCTCAATATTTTTTATTTCAAGTTCCGCCAAAACAACCCCACAGATTGAGAAACACTGCTTAAGGCGACAATTTTCAGTTCTAAATCTCATCCTATGACTAATGCTTGTGGTTTGTCCTTATGTTGTAAAACAGGCATTTCAAACTCAGGCTCGAGGGCCAAATCCGGCCCACAACACAATTTTTAGTGGCCCCTGACATCATTTTTAATTGTCATTATAAACTTGCTGCGTCGATAGTAAAGGGCAACCAAGACCTGTTTTACATGATCTATTCTTTGCAGGAAAATAACCACATTTTATTTAATTCTACAATTTTACCCCAGTGGGCGGCATGGTGGCTGAGTGGATAGCACTCTCGCCTCTCAGCAAGAAGGTCCTGGGTTGGAATCCCGGTTGGCTCCCTTTTTGAGTGGAGTTTGCATGTTCTCCCTGTGTCTGCGTAGGTTTCCTCAGGGTGCTCTGGTTTCCCCTACCACTAAAAACATGTACAATAGTTCTGGCATGCGCCTCCTGTACTGACCCGCTCCCATCTCTGTGTGGAGTGAGAGAACAAACGCCCAAAAAAATAAAAATAAAACAATTATAAACCTTTGTGACTCTGGTCTGTGAAAGGCGGTATATAAATAAAGATTACTTACTTCTACTTACATAAATAAAATCAACCAGAATATAATACTCATGTCACATTAAAGTAATGTCAAAATATCTTAATGTAAAAAAACAAATTTTAAGAAATCACTAAAATCCCATATTCTTTCAGCCCTGACCAGTTCCTAATTCTTTTATTCTGCCCCTGACCCAAATGAGTTTTCTGTTGCAAAATGTCAAAACAAGTTCTTCCTAATTCCTCGCTTCTCACCTTCTGCTTTCTGCAAACACACAAATCACTTTTCTTTGGCCATAAATCTGTTGTTCTCCACGTGCGTCTGAAAGTCTGCGGCGGTCAGGGCGTGGCTGCGTTCACCCTACACTCTCCTTTGTCCTTTTGTGGAGGATAATGTCCCGACGCGGTCAAACGCACTGTCCCTGATGATTCATGTCTTTGCAGAGATTTCGATAAGTTTTGTTTGTTCTTGCCCAAAGATCACCAAAGTTCAAAGATTGCGAATGAATACGTTCCTTTTTGTCAAATGATCCAGTTGAGTTATGTATGTGTTGTCTTTGTGGAGCTCTTTCACTGCAAATGTAGCCTCAAAACTAGAAAAATACTCTCATTGTACGTGAAAAAGTACAAATAAAAAGTGAAATAATCTGCCAGTGGGGTACGTGATTTTTACATATGAAATTTTAAACAAATATCTAGGTTTAAAAATCTATAAAACAAGAAAAAATATCTTATTCCAAGCACAAAAATGAGATGTAAGTACTCTTAAAACACAGAAAAATATGACTGACAAAACCCCAAAACTAGATTTTTGCTTGTTTTTAGTTTATTCTTGATATTAGGAAAAAAGGACTAAGACACAAAACTTTAGTTGTATTTGTGTATTGTACAGTTGGATTTGAGATGAGAACTGTTTCCTTAAAAAATGATAATACTTTTTTTGTTTTAGAATTGTGCAGAATAAAGGATAGATTTAATCAATAAAAGACTGATTATCTGAAATATTTAGTAATAATGCTTAGAATGAGACGTGTAAGATCAATTGTCTCAATTGCCAAAAGTTTGAGTACACAAATACACTGCAAATGTCAAAACAAAAAAAGTGTTTGAATTAAATCTGAGGGGTCCGTGTACTTTTGCGTTCAATACATTTTCTATTTTTGAAAGGAAATCGAAAATCGAAAAAAGGCTATTTTGCATTTTCAGGCACACAGCAATATACAAAAATGACCATTTTGTACCTAACTTTCACTTTTTTTTATTTCAAAGGCAGAACAAAACTAAAGGCACAAACAAAACATACAGAATCAAAGACATAAAACGGAATGACACGTGTGTTTGTCTCGTGTTCAGACCACATTCTGTCGTCTTCATCTTCACAGAGAAAACATATTTTTTGATTGTAAGAAAAATCCCTGTGAGTCTCTATTTGTCGTTTTGGGCTGAGAGCTGATTGGCTGAGTGAGGGCGGTCTGGAAAAGCTGATCTAAGAATGAGACAGAGGCCAAAAAAGGCATGTATCTGAAAACCATTGACTACAGTGTCAGGATAGCAAAAATACTTTGATTTTTTAAATTGCATATTTCAATATTTGTGGGTTACAATATAGGTATCCACGATTTGAATGGATTTTACCTCAAGTGAGAAATTGCTCTTGTTCTTATTCTAAATGAAAATAGACTAGTTTCTTTACTATTTTTAAACACCAAAATAAATACACATTTGCTCAAGCTGTGTTATGAATATATACTGTTATATCCATTAAATTCTTGTCTTGAAAGCACTCAAGTTTCAGTCTTCCCCCAAGAGTAAAACTTTAGAATAAGATTAAAATATGAACATTTTCACTTTAAGATCCATCTGTGACATTGTTGAAAAACCGTCGCTTTAGTTCAAAGTGATCCTGAGTATTTGCCTCTGTCTTGTTTGAAAGATCATTTTAGGCCACGTCTTCTGCATGACTAATAACTTATGACTTTGCCCCACTTTGATATTGAATTCCTCATTAGTCTGACCAGCACTCTCGGGTCTTTGGTTTCTAAAGAGCTGTTTTACTGTCGTTTCAGCCGATAAGATGGACGGACGGAGAGATTAAGCAGAGGAATGGACTTCTCCACAGGAATGTCCCAGGAGAGGGGTGAGGACTCCTCTTGTTTATGGCAACATTTATGTGTGGCAAGTTTTGGATATTAACATGACAAGAAGAAAGCCAAGCCCTGTTTTACACTGCAAAATGTGATGGAAAATAAGTCAGAGGTTGCTCAAATTTGGCAAAATGTATCTTAATTTGAACACTTTTTTTGCTGCCTTAAAACAAGATTTGCCAATGGGACAAACAACATGATCTTGTTTTAAAATCATACAAGAAAGGTCTCCCTTGGAATGAGAAAATAAAGCTACAGTTCTTGGAAAAACACTAAATATCTTGTTTTAAGAGTGGTGACAGTAGCTAAGTTGCCGACCCAGACATGGATTAGGCGGAAGAAAATGGATGGATGGATCGTGTTTTAAGGTGGTCAGAATGTGCTCAAATTAAGATACATTTTTGGCAAATTTGAGCAATTTTTGACATCATTTTCATCACTTTTTGCAGTGAGGTTTGTCAATCATCATTATAGTTATAACATCTATAGTTACTGTCCAGTTAATGATAAAGTTTATGCAATGGCAACTACAGTATGAAGTGTATGCGGCCATTTTAAAGGAAAACCTTCAACCTTTTTAGGGGTCTCCGCCTCTTATTGCATGGACAGAAAAGTGTTACATGAATATACATATAAGACACAGTGAGCAAACATATTTAGTATTTTATTTTTTCCATTTTTTTTGCTTAAAGGTTATTCAAATTTATTCAATTTCCATCGTTCAAATCAACCTTAGATCTGTAAGCAGCTGTCGAATAAACATTATGATCAATGCAGCTAAAATAGGTGTTTTCTTGTTGTTTCTTTATTGCAGTATGTGGTTTGAACGAACAGATAAAAATCAGTTCCATTTATAAAACATTCAAAATAATTTCTAAAAGGCCACATTTCTTTGCCCGGCCCTGATCAAACAGAACCAGAAAAGAAACGGTTGAAGTGGTCTCCATCTTTCAGTCCACTCTTGTTATTGTGTAAAAGCACTTAACGTCGCTCTTGTCTCCAACACTGTAAAAACAGGATTAGTCTCTCAGATTTACCTCCAAACATGTTGATTTATGACTTTCCCCACAGAGGCGTCCAGGTTTAAGGTCTTATATTTGTGTTATGAGTACAGAAGGATGGTCCCACACCCATCACTGAAGTCTTAGAAGTGGTATTTCTCTTGTCTGTGTGCGCTGCTACTGTCTCTGTGCTGAATGTCCCACTGTTCTCACTGACGGGAAAGTCATCTATAAGTCTTTCCATTGAGGCTGGAATTCTACATCTTGGCCCCGTTCCCTTTGGCTTTTTGGGGAGGCACTTTCAGAGAGGTCAAAAGTGCGGATGATTGTACGTTTCTCAGATATCCACATTGTGTAATTAGTTGTTTTAACACTAGAACTCACAGAGCAGTCTGGACTCTTTTCTCTAGCTTTAGGTTTTTTTTAATGAAATTATCTTTTTCTTTTGGAACATGAGTGGTTCTTCCTTTAACTCATTTTTCACCAGAGAATATCTAGTGCTAGTTTCCATAGTAACGCAGTGTTTCATAAGTTAGCATTTGGGTGTGTTCAAGTGTCAATGAAAGTATCTGGACTTTAAAAGTGTATAACTCGAACACTAAAATTACTATCGAAGATAAGAAAAAAGCTTTCAAACACAGACATATCAAAGACATGGTGTGGATAAAATCAAAAGAAAAGATTGTCAACAAGATTTCTGGCGAAATTTTAAACAACTAAATCAGCCTCTGATTGGATCATTCTACTGTGACATAATCATTAAAAAAATTATCAATACAAATTTAAATGACCCTTGAAAAATGTGTGACGGACGTGATGGTTTCCGTCATTTAAACCTTTAAAAAAAAAAGATTGTCTGGTATCAAATATAACTGTTTTACATAAGAAAATAATCTAAACTTTTTTTCTACTCTGTGTAAAAAAAATTATCAATTCCAGATAAAACACACAAAATGCCAAGGGGGGTGAATAATTTTGCAAGGTACTGTATAACTGTTTTACTATAAGAAAATAATCTAAACTTTGTTTCTACTCTGTGTAAATAAAAATACTCTATCAATCAAATGTGGATCTGAAAATACGTAACAAACTTCCACAGCTCATTCTATCAAAGCATCAGGTCCGTTACACAAATAAACAGAGCCGCTAAAGTAAACTTGATTAATGTATAAAACAGTTATCTTTTAGAAACTAATACTGGACAGAGGAGGGATTTGGATAAATAAAAAACGTAATATATAAAATGTAATTTTTGGCCTTTTGTGACACTTTTGTACCCTTTAGCCTTTAGTGTGAACAAGCCCATTTCAGCCTTTATTGCCTGTATTTCGTATTAAAATGTCTTCCTTTTTATTGAATCTGGTGAAAAACTAAACATTCTTTGCGGGGATTTCTCAGAACACAATGATTTCAGAATTCGGGGAGTCCTAGTTTTGAATGTTATTTGTTGTTATCTGTCCGGGACCTGGGTATAAACTCAGATTTGGGTGTGCTTTCCAAAACAGAATGTTGTCTTAGCAGTGAACCAGAGCAGAACTATGTGTCCACAAATGAGCCACAGGTCACTGGAAGGAATGAGACACATGTCCTAATTGGTGACTGTGTTTTAAAGTGACAGATTGTGCTGGTTTGGCTTCTAAACACTTCTAATTCATATCCCTCCTCTCATTCATGCTCTGAAAGTTTAGAGTGGTTCCTGAGGGATCTTTTTCCCCGTATTCAAGCCCTCGTTGCTCCGACTGTCACCACCACTGGGACACACCCACTCTTCTGTATGCACTTATTTCCCCTAAACCGTGAGATCCAGATGATACAGCAGTAGCACACAGGCATTTTGGCACACATGGATATACGTTTGAGTCTTGCCGCTGTGATTCGCTGCTTTGTTGGCTTTTTTTTTTTTGTGATCAATTTTTTATTATTATTTTCAAGGAGAGTGCAGGGATGAGTACAGCTCACACACACAAAAAAACCCATCAAAAAACAGAAAAGAGAAAAAAAAAATAAAAAATACACAAAACAAAAAAAATAACAAAACAAAAAATACAAACAAATAAAAACAAAATAAAAACAAATTGAAATAATAATGAAAAAAAAAAAATAATAATAAAATAATAAATAATAAAAAATAACCATACATTTTCCAAGAAGTGTTAGAATACCACCTATTGAAGCTTTTAGTAGCTTGAATACGTACAATTTAATAGAACAGTACTGGGAAGGAGATTAATTAGTGTGTAAACAATGACAACAGAGAGAAACAAAAGGGAGCAAGGCAAACCTCATCCCCCCACCCCCTACCACCCGCCCCCTAGGACCCGAACCTCCCGCCCCCCCAAAACCCCCCAACCACCCCGGCCCAGACCTTATGCAGTATGTTAGTCATCGATATCCAGGTAGCAATAAGTTATTCCTTCTGCCATGAGAAGCCCTACACCAATTTACTCAGTGCTTGGATAATGGTGGAAAGTACTTTGTCCCAGTATTGTATGTTAGTTGGTTTTGCATGATGCATTTGTGAGACCCATTGTTCTAGTTTTACAATATCAACAAAGTCTCTAAGCCATTTTCTCGTGTTGACAAACTGTGGTGTCTTCCATCTGCAGGCAAGTATACGCTTAGCTGCTGTAAGACCAGCCAACCATACACGTTTTTCCATTATATTAAACCCGAGAGTGGAGCTGTCATTGAGAAGTAAAACTTCAGGAGTGCAGGGGATATCCTTCAATAACAAATCGGATAATAGTTTACAGACAGATATCCAGAAACTTTTAACCTCTGGGCAATCCCAAACCATATGGAGAAAGGTCCCTAGTGTATTGTGATTGCAAAGTGTACAGTTAGGAGAGGCAAGTGCCTTCATCTTGAATAAAGTACTTGGAGTGAAATATGTCCTGTGTATAAAGTTAAAATGAATGACCCGATGATTAGGATTTCTTGAGGACAGTTGCATATTCAGCCAAATAGTTTGCCAATTAGCCATTGATGGGTCCAAAAGATCTTCTTTCCACGATCGGACAGCACGAATAGGCTCATCTTCAGCTAATTGCAATAGAGAATATAATTTAGAGACTGATCTATATGTTTTCATTAACATTGAATGGATTGAATGGGTAGGCGGAGAACTGTTCCATGGGACCCCATAAGTGCGCATTGCTGTCCGCAGTTGAAGGTAGAAGAAAAATGTTGATCCCTGCAAACTGTATAGTTTTTGTAAATCTTGAAATGCTAAAAGACCAGAAGAGTTGCAAATATCCCGCAAAACATGTACTCCTCTACTGGACCATTGAGAGAAAGAAATTGGGATACCTCCAATAGTAAGCAGAGGATTATGAAAAATTGGAGAATGAGAGAACCATTTCTCCTGGATATTGCAGAGTTTGCTAATGCTATTCCAAATTTTTATCATTTCACCAATTATTGAGCCATGCTTTGAAGAATCATTTGAAGAAGTATTTGCGAACAAAAAGTCTTGGAGTCTATGAGGAAGCACAAGTTGCTTCTCTAAGGGTCTCCAAGAGGCCATTGAGGATGGATTTAACCACTGACTCAGGGGGCGAAGAACAAAAGACCAGTGGTACCATTTGAAATTTGGGACATTAAGCCCTCCATTATTTTTATTTTTTTGCAAATTTGATAATTTGACTCTATGTTTTTTATTGCTCCAGATAAAGTTTGCAGCTAATAAATGCAACTTTTCCCAGTATCCCTTTGTAGGTGAGAAGGGTATCATTGAGCTTATGAAATTGACGCGGGGAAGAATATTCATTTTAGTTACTGCTTTGTTGGCTTTTACAGTTTTATTTGTCTGGATAAGATTCATGTTGGAGGATTCATATGTAGTAAAACCACACTGCAAAAAATGATGAAAAACAAGCCAAAAAATGCTGAAATTTGCCACTATGTATCAACCTGCCATATAAATGCTAATGATACAAAGCAAAATTATCTTGTTTAAAAATACACAAGAAATGTTTCCCTTGGAATGAGAAAATAAAGAAACAGATCTTGAATTCAGACTAAATAGCATTGTCCCATTGGAGAATTTGGTTTTAAGACAGTCAGAATGTTCTCAAATTAAGATAAAAACCTCAAGATTCGAGCAATTGTTAGTACCTCATTTGATCATTTTTTGCAGTGCATGTTTTGTTGTTGTCTTTCCAGCCTGTACCGCACACACTGCAGAGTCTGAGGATAAGTAGTGACTTCAAACTAATCTACTATTTATGTAGCACAATATGTAGACCAACCGTTTCCAAAGTGCTGTATAGAAACTGCAGCAGCAACTGTAATTTATACTGTAATCACCAAACACCAACCCATGTGTAGCTCTATCACAACTAATATTGTGATGATGGATTTGTAGTTTTGACCAAAACCAAAAAGAACATCCCCTTAGAAAGGACTTGTTACACATTCAGCTGTTTGATTAATTACGTTTAAGAATAAATGATTATTTGTACATGTCGTTCTATGAAGACACAGATAGCATCAAAATCTTTCAAATGGTTCTTTTGAATTGTTTAATGTCATTTCAATAAACATCCAGAGCAGATATTGTATACGTTCTTATGACATTGTATAAAAATTATTGTTTGTTGAAATCAGTTAAAATGGTTCTTTATGTGGAGTTGGGCTTCGGCTCCTCTCGGCTGTCGTTTGACCCAGAGCACACAGTTTCCTTTTTAAACTTTATTGTTTTTAATTTGCAGAGATTATAGAGTTGGACGCAAAAACACACACATTTATACCAAGGAGTTTAATGAGTTTCAATATTCATAATCCGTGGCTTCATTGAATCAAGAATTGAATAATAAGACAGGGGAACCGCTGGAAAATGCATTGATCATGTTTCTATAGTAAAGAAAGAGTATCCCGGAACTTCTGCTTTCTCAGGATTAAAACCAAAATAATAGTGAGGAAAGAGCAGATTGTGTTACTCTGTTATCATGGACCCAAAGAAAAGGCCCCAAGCTCCGAGTTCACATCAGCAACATCATTTATTCTCCCTTTCCCCCTCCACGGTCTATAGCATGTGTGACATCATTGTTTACACAGCTCCTGCCCACACTGACCGCTCGGCTACAGCAGACCTGACACCAAGTGTTCTTCACAAACATTGAGAAAGTTAATATTTATGTCTAAGGCTTAAGGTGTTCTTTAAAAAGACAAAAGGGGAAGTGACTGTGGCCGGGGATTCTTCCAAAGCCAATATTCATGACACATATCTGGGCTGTGCGATGCTGCTGGTTCAATTACATCTTACTGCCTTTCTGTGTGGAGTTTGCATGCCCTGCCTGTGTCTGCGTAGGTGTCCTCCAGGCGCTCCGGTTTCTCTTTTGTACTACTAAAAACATGTACATAGTCCCCCATAACACCCCCCCCCCCCCCCCCCCCCCCCTCTGGGGCCAGGACTTCCCTGAAAAAGAGAATCTGAAATCTCAGTGGGACTTCCTGGTTTTATAAAGGTCCATAAAATAAATAGATCTCTCCTGGATCCAGCTCCAGGGGACTCTTCATTTCTAAATGATACAATTAATTTCTGTAGAAGGCTTTTGGCCCCTTGTCTTTTAGCAAGAATTTTTTGATGCACGTATATTTCATTTATTGAAGGTGATTTGTTATGAAAATCAAAACATAAAAATCTATATATGTATACTGTATATTCATGTGATCTTTTTTTTATGACATAAAGGTCTGATTTTGTTGGGATTTTAGTGTCCCTTGTCATCCTGAACTTTTTTTCTTCTTAAATCCTTCGGTTTTCTTTAAATCCACACTTTACTGCCACAAACTCTGCTCGTCTGGCTCCCTCTCTAACTCCCGCTCTGATGAGCAGCTCTGATTGGTCAGAGCGCGGCCGAGAAAGCGCAACGCATCATGGGAGATCATCCACTGCGCAGAAGCGGGAGGACCAGACGATGCCCAAATACAGGAGAGTTTCCCATGGATCTTTGCGAGTTCCAGGCGAGTTCCGCTAATATTTCAGCGACCGTGCCGGCACAAAGCGCCACTGAGCACAAACCATTCATTTGAATACGACGCCATCTTGGATTGATTGGAAAAAAAAATATGAAAAATGAAATGAATAAACGAGAATATAAAAGTAAACACCAAAATCATCTGTTAATTAACTACTAAACAATAAGTCACATTATATGAAACTAGGATAGAGCATAGGATTTAACATACACAAACCCTGTTACCATAGCAACTCATTAAAATCCACTGTTTGCAGAAAGCTGTGCAGGTTGCCCTTGGAGAGACTCTATGAGCAAAAACAATGCTTTTTCTGGTGCTCTGTAGAAAATTCCATAATTTGTTTTTCCTCAGAAGACGGAGACATTCAGTGTTTTACGTCCTGTAATTAGAGGGTTGTTTTAAACCATCTGCAAAATGACAGATTTACTCTGAAATTCACTAATTTTCATCTCGAGGCTCTGGAGGATGTTCTGAAATGTTTTGAACTGACCCTGAGGCGGACAGAGCGGCTCCTCTCATTTATCTGGGCTTGGGACCAGGACAGTGACTCGTATTGTAGTGAGGTATTGTAGTGAAGTAGCACAGGGACTGAATGAGCAGCAAAAGTGACGATAGAGCAGAAAAAAACACCTCTGAACTCTTTTTTTTGTAGTTTAGGAGAGTTCCTATTTTCTTCTCAACAGATTACATTATTTGGTTCTTTAGAAGACATCTGGTATCAAAGATTTACACAGTTATTCTATACACTCCAATTTAAGCTTAAAAATAGGTATAACGTACATAATAATAATAATAATTTAAATATAAGTGTTCATGATGTCGTATTGGTGAAACTGTTTATTCAAAATGTCAAATATAACCCTCAAATAAATGTGCGATGAGTCTGTTTGTGTTTCAGTCACTTTTCTCCTGTGAAAAATGGGAAAAATCCAGAATATTTTGTTACACTTTAAAATGTGATGAGAAGCTGTAAACTGGCCAAACCACTGCAGTATTCTGTATTTCCTAAACTCAACTGCACTTGGGGAAAAACGGTCAAAGCAGTATTTTGGTGAGCTAAAAAAATTAGTGATATTAAAAGCCTACTGTTCTATATTTTGCCATGTTCATTCTTTACCTAATAGAACAAGATACTTTAATTAAGGCTGGGGTACCTAATTTTTCTCAATAAATACTGTACATGTTGTAAATCACATCAGACCACAACATGCTGTCTTCATCTTATTAGAGAACATAGCACAGGAAGAGCCACTGAGTCATTTTTTGATGCTTTGGGCTGAGAGCTGATTGGCTGAGTGAGGGTGGTCTTCTCTTTTTCAGTTTGAAAAACTGATCTAAAGATGTGACATAGGCCACACAGATGAATGTGAAAACTATGTGGAACCATTCTGTTTTGAGAGTGAGGAAATAGTTACATCAATGTTTCTTCCCCATTATTTTATTCCATAATTACTGGTTTCATCACTGGGTCTCCACTGAAAAGGTTTTCTTGAACTTGAAAAATAGGTCTCTATTTTTTATTTAAAGTAAGTGGAAAAAGATAAAATCATAGTTAAATTTACCAAATATTCTCATCAATTCAATTCAATCGAATATATTCTTGTATAGCCCAAATTGTCCATAAGTGTCGCTGTATTTTGAGTGTCCTAGATGATTCCATACTCCAGTGTTTCCCAACCAGGGGTGCTCAGACTACCTGTCCAAAAGTGTAAAAGCAGAGGCTCTTTTAAAACTCTTGTTCAGTGTCAGACTTGCTCGTACATGTGTGAGAATGACATCTGTGGTTTATTGCTTATGGCCCTGTCTGAGCTCTCTGGTCTCCTCAGGGTCTCTCTGGGTCTTTCTCTGGGTCGCTCTCTGGGTCGCTCTCTGGTTCCTCTCTGGGTCTCCTCTGGTTCCTCTCTGGGTCCCTTCTGAGCTTCTCTCTGGGTCTCCTCTGGTTCCTCTCTGGGTCTAATGTGGGTCTCTCTCTGAGTCTCCTCTGGTTCCTCTCTGGGTCTCCTCTGGATCCCCTCTGGGTCTCCTCGGGTTCCTCTCTGGGTCCCCTCTGAGCTTCTCTCTCTGGGTCTCCTCTGGTTCCTCTCTGGGTCTCCTCTGGATCCCTTCAGAGCCGTGTAGAGTCCTGTACAGTGTGAAAGAGCACTGATTCTGCAGTCTGTAAACACGGATGCATTTAGCTGTGAAATCAACACTATGCCAGACGCTTCAAACAGCATTCAGCACCCGTCTCCTTTAAGTATTATTTTATACAATTTCCCACAGAGGAGAAATTTGCAGCACATACAGGAGTAAGACCACACAAGAAGCAGACAAATACAGGGATAAGTCGCCTTGAATGCTTCTTAGATAGCTGTAAATGCTTCATATTAAGAGCAATAATTATACATGAATTTGTATAAATATATCTGTATAAATTTAGTCTAAGTACAGATGAGATGAAATGCACAAGCTCAGCAGTTCTCATTGTACAGTCTGACAGCAGCTGGGAGGATAGACCTGTGAAACCTCTTCACACAGCGAGAGTGGATCAGTCTGTCACCAAAGCTGCTCTCCAGAGTCCTACAGGCGGTGACACTGCCTTTGTGTTTAGAATTGTATAGGCCAGAATAGAAACAAACATCAGCTGAACTGTGACTGATCTAAAAATGCTTTAGTACATTTTATTTTGCTGTTGCTGTTGAAATAGTACAAGTGTTGGTTTGAGCAGACATACTACATTCATCAGTGAGTTTCAAAAGTCTGGACTTTGTTCTCGGCGCAGAGATGTTTCCACTCAAACTCCTGAAGCCTTTTCAAATCTGAGCTGGAATTTTAAACTTAGACCAGATGACTCCTTTTGGAAATGTCTCGACTGCATTTATATAACTGGAGTCTCAGGACATTTGAAATCCGTTATTTTTAAACAAATAATGTGTTATAAAATGTATGCATGTATTCCAGTTTCACTGTGTCTGTTTTGTTGTATTTATCATTTTACACTGATAGAATATAAGGTAGTAAATGCAACAGGAATTTAAATAGAATTTGCTGATTGGACAAGATAAAATATCTTATTTTGACTAATTACGAGTGAGAGTGTTGTATGCCTCTTGCAAACAAAACATTTTTACTGGTCCCAACAAAAAAAGAAGCTAAAATCAGCAATTTTTGGTTAGGGTTGTTTCTGTTTCAGGACATTGCATTACATTTTGCAATATTCTTTTATATATTCGGTCTCAAGTTTCAGTTACTTATGAAACATCAACCTATCAAAACCAATCTACTAGGCAGGCAAGTTTATTTTTATAGCACAATTCACACACAAGGCAACTCAAAACAAGACAAGAGAGTAAACATTCCAACATACAAGTAAACATTTAAGAATATGTCAGCAGCTTTAATTGTTTTTTATTATTTAATGAATTTATATTTCTGTCCATGGGGCGCTGTACCACAAGTATGTACAGTCAGTAATTTTCAAAAATAAAATAATCAAAACAGTCACCCCCCGAACACATACCTACCCCCAGTAAGATTAACTGAAGGATAGCAGTTCAACCAATGACGAGTGGCCTCAAGATTTGAGTTAATTTCGTCCAATCAGGGGGCTTCGGGGTGAGCATGGGCGGGTCTACCCAAAACTGAGAAGAATGTTATGGGCTCTATGCACGCACCACTTCCGCGTTTTAGCTACTACCCCACTTCACTTCCTGTTCGCGGGATATGGCTTGAGTTTCACTGGAGTTCAGCAGTGGTTTACATGAGTTTCCCAAATAATGCTCAAACGGGAATTAAACTGTGAGGAGACTTGGCATTTTTGGGACACAGCAGTGCTCTTTGATTGTGCTGTCATTGTGTTTTTATAAAGTTTACAAATCGCTCTGAGTAGCCACAGTCAAAGCTCTACCTCAGAGAGAAAGCACAGCGACACTTTTGGGTCAGTCTCAAAGCTGACTGTATCAATCTAATTACTAAAAAACGTCACTAAAACCCACCTAAAAGCCATAGGATAGCATAGGCAGGAAGTGAAAGGGCTGTGCTTTGTTAACAGGAAATGACATCACGCCTCCCCGTGAATATAGCCCATTGAAGTTTACTTTAAAAACATGAAAAGAAAAAAAAAACATAAATACATTTTTACCAGTACATTAAAAAGAGCGCAGGTTTTATTGTTCAAAATGGATAGTTTTACTACATAATAACTATAGAAAATACTTATTAAATACTACTACAAACATGTGAGCAATACATTTGACTGCACTGCGTTATGTACACTATACTCACTGTGGGTCTCATACAAGTACTTTAACTCGAGTACTTCATCCACTACTGGTGTAAAACTAATCGATGTTCTTATTTCCGCACAGTTGTGTCCGAATCTGTCTCATCTTCCTCCAGACTGGCTTCTCTCCCTCCAAGTAAGCCTCCCTTTTTTCATTCTTTTTTTATCATAACATTCTCCTCTCACATCTTTATGGAAGCCCGTTTCCGCCATGTAAAAAAAAAAAAAAAGCCTACAGAAAGTCAAAATTTTGACTTTTAAAAGTCAAAATTTCGACTTTAAAAGTCAAAATTTCGACTTTAAAAGTCAAAATTACGAGTTTTCAACTGCGCATGTGCAGTTGAAAACTCGTATGTGTTGTTGTCTGGAACGGTCTCTGGTCATCCCTGTTATAGATCTATGACCATGGGTCATCCTCTACCTGCAGATTATGTGAAGATTTTGCCTACAGACAGTGACCACATCCATGAAGTAGCAGCAATAATGTTGTGGTAGTAATCGCGTTAAAATGCAAACGGTCTCTCCGTTTATGATTAGAATCCGCTTCAGAAGCCTCTATTTAGTTTATCCTAAACGGACTGTGGAAGATTAATAATAAAACACATGTGGCTGTTCAAAGTCATTGAGCATCAACTGGTGACATCTGGTCAGTATCACGGCTATCGATGGATGCACCAGAAATGCAGTGAATAATTAGCCTGGTGAGACCAGAATGATTCCCCTCTGTATTTTTTTATCCAGCGGTGAGTCTGGATTTTTCCAGGCTAGTGAATAATATTGTGACTGACAGAGAGACCGTTCGCGATTACAGGACAGTGAGGGAGGTCCGCAGACAGAGGCAGGAGAACCACAGACAGAGGCAGGAGAACCACAGACAGAGGCAGGTGAACCACAGACAGAGGCAGGTAAACCACAGACAGAGGCAGGAGAACCACAGTCACGGGCACTGACATTATTACCCTTTTGGAATTGCGATCAGTGCATTGAAGAGTATGTGACGTGTTTGCGTGCACGCGGGGGTGAGCTGATGGAGCGAGCGTGGGGGTAAAGTTGTTGGCGTATGAGCAAGAACACAGAGACATACAGGGAATAAGTACCTTGTCTGATTATTTTATTGTGACAAAATAAAGCCCACGACTCTTTTAGCAACAATCCGGAGAAATAACTCAGCAGATAACAGTGAGGGTCTTTGAAAAGGGTTAGAAATAGATAAACCCATTATAGATGCATGAATAAAACCCCGTACTCAACACGTAGAAAGCGCATCCTTTCAGCCGTGGAAATACTCGCTCCGTGTGGACCCCTCTCAGCGCCGTCGTCTGGTCAGAGTGGTCTACAGCAGATTGGATTGGAATGTCTTGATGGCTCATTTTCCTTTGATTTATTATAAAAACGTATTGCTCACATTATTTGTTACTATGTCGAAATAAGAAGTCGTTTGATTTAAATGTTGTATATATGTAAATTGAATTTAACATAAATAAATAAAAAGACAGCTCCTCCCTGCCTCCTACGACCGCGGTCTGGGGCTTAAACAGGAACGTTTTACAGAATCAATCAAACAACATTATTTCTGGCTACTTCAAGGATGCAGTGGTCGCTGTCAGCAATATCTTCACATAATCTGCAGGTGAAGGACGTCCAGAGACCATTCCAGACATCAACACATACGAGTGTTCAACTGCACATGCGCAGTTGAAAACTCATAATTTTGACTTTTAAAGTCGAAATTTTGACTTTTAAAGTCGAAATTTTGACTTTTAAAGTCAAAATTTTGACTTTCTGTAGGCTTTTTTTTTTTTTTTACATGGCGGAAACGGGCTTCCATATCCATACATCTTAATATTTTGTGATCGTAAACAGAGAAAACCCCTCAGTAATGGCATAATTATAGCCGCGTGCTTTTGCAGGAAGTCTCCCGATGACTAACAGCTTGTCTTTTGTTATGTTTGTGTGTCCTCCGGTTGCTAGAGGGAACAGGAGGATCAAATCACAGAATTATGTCCAGCGGTGGAGGCGGCCTGGGCCTGGAGAAGAATGTCTTTGGCCACAGCAGCGGTGGAACCTACTTCTCTTCATGTGAGAGACTTTCCACTGTGGATGTTTAAGAGCCTGAATCACTCTTTTACGCAGGACTGTAAAGGTTTTGGCTGCTTAAAACTTTGAACGCGTAGTCAACAAAAATTTAGCCGTAAAAAGCAAAACAGAAGAAATGTTTTCATGTGTTTTTTTGTTGTGTGGTTTATATAAATTAACCAACACTGCAAAAAATAATACTAAAATCAGGTCATAAGTGCATGAAGTAGCAGTTGTAATGCTATAAGATTTACTATATACACTATTTTAGTTTGATCAAAGGCCATTTTGACATTATTTGGAAAGACATTATAATTCCCTTTAGAAATGTGTATTAAAAAGAAAATGGGCAAAAATGGTGTTGCTAAGGGAGTAGTTTGACAATGGGGGAGATGGAGCATCGCCCTTTGGCCCCTCCCCTGGCCCCTCGGCGGTGCCAAACTACAGTAGGATTTGCTGATGGAACCAGAACAAAATATCTATAATAAGCCTGAAACAAGCAAATATTCGGAAAGAAAAATGCAAGATAAAAGCATACTTGTTTGTGTACTTCAGTCATTATAAATACCACTTAATCTCTTGTTTTTAGTGCAGTGACAAAAAGTGTAAACGTAAGGTCAAAGCATGCATCATTACTGTGAGCACGCTCGCCTCTCCAGAGATCTGACCTGTAACCATCATTGTCTCTGGTTTAAAGTGCTATTGTGGGGCATTCCAAGCAAAGCTATACCATCCCGTTACACTGGATCTTTGCTGGATTTCAAAGACACAGATAAAGCGGGGCGTGGAACATAAATATTTACCTTGTCAGCAAAAAGAGCGTCCAAAATCTACACCCTGCAGTTTTCACTAATGAACCACAGTCTCAGGTTAAATCAGGACACAGCACTCCGGAGGTTTCATTTCTAGTACAGAAATACTTATCTAAATACTAATTGTGAGTTCTCTATTCACCTTGGGGCTATAAGGATTACAGTTACTTTATTTGAATCGTTCATTATAGTTATTGGCAAAAAAAAAAAGTGGAGCAATCTGCATGTGAAAGCCAGATCTTGTCAGACCCTTGATGCTAAGCAGGACCGTGCCTAGTTAGTACTGTGATGAGAGACCTCTACAGTAATAGTTTATCACCACTGTGTATGAAGTGAGTGGATAGAGCCGTGTAATGCGTCTTTGCGGATGTATTATTATTATCATGACGGTTGTGCCCCATATTTTTCATCTGTTCCCACGTCTTGTGTCGTTCTCTACATTACTTCCAAGTCACTTTCTCAAAGGAAAGAGAGAGTTGTGGCACTTACAGCGGCCCAATGGACTCGTAATACTCCAATGTGGTTTTAATCTGCAAATGGCAAATACATTGAATCTTGAAACTATTAGTGAAGAAACATAGAGAACATTCCACTCGTGTTTTTAGACTTTTCTAATGAACAACAACAACATGCAGAACAAAGTATTCTCCCAAACCTGTGCCCTGTCGAACACCTGGGATTGTAATACAAGGTTAATATTGTTGAAGGTGTAAATCACCACTAGAACATGAGATGAGGAAAAATCAGAGAATCTTGACGTTTAAATAAAAATCCTTTAATGTGCAGGGATGCTCCGCGTTTCGACCACACAAGAGCTATTTCCTTGTGCCTATATCCTAGACCTGTAAAAACTAATCGCAACTAATCATGTTTTTCCATTTATCAAGAACTATTATGATTTATGGTTAACTGATCTATTTACAGACTCCAACATTTTTAGACTCAAACAGCAGTGATTACAAACAATAAGAACGCCTCAATTAAATGAAATAGTTTTGTCTGGAAACTTTTGTCTAAGTCAAATTTAGATAAGTCAAAACTATCTGTATTCTGTACAAATAATTGACGAATCAAAGGATTAATGGATGCTCACATTCATTCAGCTAAAGTCTGGAACAGCCTTCCTGAATCTGTGAGACAAGCTTCTCCTCTCAATTTTTAGCTGTGCATACAACAGAAGGATTGTATCTTTACTCTTTTTAATGTACTGTGATTATTTATCTTTATAATGTCTTTTGTGATTGTAAGTTTCTATCATTGCTTTGTGTATCAAATGTGCCTTGTCATAATTGATTATTAACATATTATAGATGCAGCCCTACTATATTCTATCGCAGTGGTGTTTAATCCTTTTTTTAAAACTCAATTATTCTGATTTAATCCTAATCAATAATTAGTCTGTATACATCATTGAGGGCATGTGTGTGTGGTCCTTGCAGCCTCTGTGGGCGTCAGCAGCAGCACCTACGCCTCATCCTCGGGGGTCTACCTGAGCGGGGACTCGTCAGGGGGAGGAGAGGGTACAGGGGGCTTCTTGGACGTGGAGGGCTATGGCAGCAGCAGCGGAGGAGGAGGAGGTGGAGGAGGAGGAGGAGGAGGAGGAGGGAGCAGCAGCAGCTACATGGTCAGCTCCAGCTCTGTCTCCAAGGTGAGGTCCAGCAGCTCCAATGGGGGAGGCAGGAGGACCCAGACCACCAGCTCCAGCGGAGGACTCTCCCCTTCAACCTTCAGGGAGCGCAAGGCCGTATCCAGCCGCTCTGCAGGCTATGACGGTGAGACGAGCACCACGCTATGAGTTTCAAAGTAATAAAACAATAATGAAATAATTCTTCTTCCCCTTATTTTTTTATAAATCAGCTGCAGATATACATTAAAAAAACACACAATAAAACTCATACTTACTCATCCAGGCCTACATTGATCATTATTCAATTAACATGAGGCTCTACTACACAATTTTAAAGAATAAAGATAAGTCAAGAGAACCTTTATTCGTGTATTAAATTTTTGTTGCTCACCTTTAAAAAAAAATGTTATTAAAAAAATCAACAAAGATAAGATACATAAACAAGACTTTACTTTTAAATACAAGCAACAGAAATAAATACAGTAACACTATAAATGACGTTGGTGATCTAAAACCATGTGTAAAAGCTAAAACACGGTACTTCCGGGATAGAGCTA